>VWZY01008960.1:117908-136977 GCA_013399075.1 Chloroceryle aenea
AGCATTCACTGTTCAGTATAGGTTTTCTATTCCTGGCATAATTGTTTCTAAACTTAAACAACACACTAGCATATACGATGTACCTGACTCATCTTTTTTAATGGTTTTATTGATCTGCCCACGAACAGTTTATTTCTGGGACAATGAAATCAATTGCCTTCTCCATGTACAATCTATGTAGAAGTAGTCTAGAATAAGTAGTCACTTCAGCTGCTTATGTGAAGATAGATGGGACTTCAGTCCACTCAGACTTTTTCTAGAGTTAACAAAAAGAAAGAAGTACTTCTAAAATATTATTCTGGTCTTAAATGAGCAGAATCATCCTTTCTGTTTTTCTATTCTATCTCTGATGACTGATCTAACTTGTGTAGGATGCTATGTAGAATTAATTTAGGATTTAGTTAATAATTTATTACTATGAATTTCTATTATAAACCGAGGGTACTTAAAAATGAAATGTCAGAAGAAGAAGATGATACAGGTAGACTAGTGTCCCATAGGATGTTTAGAAGTCAACTATGCAATGTGACTGAAAAAAAAAAAAATCTACTATTTTGATTTATTCAGTAGCATCTCTGAAAGCAATGGGTGAGTAATAATGCCATTGTGCAAGACCTCAGCTGGCATATATCCTCAATAATGAAGAAATAAGACAGGAAAAGTTAACATAGAATTCACAGCTGTGATCAAGGAAACAGAAAATTGAACTATGTTTGGAAAATAGAAGTTAGTTTTTTTAACTTAGAAGAACAAAGTCTGAAAGGGATATGATTGATGTTTATAATACAGGAAGGTAAATATTAGGCAGAAAAAAGCTAATGTTGGAAAAAGGTATACATGCACCATGAGGTTTTGTTTTTTTAAAGATTTATAAATGATAATAGGGAACAGCTTTAGCAGCACAGTAGAGGAAAACTGTTGTATGATGGAGGTAATATCTTCATTAACTGAAAAGATGCATACAACAGCATGAAGCTGAACAAGGTTTCTTCTAGTTTTATATGAATCAGTTTCATTATTACATTTTCCAGGTGCATTAGGATTCCTGCATTACACATCTTACACAACTCATTAATGTTGGAGGTATAAGAAGAGGAAATGTGATGACTGTATCTTTGGTCTTCGGTTTCTGATACGTAAGGAGTGATCTTACCATAGTCTTCTAGGTCACTTTGTATACAGTCCTTTTTAAAAATAAAATTAAAAAAATATATTGTACTCAGAATGAATCAATAATACATCATATTTATTAGAAATCTTTGAAGGAATATTATCTAAACTCTTGTATCTGACAGTTGGAATTGTTGCTTCCTGTAAAGGTAATATATGTTTGGACTGACCTCTTCAAGTCAGGGTGAAGGTGTTTCAAAAACCAATTTTATGGTCATAAAATATAAACTGACGTATATTAGTCTAGGTCACTAGCATTTTTTCAGTATTTTAACGTTGATTATTCTATGAGTACAGTTAACTAGGAATATAAATACCTTGTATAATATATTGATAGAAAAAACTATTTAACCTACACAAACTACTTGTAATGCAATAAGATGTCATCACATCCTTAATTGTCCAAAGCCACGCCAACTGAATTTCTTAACAAATCGAATGTGGACATATTACAGATCAGTTATTTTTTAATTTGCATAAAAACCTCAGGTAAAGCCTTGGGTATTTGCTGTCTGAATTATATTTCTATTTATATAAAATGACAGTTCAAGTGTTCAAAGACAAACATAAGCCAGACAGAATAACAAGAACAACATCAGCAGCCTCTGCACACATCAGTGACCTATACATGTCTCCTTAAACATTTGAGAAAATAGATAGAATTTGTACAATGCAAAATCAATACACTAATAGCTCCTTACTGATACACTGGCTCATCATCAGGATTGATATACCCTGGTGAAAAAAAGAGAAAATCCAAGCCTCCGGACTCTATTTCCAGAACAAAAAATTTTTTTTTTAACTCTTCTGAAACATTTTAAAGCTGGATACAATAATCATTTAAACCAATACACAGTGCAACAATATACATTACTTTCTGCCCAAGTTAAAAAAAAAAAAAAATTTCTACTGTGACAATGTTCTATTTCCTAATTAAAAGGAAAAATCGTGTTATTTGCTTCTGTCTACCTGCTCAGTTTTATTGATGAGATTTTGCAGTGACACCCAATTTCTCTGCTTTTCAGATGAGATTAAGCCTATGTTTTTACAGTATCATGGGGAAGTTTCAACTTGTACTGATACGTTCATCTTTCAGGATAAAGCAAGGTGTTAGCCTCTATGCAATAATTTTGTATACTCTCTATAGAGTCTTTAAAAAGTTGTATTCATACAAATATTTTAAATGCAACATTTCATAAATTGCCTTTAAATACAATGAAAAATTCTTCTAATATACATTAAATTGCAACATGAACAATGTGGAAGATGAAGCTTCTGCCAAACTATATAACAACATGCATCAATTAAGATATTGTTTTTTAGTAAATTTTTAATAGTATTTTACCAGTGTTTTATGCAAATTTCTTCCACTGTATTCTCTGCTGCTCAAAGGAACCTGACTAAAGACATTCAACAACAAATTTCTGCCTGTGGAGGCTGAATGTAATTCTACTTTTTCACTTTTTTTCTCCTGGATGGATTTCAATTACATTTGGAGCAAGGAAATGTGTTATATTTCCTCCCAAAATGTAGCTCTCTCATATAATTTAAGAAGATTGTCTAGTAAGTTGGTATAACAGGTAAGTAACGCTGTAAACAATGAGCCTATAATATGCCAATTAAGTAAAATTAATTAATTGCCGTGGATAAAATGTATGTATCATACAAGAGATATTGGGATGTTAAAGAATTAGAAGGATAGATAAATCATGTAGTGCCAATAATATTTGGTTAGCTGGGGCAAATCACAGAAATACTGCATTCATAACATAAGACAACTGTGGAAAAGATTTAAGTCAGAATAAATAAACAATCCAGAAAGATAAAATAAAAATAAAAATTTTAAATAAAAAAAAGAATTCATCAAAATATTAATACTATTTTAGAAGTCTCATTTTCTTTACCTCAGTATATGAAAGTAATTCACCAAAGCCAACTAATAAAGCTGTAATTTTCTATGGCACATTTCAGTTTATGTACATATGCTAAGTCTTGAGCACGAGACATGTGAAGTTAATTCCTGCACTGTGCACATTTGTTGGTGGAATTCTGTGCTGTTCATTCTTGTGTTACATGAATGTGTCAATTTTTTTATGGTGGAAGACATGGTAAAGGTGAAGTGATATATCTGTGAAGTCAAAATGGAAATGTGCTGAAATTATTATTGGTTTATATATATAGATGGAAAATAGTGGGAAATAGTTCTACAGTGTTAATCAAGGGTTTATACACATTTACTTGCACTTAGTTTACTTAAACGCTCATGTTGTGTATAGCATGAACATGATTTTATAATTCAATGAAAAAAGAAACAGTCTGAACCCTGGATGCATGAAAATGTATCTGCCAGAAGAAGACAGAACACACAGACAGAAGTCTCAGAAGAAGCTTTCTCTTATGACCAACCCCTTAAATACAATCCCTATCAACCTTGGTAAACCCCTATGGTTCCAAAATAAACAATACAGAGGACTGCTAAAAAGAGGAAAGCAATTCTGAAGCAAAAGTATTTTAAGTGTTGCAGCATATAGTGTTGTCAAATTTGTAGCAATGAAGAAAAGTATACTGTCAGATATTCTAGGAGAAGGTTGTCAGGCTTCACAGCAAGAGACCGTGTTTTGGGTTTTCTTTTTTTTTGGTTTGGTTTGTTGGTTTGTTTGGTTTTTAGTGTGTGTTTGGTTTTGTCATTGTTGGGGTTTTTCTTGGTTTAGTTTGTGGGGTGTTTTTGTTTATTCAGTTTGGTGTTGGTTTTTTGTTTGTTTGTTTCTGCCTTTAAGAAATAATGGCAGTCCCAGATTTGAGCTAAATTCTGTCACTGAAGAAAAAAGTCAGTTGTAGGTACCATCATCAGCAAAGCTTTAGTCCTCTGCTGCTGAAGTCAGAATATCAACAATACTTGGGACAAAGTTTTTCCCCTAAGCATGATCATTCAGTCTACAGGCATTTTTTCATCACCAGATGTCAGGGTCCTTACACAAATAGGTTTCTATACTCTTTGGGATTTGGAAAAGCGGCTTCTGCCAGACTTCTGTAGCCAGACTTGCTACAAAAAACATCTAATATCATTAACCCAGTGTAAAGTGGATGTCTCTTAAAATAGACCTGCTTTTCCCTGCTTGGACATAAAGATGAAATGAAAACCTTACTCATGGAGGAGTGAAGCTCTATTCAGTGATAGGTACTGCCATTGGGAAAAAAAAAGTTTCAAGAGAGGATATGAGGATGCCACATAATTGGAACAGAACTGGCCTTTCCCTTTCTGATCCTTAGAATGTGAATGAAAAGGATAATGTCCACAGAGAATATGTTAGAAATAAAATAAAGCAAGTACTTTGCCCCAGTAATTTAAGTGAAGAGGAACAGGGGAAGGAAAAATGTGAGTATAGTTTGAAGAGTTGTGAGGCATACATCTATAAGGCAGACATACAGATGAAGGAAAAGAGAAGTATGCTGAAAGGAAAATCTCAAAATCTGTACATGTCATAATAGCTTTATGCAGCTAAACAGCTTTTTAAATACTTTAGATTAAAAATGTTAGGTTTTCAGTCTGTACATTCTCTCTACAAGCTGTTGCCTCACATAATCATCATAAAATAGTCTGATGGACATAAATCATCTCAGTGAGAATGAGAAAATATGAGGAATACTAATTCCAGATTTGTTAGAACAGGCTGTAATAAAAAAGAAATCAGTCTTAAAAGTCCAGCTTGAGAAGTCACATTTAATTACCTTGAAAATATTAAAGATATATTGAAAGAAATATCTACCATAATGTTAAAAACATGTTAAATAAATATTTTACCTATTTCCTTTGTGTAATATAAATGGTCCTTGAAAATTAAGATTCACAAATATGCTACTGCTGAATATAAAAACGTATCCAACATTAATCTGATTGTATTGAATGTTTTCATGTCATGTGAGATTGATTTTTTGTTGTTGTTGTTTTAATACTACAGTTATATGTCTTTGTTCTAATAAAACATTTCAGGCTAATCTGCATTATCTCTTTCTGAAAAACAAAATCAAACCCCTTAGAGTTTTGCCAAATTTTTTAAAAAAATAAAAATATTACCTTTCTAACTGAAGAACAGCTCTGGTGACTGTTGAATGCATTTTCAATGTATCATAGAAAATAAGTTGTCTTTAATTATGGAATTTAAGAATTTTAATCTCAGTCTATATAGAATATTGTTTCATTAGCAAAAAAGTTAAGATGTGTATACTTAAAAATATAAGAATTGCTAACAGCTATTTAAACCTTTATATAACAAATGCCTTTGTGTTCCAAAAAATATAAAATACAAAGTACTGACAGCAAATAGTTACCAACAATAAGACAATCTTGATATACAGTTAAAAAGAGAAAATATAATGTGTGACTACCTTTTTAAAATTTTCAGAACCACCAGTCGTTTATTAACCATTATAGGAACATGAAAATGTATTAATTCCAGCAGTGGCCATAGTTAGATATCTAGGGAAGAATATTGGGGGTTGGAAAGCAACAAATATGGCAATATATCTTCAGAATATTCTCCTAATTCCTACTGCTTTAAAGTCAGGAACTTGCTGAAACAGAGATCGTAGCATAGCTACTTAAACCTTAAGTTTTAAGTAAGAGTTGATGACTATAAACATTCAAACTCATAGTACCATCAGAAGAACTCCTAATGATATCTGGAAAAAGAAAATTCCTGCATTAGCAAGAAAAAAACAAAACAAAACAAAAACAACAAAGAATGGCATTGGTAATGTGAGGACAAGGAATAGATCAGAGTATTATCTTTATGAAGGAAAGTATTATCTTTATTTAAGGAAATTTTTCCAAGGAGCTTTGAAGACATGAAAAAAATGTACACTTGAAAGATAGCAGAAGAATAAGAGAAGTCAGTGTTCTGTAAACTACCTGTTCTCCCTAGCTTGTTTGTATGTATAAATGAAATGTGTGTATATAAAAACATTCAGAAAAGTAAATCCATTGCTGCATTAATTAGTTAATTTTCCATGTACATGTATATATACATCTAAAAATAAATTTTGTGTTTTGGATTGGTATAAATTATGTAAACCCTGGTTACTCAAGTAACAATTTCTAAAAAAGAAGAGTCTTCTAACAAGTTCACAGATACTGTAGGAAAACCTGGAATATCTATTTCAGAGATCAAGGGTGTTTCATTGTCAGTACTAAAATACTTTTTGTGTCAGAATTGCTTGAAAATGGTCCATTTAGGTTTGTCTGGTTAACTGAAAGAATTTTTACCCTATTCATCATAACTGGTACCATTTTCTGGCTTTCCTAGCTTTCCTCTCCAGAGTTAAAATGAACTGCGCAACAGAAAATTACTGACAGTGAGGGAAAAATTAGAATCTCAGCTATGCAGTACGGTAATTCTCTGAAATGGGTCACTATCCCTTAGGCAGCTTTTAGCACCCTTTCAAGCTTTGCTTGGTTTTCAGTTATAGAAGAAAGATTATTTGCTTAGTTTATACAGAAGCCTAGCCCTAATATTTCTTATTGATTCATGGCAATATTGTAGACACATTTTTGTTTGTTTATTTATTTATTATTATTATTATTTATTCTCAAAGAAAGAGGAACCAAAAATGTTGTAGACTAAAACTGGAAAGCCTCACTTTCTTTTCCCCAATAAACTGGAAAGACTTTAAGCACATTTTGACACAGAAGTTGAGAGGAATTTAACTTGAAAGTCATTATTAAATCTAACTATTCTTACGTAAGTATGCTGACATGTTTATAGTTGTTTCCATGCTGAATGTGAGATTGCATAAGAAATTTTTTAAGGATTATTTTATGATATTGGATAATAAGATTTTAAAACCAGAGATATAATACTGATATTTTGATTCCTGCCTTGGGAAAGGTTCAAGAATCCTTGAAGTGAATAAGTAGCCCTTTTAATTACAAAAGCAAACCTAGTTAAACCTCTTGCTATAATTTACAAACTATCTTCAACCCTTTATTTACAAAATCAATCATTACACAGTATGAATTTGATCTAAATTAAAGACTTACATGGGTAGATTTTATGTATTAAACCTCTGAGATTCATATATAAAATGTAAATTCATCTGTCTTCATACCGACCATAAAAGCAGCAGATTTAATATAGAAATCGTTAAAACAGAAATTGCTTTCTTCTAGCTTGTTGTTCATCATCTGGATTCAGTTTTAACAGTTAAAGGAAAGAAAATAGACTTGAGTAAGAGTAAAGAGTAGAAAAGTACTTGATGCTCACAGTTCTTGCCCTAATTTTGAACACAAACCCAAGAACTATGTTGCAAATAAGATAAAGATTTTTCAGTCAAAAAACCCTTGCTGTTATTTGCTTAGATACCACAGTGATGAACTGCATTTAATTTACAGAATAGCAAAATAACATTTGGGTTTTTTTTTCATATATAAATACTGTTATCTGCTATCTTTCTTATGAAGATCACTCTCTCTTCCATTTGTATGGTTTTTGTTTGTTTGGTTTGGGTTTGTTTTTTTTTGTTTGTTTGTTTGCTTGGTTTTTTTTTTTTGTAGTAGGTGACTAGCATATCTAGAACATTACAGGAATCTCAGTCTTTAGAATGAAAAGTTTCTTTAAACTTTGCTAATACTTACACTGAAGAATTAACACAATTTATATTAGTGAATTGCTTCTGGAAAACAAAGGACATTTTGTATTTAGTAAAATCTAGTTTTTATTGTCTTTACTTAGAGACATGATGCAGAAGTGTTCAATACATATATTTAAGTGCAGCACATTGAAGAAATAACGGGAGAACCATTGACATTGACTCCGTGGTGTAGGTCTTGTGCACAGACAAAGTTCTTTAGGAAATATGGTCACAAATCAAAGCTGGAACATAATGTTATTTCTGTGATTTATATATTAATCTATTACTTAAATGTTTAGGTAAGAAATAAATCTGCAAGTTTGTTTATTAAAGATAAACAAGTATAATAGTTAAAGCTTAGAAAAATTTACTGTGTGCAGGAAGGAAGATACGGCATCTCTGCCTTACTTTTAGTGTAAGAAAATATGCTTTATTTTGTAATGGCCAGTGAAAAGTAAAGGATCAAAATTATATACTAGTTGCTACTGCTCTTTTCATTCAATAATGTGAGTATACTAAAGGATTTTAATATTCACTAGTCCATCAGAAAGGTAACATAGTGTTACTTTTGGAAAGTAGAGTTCATAATTGGGCACTGAAAAGCCTATCAATGCAATAATGAAAAAATGTTATAAATATTAAGATAAAGTAATTATGTTATGACCAGAATAATCATAATAACTTATTGTTGATATATAATGGAATTAATGTGTTTATTTGTTTTTAAATAAGATAAATAATCATATTTTTAAACAATGAATTTACTTTTGAACAATGTTAAAAGCCATTTAATACTTGGCTTCTGTTAAGATGCATGAAATAAACAGATTAAAAAGGGAAGCAATTCAGTTTATTTGAAATATAACTAGACTTAAAAAAATCCCCACAAACACAGAACATAAAACAGTTCCCTTGTGCTTCCTCAGGAACAGGTTAGTCATTTATCTCATATAATAACACTTCTTTGTGCAAATCTTTTTAATAAGCTCAGAAGATTATGTTATGTATTTTCTGTAATAGCCCATAAAAAATAGAAGGAAGTCCCACAAATGCTTCCCCTTTACAAAGCTATTAATTTTTAAAAAACAAAATCCAATTGGGATTTCATTTAGAAGTTATGCTTTTTTTCATGTTATCTAAGTCACTTTTTAATTCTTCCATACTGAAAATGATCAAGGAACATGTTCCTGTGGTGGTATGTATGGGATCAAAAGGAAGTTTTCTTGTCCTACATCTGTTTTTACAAAAGTTCTTTATGAAGGTCAGTCTCCAGGGAAAATTCCCAACTTCTCTCTTTGTGGAAATGGCATTTTTAGTTAGTGGTAGAAATAATCATACAGAAAGTATATCTAATGTACTCTAAACATGAGAAACTCTAATAAAGAGAAAAAACAAATATATATTGCACAAACTGAGAAAGCCTTATGACAAACTACTTGGTACTTTTTGAAAGCTTACATAAAGGATGGCAGGACTTATATGGCAGGTAGTGGGAAAATGGACCTTAAACACAATGAAGAGGAACTGTCTACAAATATAGAAGTTAAGAGATCTTCAGAAGGAAGAAAAGATGGATGAAGCAGACTCAGATGCTGCAGGAAGAGCACAAGTCCTTTAATTCCTCTTATAAAGTCTGTCTGAGAATGTTAAGTAGATTATAGTTAAGCAGATTATAAAGATGTTGAACAGGACTGGACCCAGCACTGATCCCTGGGGGACTCCACTAGTTACAGCTCTCCAGATGGACTTGGCACCACTGAACACCACTCTTTGGACTCTATTGTCCAACCAGTTACTAATCTATTTTGAAGATAGCTGTAACTAGTGGCGTCCCCCAGAGATCAGTGCTGGGTCCAGTCCTGTTCAACATCTTTATCAATTACATTGATGATGGGACAGAGTGTCTTCTCAGCAAGTTTGCTGATGACACGAAACTGGGAGGATTGGCAGATACACCTGAAGGTTGTGTGGCCACCCAGCGAGACTTGAACAGACTGGAGAGCTGAGCAGAGCAGAAGCTAATGAGGTTTAACAAGGATAAGTGCAGAGTCCTGCATCTGAGGAAGAATAATAAAGTATACCAGTACAGACTGGGAGGTGATCTGTTGGGGAGCAGCCCTGTGGAGAAGGATTCAGGAGTCCTGATAGACAATAAGTTCTCCATGGAACNGCAGGAGCGTTGGACTCGAAGATCTCTAAGGTCCCTTCCAACCCCTGATGTTCTGTGATGGGAATGCCCAATTCCTCTTCTTTATTAATACAGCATGTTATTTCTCATTTTCTGAAAGGCATTATTTATATATAACTTTATATACCTCATTTGAAATGTTTAATCCTACTATAGTTTATCTCTAAGAGCTGAGATAAATAATACTTGTGTTGCATTAACAGGTTTATTATAACTTCTGTAGACAAGCAAGGTTACGAAAACAGTAGAGTAGACACAGATAAAACATTTTTCAATTTTTAACATTTAAGAAACAAGAACATTTTCAATTCTTTTAGGTTTTAAATCTAGATAATGTAAAATGGATGCATTTAATTATTTAATCTGCTTTAAAGAAATTATGTCCAAGATAATGCAGTCCTCCGTAAAGTACAGCTTTTCTTTTTATTATTATTACTTTATATTGTTATCTTTTATTATTTATTTTCTAGTTGTTTTTTTTTCTATATTATTTTTAGAATAGGTGTTAAATTATGCTCCAGAAGAAAAAATTAAAAAAAGAAGCAGAAGTTAACACAGAAACACATCTCTGTCCAAAATGTCACTATAACTACATCTGTTTATCTACCTGTTATTGAATTATCCATCTTCCTTATGGTTATCTTAACATATTAGATTACTCATTAAATGGTGCATTGATCCTTGGTTATTTAACACAAGTACTGAAAGTTTATGAACACTATATTCATACCAGATAATACAAACATGCATGAATGCATGAATATTAAAGGTGGTTGGGGATTTCATATGCAATATTCTTCACCTTGGTTAAAAAATGTAAGAAATTAGAGGTTTTTTGAAACATTTAAAGCTTTGGATATTTTTCTTCAGAGTGCTTTAGATTAATGCAAATTATACTAGAAATATGCAGCAGATCTGTTTGCCAACACAGAAGTACTAAAACATGTTGGTTTATGTGCTAAACTTATTCAAACAGGTCCCTAGATTATTTTCAGGAGTGACTGTTTATTTCTATGTCACTTCTAATAAGCTGAAGGCATTGGATTTCTCGTGTATTGTTCACTTTCATGTTTTTTTATCTACTTCTGAGTCCTTAAATCATATTATTTCACTGTTAGAAAAATGAATGGTTTCCAAGTTTCATATTTGTAGAAAGAAAATAAAGATGACAACCTTCTTTGAAAAAAATTTCTTTGAAATCTCATATATTTAACTGTGGACGTGTTTTATTAGTAATGTAAGATATACATGTGTATACTGTATGGTTTTAGCAAAATAATACAGTTTATCCTGAAATCTGTTGGAAACATACTTGTATGAAAAATTGCCATTTTATTTCTTCAGAAATACTAAAATACTTCTTTTGGAGATGATAATTTTCATTATCATAGCACTGTGTTTCTGGAAATCATAATGATGTTTATGAAGATCATGAAAAGGGAAAGCACTGCGTTTTTTTGTTTACTTCAGAGATTTCTATGGTATAGTATCAAAATAAATATACATAATAGAGAACACTTTCTTCAAGCACTGCCTTGAATAGTGAAGCTATCCCCTTTTTAAATTTTTTTTAATATAAACACCTACACTACAAAAACACATTATTTCTTATATTATGGTTTGAGTATGCATATATGTCAGATTGAATACCTATGTGTGTAACACCAACAACCTCATTCAACAACTGTGATTTTAATATCCCACAAACAATGACTAAAGTAGTGACAATATACCATTAATAGCACAAGATGTTTATATTTCTAGACTTCATTATTTAAAATTAATTTAAGAAGATGTAGAGGCTACTGAATATTCTAATAGCTAAGTCTGATTTGAAAGAAAGGGATCAGATATATTTTGAAAAAAATATTATTTACAGTGAACTCAAATCCTGTTGCATGTCACAGCAGAGTAATTCTTACCAATTTAGAAGTTAGATCTTTGTGAAAATGAAAGACACTGTAGTCATAAATGTATCAATCAGTCAATATATAAACCAAAATCTGTAGAAACATTAATAAAAGGAAAGCTGTTATCAGCTTGCTTCTGTACTATGCCAGTTAATGATTGAGCAACATGTCTGAAAGTCTAAGTATTTGTGTTATTAAGAAACTAATTATTTTATATTAAGAAAGCAGGGTCTTGAAAAATTGGAAAAAATCAAAGTCTGTAGATGACTACAGACAATTGTACTTCAATATGCAACAGGAAAAAAAAAGCTATATTTCACTCTAAATGAGAATTCATTAGGGTTCTTTTCCATTTCTATTTTTAAGTGTGTGGAATGCTTATAATTAACAGACATTATAAATACAGTATATTTAACAGATGCAATTTCTAGAGAATCAGTTTTTCTGATACTAAATTTCACCATCTGAAATAGAAAGAGAATTGTTATGTTCCATACAACAATTTATGTTGAGACCAGCTGCAACTCTATACTCCTTGAGAGGAAAACATCCTGAGCATAATAGAAGCAAACATTGATCTTCCTTTTCAAATCAACCTGATCCCAGACAGGTTAAACAGAGTGAGGCAGCCACTCTTTGCATAAATGAGTATGAAATATCTCTGTTCTCATTCCAGTACCATCAGTAATCATTGTCTTCCAAGCTATTCAGTTCTTAAGCAAAAGTAGTATCGCAGTTCGTATTCTGCCTTTTTATGTTGTCCAAGATCTCATAATGGGATAAATATTGCTTGGTATTTAAATCACAATAGTGCCCTGAAGCTTCAGGTCATTAACCAAGATCCCATCATACCAGACAAAAAAAAAACCCAAACAACTAAACAACAAAACCAGCAATAACAAAACAGATACGCCCTTCCATACAGAGGTGGTGACTGAATGATCATTTGAACAAATCACATAAATATGAGCAAAGGCCTAACTTGATCATCACTTTTTCAATTTTATGTGTACTCATTTATGTATGAGTATGGCAAAGTATGGCAAATAAATAATTTGGAAGATGTGTTTCAATCTGTATCAACCATTGACAGTAAGAAAGGGCATATTGTAGTGTTGTATTTTGCTTGTTACACCACAACAGCTGGTGTGAATAACAAAACTATGAAGATACCATCCT
The DNA here is from genome assembly GCA_013399075.1 of Chloroceryle aenea. Taxonomy (NCBI): domain Eukaryota; kingdom Metazoa; phylum Chordata; class Aves; order Coraciiformes; family Cerylidae; genus Chloroceryle; species Chloroceryle aenea. The sequence continues at coordinate 130,983 of VWZY01008960.1, forward strand.
TTTCAGTTCTTCATTGAATGACATCTGTAAGTACGTTCAGATGCTTTATGAGGAGCTACCTGTATTGGATATCTAATTGCAGCTATGCTATGATAAATAGCTTGGGAAATGTGGGTTAGTTGAATGGGCAGTGGGGGGCACTGAAAACTGGCTGGAAGATAGAGCTCAGAGGGCTGTGATTAGTGTCAAAGAGTCTATTTGAAAGCCCATAACAAGTGGTGTTCTTCAAGGGTCAATACTAGGTTCAGTCTTTTTCAATATATTCAATGACCCCAAGGAACGGGTAGAGTTTACCTGCAGCAAGTTTGCTGATGATACAAAATTAGGAGGAGTGGCTGACACACCAAAAAGCTGTGCTGCCATTCAGCAAGATCTGGGTAGACTGGAGAGTTGGGTGGAGAGCAGCCTAATGAAATTTAACAGGGGCAAATGTAGAGTCCTGCACTAATGGGGAAGAATAATCCCACGTTAGGGGTTGACCTGCTTGAAAGCAGCTCTGTGGAAAAAGACCCGGTGGTCCTGTTGGACAACAGGATGACCACGAACCAGCCATGTGCTCTTGTGGCCAAGAAGGTCAATGGCATCCTTGGGGTGCATTAAGAAGTGTGGCCAGTGGGCTGAGGGAGGTTCTCCACCCTGTCTACTCTGCCGTGGTGAGGACACATCTGGTGTACTGTGTCCAGTTCTAGGTTCCCTGGTTCAAGAAGGACAGGGAACTGCTGGAGATGGTACAGCAAAGGGTTAAAAACATGTTTAGAAGAGTATACCATCTCCCTTAAGGCTGTCTGTCTTGGGTGGTTTTTGTCTGTACAGGACTGAAGACGGATCTTATCAATGACTATAAATTCTTAAAGGGTGGGTGTCAGGAGGATGGGCCTGGTCTTTTTTTCAGTGGTGTCCAGTGACAGAATAATAGGTAACGAGCACAAACTTGAATGTAAGAAGTCCTATCTAAACATGAGGAGGAACTTCTTTACTTTGAGGGAAGCAGAGCACTGTAATGGGCTGCCCATAGAGGTGGTTGAGTCTCCTTCTCCGGACACATTTAAAACCCACCTGCACATGTTCCTGTGAAAACTGCTCTAGGTGAACCTGCTTTGGCAGGGGGGTTAGACTAGAAGATTTCCAGAGGTGCCTTCCAAACCTTGTCATTCTGTGATTCTGAGAAATATTATTAATTTTAAAGTAATTAAAATAATATATAACTGTAAAATGTAACAAAGAATATGTATTTACAACCTTTAATCTGGCATTTATAAAAACAATGGAAATTTAAAAGGTGGATTTAATCTTTTAAGTTGTTCTGCCTTTGAATTAAACTTTTTGGTACAGATATAAAAATAATGAATGTGGATATTATAATATAGATCAACACAGAGGGTACAACATCACTAAGGACTGCTACCTAGGTGGTATAAGTCAATGCATACCACTAGTCAGAGACACAGAAATCTGATGTTGCAGGTAGTTACAGTAACAAACTTGAGCATAAAGAATGAAATCCAGGCCACCTTACTAAGAGTCGTTACTTCTGTTCGCACTCGTTACTTCTGTTCGCACCCATGCCTTGTCAGCAACTCTCTCTTGTGAGATCTACAAGCTCCTGTCAGGTCTCTACGCTACCCTGGAATTTCCCTGGCTGAGGAACCCCCCACAGCACACCGCAATCCCCTGCTCTGCTGTGGAAAATGCCCGCAGGGGAGCCGATTGCCTTGCCTAGGCTGTAGGAAGTGGGAAATACTGAAGGCAGCTGTGACTTCAAAATCCATGTCTCACAGGACTCATGCAACCTTCAGGAATGATTCTCTCAGGTTGTTTTAATTGTCTCAGGATGTAATGGTCTTCTCATTAAAGCTTTCATGAAAGAAGTGTGAGAGGGGTTTTTTTTCAAGGTCATTCAAATAATATACACATTCCTAGAGATGACTTTGTGTAAGTACATGATGACTACCATGAGGCTGGGAAATTTGCTTTCCTTCCTTGTGAAAATGAGGCTCCATAGAGTCATCAAAGCAGCTCCAAATTGTGGTTCTTGCTCCCAAACCTGTTATGTGATTTTTTTGTCTAATGCCTAATTAATCAGTCCCTGGAGCAAGGTTTTCTGTTTCATTTGCAAATCTTGCTTTGAAATTGAAACTGCTTGATGAGTCATCAGCTCTGGTGATAATACATAAGACATTTAATATTATCTTACTATTTTTTTTTTCCTTCTAAATGTAGCACTGTTTTCTGACATATTTTTTACCAAAAAAATAGTCTGAAGATATTGACTGCAAATCTAATTGATAGGGAAATTGTTTCATATTTTGTAAGGGTGAGGAATACCTATTTCCAGATAAGAAATATAAAACAATGCAAATGAAGAGCACAAGTGGGCAATGAGTTTACAAAACCATCTTATTCAAATGCTCCTATACTGATCATGAAACTGCCTAGCACTAAAGCAGATACAGTTGTTCTAATACAGATCAAAGCTACATTATGAAGAGAAAGGAAAAACCGAAATGATACTCTTTGAAATTTGTTAGTTCATAATTATAATCAAATAGCACGGTGATATATCACATGAAAACATAAATGTATGTACATACAGAAAAGATTGTATATGTTCCTTGAAGCAGTCTCTATGGCAATATTTTAAGTTCCACCCTATACACTTCACTACAATGAAAATGTACTGGATTTTAATTTAGGTTATAATCAATACCTTATAAGCTGTTGTCATAATTTAAGTGTCTAACTCAGCTATGGTCTAAATGTTTTTGTTTACATATCCCTACATTTACATGCATATGTAAAACTTCAAATAATTCACTTTTAGCCTATTCACTAATCTCCAATGATATTAGATTTCTAGCTACAAATGACGTTAAGAAAGAAAAACCACCTTACATGTTTTGTCATGTCTCTTGTGCTTTCTGTTCTTTACTGATATTGCCTTAGTAAGAATAAATGGTTAGTTAGACTATCCAAACCACCAAAAAAAGGTTTAAAGGCTGCAGGGCTGTGGAAGTTTTACCTATTCCTCTGAATTCAATGGGTCATGAAAAATGTGGTGTCCTGCCTTCTTGACAAAGATTAATAGGAACAGAAGATGGCTTGGCATGAATCCATTTTTTGACAAAAATTGCCATGAGAATACAAAATAGTACAATATTAATCCATTCTCATGAAAATGATGGTAATGAAAATGAGAAATAGCATCAACTAAAGCCATTTTCATTACTCTGTTATGATTGCAATCTTGTAGCTCTCAGGGAGTGTGCTGAGTGAAGAGATCTATATTTCAGCCACAGTTTTAATGTCTTTGATGAGCATGTCTTTAGCATTATACACCATTTCATTCTATACTTTGAATTCTTCTTCTAAAAAGCTTTTCAGTCAGTTCCAGGTTTCTAAACTTGGCAGCATATTTATTAGTGGTCCTTTAAAATTGTCCATAGAAAGAAAAGACATGGAGCTCTGAAGAAATTGGCATTACATGACCTAATTAGTGAAAATGAAGAGTGCCCCATGTTTGTAATAAGTTCATGTAAAAATGCAGTATCATAGTATAAAACTAACTGCTTAGATCAAACTCATTTTCATTTGAAAAAGTATTTTAAAATATTCTATGAAAATTAGCTGTAGTTTTCGAATCTAAGTGCTTTGAGATATGCAAATTGTCAACATTTTTAGCAGCAGCAGATTTTCCATAGCATTTAAAAGAATTCTGATATAAGTTAAAAGATTACTTTCTCACTGACAAATTTCCAATTTTATTTACATGAAATTATTTTGGGGTTTTTTTTGAGTAAGCACAGAAATATTTTCTCATGAATTGACGACATTAGTCAATATACAACTCTGATAACATATTGTTAATTTTTTGTGATAAAACGAAGAGCAATTTAATATATATATGGAATATATATAGTATCATAGAATCATTTGGGCTGGAAAGACCCTTACAGATCATCTATTCCAATGCCCCTGCAGTAAGCAGGGTCATCTTCAACTAGATGAGGTTGCTCAGAGCCCTGTCCAACATGACCTCGAATGTTAACAGGCATGTGGTGTCTACCACCTCTCTGGTCAACCTATGCCAGTGTTTCACCACTCTCATTGTAAAAAAAATTTCCTCATATCTAGTCTAAATCTACCCTCTCTTAATTTAAAACCGTCACCCCTTGTCCTGTTGTAACAGGTCCCCACATTTCTTATAGACCCCCTTTAAGTGCTGAAAGGCTGCAGTAATGTCTCCCTGGAGACCTTATTCTCTTCTCCAGGCTGAACTCCAACTCTTGCTTCACAGGAGAGGTGCTCCAGCCCTCTGACCTTAATATTCAGAAAGATCACTCAAAGGAAATCTTCAAAGAATCACATCCTTTTTTTAACTATGCTACATACTATTTTTTCACCACCGAGGTTCCTACAGTTAGATTGCTTTGGCCGTATGTCTAGCTTTAGTCAAACTTATGTCAGTATTTGATTTTAGAATAACAGTAGTCATGTAATAATTATTTGTAAAAGAGCAATTCTAGCAAAAAATTATTTTCAATTTGTATGTATGCCCCACTGCTTTAATGTACATACACCTAAATATATGTATTTAGCTCTACACTTCCAGGCTTGAGCTTTTGAAAAACGTAAACAACTCCCTGTGTTTTGATTTCCCAAGCACTACAGAAGTTGATGCCCTGAGATCAGGATTAACCACATGCCATAAACACAGATCAGTGTTTCAACGTTAAAAACTTGAGTAGCCTAACACATGTATAGTTAATGTGAGTATTCCAGCAGGAACTTATACATTCCTATCTTTGGCTTTTTGCATGGGCTTTCTTTCTTTCCATGATCTCGATGATTACCCCTTCTGTGTACAATCACAATAAGGTTACTGCAGGATAATCTCTGTAAATGATAATTCCAGGATTTTCAAATTATTTCTCTGATGTTTTTTAAACAGAGGGGGGAAAGTGCCTGACTATCAAATTAATTCAGCCAATAAAAGTATTGTTTGTGATCATGGCTAAATATAAATAAAAAAATAAATTATGAACAACCACAGGGTGGAGACCTATAACGTTCCCACCATAACATTAAGAAATTTGCTTACCGAAAGCCTTTGATAAAGTGACAACAGAACTTCCTGCCATATTAGTGTATCACAAGTCTTTCTGAGACCAGGAGATACAAAGATGAGGCAGCTCTACTGCAACCTGGACATTTACAGAAGCTTCCTTCTGTAGGGCCTATTCACTGCAAAATGACCAATGTAAAAATCAGTTTATAAAGCAGGACAATACAGATCAGCCAAAGACCCATATGGAAGGTTTTCCATCATACATTAAGTTCATAAAACTACACAAAACACCTTAAAGCTTTACAATAATATTAATTCCAGAGAAAAGATACTTGTGGAGTTGCAGTCTGGATCCAAACTGCAGATAGAGACAATTCTTCTTAATGTCTGCTTACCTTTTCCCAAAAAATCATGTATGTGAGTTATATTCCTAAAAGGTAACAGTGGTATAATTCATTGGATTATATATTCATGTCCTTTCATATGTTGGAACTTTTTTTTTCTTTATCATCATTTCAGTGAGTTATAGATTAATGTATCACTTAGGATTTTTAATTAGTCTGAGTGCTTTTTGTCTTCTGCAGTTGGAAGCAACGGTACATTTGCATCAAAACAGTATAGGTAAAACCAGGAAAAACAAAGAACTCAACCTGATTTCACATAATTTATTGACTGTACAAATCTTCAGAGTTCTCATGACAAAGAATTTAATGAGAATGAAACCTAGGTCATTAATCCATTAATTTTTGCAGCATACAAATGTAAAAAATATTATAAATATATATGGTACTATTTTGAATTAATTTTACAGTATTTCCTTGTCCTATATGCCTTACCCTACAACATTAAATCTCTCTGTGGTCCTGGAATCTTAATAACATTCAGAACTGACCTGTTATCTTCAAAGACTAGTTACCGTTAGTCTCCTAT
>VWZY01008961.1:0-10527 GCA_013399075.1 Chloroceryle aenea
TCTCTTCTGTGCGGACACTGACAAAAGGTAAGTAGATCAGCAAGCTGGCAAGCTTTGGATGGAGTTTCCATCAGTGATGGACGGAGGCTTATCCTTTTTTATGTCAGCCTGCATGTACAGCTGCAGAGGCACTGAAAGCACCACTCGATATGAGACCAGAGCAGAGCACTGCTGGCCTCACTTTGAGTTGCATATACTGTCAACCATTTACGAGGACACTGCCAGAAATTTTAGTACATTCAGTCTTTTAGAGCTGTGGTGATTGGTCCCCGTGCTGATGGAACGTGTTTAACCCCACTCTGCTTAATATGTTTCAGGATACACTCTCAGTAACTCTGAGAAAAACAAAAACATTCAGTGGTGAATGGCTGATTTAGAAAATCAGTTTCTCAGAGCATGTAGCATGACTACAGAGTTTTAAGAGCTTTGTAAGTCCAGGAAAATATCAGATCATAGTTAATGATTCTATTTTCAGTTGTTAGTGAGAAAAATTCTTTAAAAAATAAGTATCAGCTTACTGGGTTATTTAATGAAGACATCTTCTCATGATAAGTATTGTTGTTCATCAGGATTTTTTTTCCGTTAAAACACTATTTTAAGTTGTGAATAGATCTTATTTGTTAAGGCTAGACAAGCTCCTAATTTTTCTCTGGCTGTGTAGAAACTAGTTTGTCAGTTCACCGCATTACCCCAGGCTTAGATCTCTCATCTAGACTCGAACTTTTCATTGCACTGCAACTTTGAATGAACAGCTTAATGTAATAAATCTCTAAAAGCTACACATTAAATAGTGGATAAAGTTTATGGTTTTTGTTTTGTTGGGGTTTTTTTGTTTCCCCCTAGGAGTGATTCAGCTGAGAGAAGATTATAGATTTAAACTAGAGTAAGAGACTAAAGTCAGGTTTATTCCAAATAAATATCAAAATCCATTCATGTAATGTTTCTTATCTATGAACAAGCAAAAATAACTGTAAATCAGTTCACTGCAACCTCAGGGAAGAAAACTAAGTACTACAGCTACTTATTTCTCATCATATTACAGGAAGATATTTCTGTATTTGTCAAGGTTCTTAAAAATACTGAACATCTCAAACACATGCTTCTCTTCCATTACAAGACAATTTCAACATGTAACTGTATCAGAGCCAGGATGTGTGTTTAAATTAACTGAAAGCATTTACTCAACGTTTTGAAGGTTAGGAAATGGCCATTCGATATTTTATACTGGTAAAGGTTCCATTTTAGAGAACACAAAATTAACAAGACATTATTATCCTAAGCTTGAGTGTTTTCCTATGCCTTTGTCAGCAGAAAGATGAATGTTTCCTCTGGATCCGTAACAGTGTTTCTGAAGCGAAACATAGGTGAGATTCTTGCTGTTCTTTAGGCTCTGACTGTTGTTCATCCTTACAGAGAATACAGGATTACAGTTTTGTAGTGAAGTTTTAAAACACACACAGAGTAATCTCTTTTGCAGAACACCTACTGTTCTCTGTATTTTTCTTGGGAGACTAAGAGTTGTCAATATGCCATAATTTAAAGATTTTCCTCCTAAAACAAAAGCATTTATACTCAGCTGTACAAGTAAAAGTAAGCCTTGATGTCTACACAGAGATTTGAAATGCACAGCAGGTAAGCCAAAAAAGGGAAAATCTGAAGAAATTGAGAGGAAAGGATGGGAGACAATACAATAACATCAGGAGGGAGAAAGGACAACTGACATTTTTTCTGGGATAAATCAAACCAATACCCACTACTTTGTTATTTTAAGAGTATTATAGAATTATTTTTAATATATTTAGAATGTCATTGCACTCATGGAATGAGAAAATGCCATTTGTATTGCGATTAACCACAGGACTTAAAAGAGTTAGAACTACTATATTTGTTCAATTGAATAATTCCAGTGAAATCCACAGATCTTAACAAGTAGAGCGAAATTAGACTATTTATTCATTGAAGTGTTTGATTCTTCCATTGTCAACAACCCCTCATTTTTAAAGGTATATGCTACCCATATTTTAAATGTGCATCCCCTCAACAGTTTTTCAAACGATTGATTACCAGAAGCAGCAAACAGCTAAACTATCAGATATCTAATGACATTCAAACAGCTAAACAAGGAAAACAGTGTAACTTAATTGTCTAAGACTCTTGTCAACTATTGTACACATACAGTCTACAAAAGGGAAAAAAAAAAAAATTAAAAAGGTTTTCTACCTTCAAGGCAACGTAAAATTACCCACTGCGTTTAAAATGCACCTACAAGACCAAAAGGGTTCATAAAGGTAGGTATCAGGTAAGATGGGGAAAATCATGGAGCACTTAGAAGTATGAGATTACATAAAAGATAACATCATTATGTAAGGCACATTACTAAACAAATTCTAAAGAGGGCTTCCAAGAAACTCATTCAATTGTCTGCTCTCAAATCCTGAAGTAGATTGATATAAATGATACAGAAGAGTCATTGCTTTTACACTGACCTGGAAATTAATCATTTCATCTTTCTGTCTTTTCTCTTGAGCAGTTAGTCGAATTGCCTGGGAAACAATCTGAACTCTCGGTGACCTTTGTTATCCAAACAACATATTCTCCATGGTTTGGAGAAAAGTAACTATTCAAACCCTAAACCAAGGCAGCTTAGACGGCATAAAAAGCTCTACCAATTCTACTTCACCCATTCGGGGTGCTGTGAAGAGCTTTGGTTAGCATGACTTTCTCTATTTTTAACTTGTAGTAAACTTATTATGAACTCATAGGACCAACCACAGAAAAGCAGCCAGAGGAAATGGAGGAGACAAGTAACAGCATCCCTTCCATCAGCCTAATTAGCAACACTACTGTATCTAACACGGAATTTCTTAAACTCATATCCTCACTGTTTACAAATTTATGCAAAAAAAAAACAGAGCCTGTCACATTACTGTAAAAAAGAAGACTGCTAGCACTCAAATAATTGTTTATCAAAGGCTATTTAATCAACTTAATTGCCAGTACAAAGAAAAAAACCTTGCCGGATTTCCATTATTTATTATATGTGGAGTGACTGGCTAAAGTACTTGGAAAGATTTACTTCCAAGCGGTCACCTACTTAGATCAAGCGCTAAATCACTGACTCTGTGATGGTGTTTGTTTAGGTGGCAGCAGTTTAGCTGGCCCAGCCTCAATGGCCCCTTACTGAGATCTCTGTGTGTGTGGCCCATTTTGCACTGCAGCTGTCTTGACACACAAGTCCCACTGTATACCAAACGCATTGTTATTTTAATGTGACTCTTCACAGTCTACTTTGCCCTCACCACACTAAAAACAGTTCCTGAGGGCAGAGTGCTGGATGCCCTACAGCAAAACCACCTGTCAGAAGGAAGATAAAACACACAACATCAGAATTTTTGAAAGGATAATTTTTTAGGCTTAGCTTCATCAGGCTGAGATACAGCTAGAATGAGTATTTATAAAACTCAGACAGCATTTTATCTTTTCTGATCACCATTTCAAAAAGGTAAGAAAGAAAGTACTAAAATCCTTACGGAGGTCCCCTATGTTTGATTATGATTCTTATTCTGACACTGCAAAATAAACACATTATCTATGGCTTCTCTGCCAAATGATTTGTGACTCTGGGAACTTTTCCATCCATTCAAAAAAAACCCCAACCAACCATCAGCACCTAAACAGACTTATTCATTACACAGAAATATATGTAAGATTTATGTTATATATTAATTGTTGCAAGCACTCTTAAAAAAACATTTGTCAGTTGAGATTTTGTTTCAGCCTACCAAAATAGCAATGAAGGTGTTTCAAACACTAAAGCATCTAAATCTGGTGGTAGACATCAGCTAATGAAAGGAACCTACCTGTTCCTCAACTAAACAATAGGTGAATTAAATTGTTAATTGCAGTTTTCTGAATGGCTGTTGGACTGATCCTGTACATGGCCTCTCTGATCTTTACTTATGTTGATAGTAAAAGCTATACGAAAAATTGTCAAAAGGATTTCATAGCTAGATGAGCCTGCCTTCTTACTCGCCCACTCCCCTAAACTGTTGTTCCCTCTGCTTGGCCTTCAAAACAGGGCCCTGGATAACAAGTGTAATTCCAGCCTTAATGAGCCAGAACAAAAGAGAGGGAAGTAATTTTGAGGAACCATAGACAAGGTTTTAATATCTAAATTTATTTACTCCTGTAAGCAAATAATAATTATTCTTCCCTATCTGCTAGGAAAGGAAAAGCAAACTGATCTTCAAGGGCTTGTTTGTAAGCTTACCTCAATGAGGAGATGTTTGCAATGCCAACGTTTATTGCTATAGCGGAGAATCATGTCACACTTAACCACTGACAAAAGTTCTATCCTTGAAAGACAACAAACTTTGAACAAACCAATTGTGGCACCTAATAAGGGAAGATAAATCTATTTTCATGAGGCAGTTTGTAAAAACCATATCCTCCACCCTATTGCTCCTCTATTTGTCTATGTGTGTGTCTTTATACACAAATTCCTTGGTGAAGGCATGCACTGTACCACAAACCAATGGAACACACACAAAGGAGTCTGGGCAGGCAAGCGGAGGGTCTCAGATTTTGGGGATAGAGAGCACCTATTAAGTCATATAATGTACTACAGTGTTGATGCAAGATAGTTACTTCCAGTACATTTTCCATTCTTTTATCCAGTTTAAGCGACTGATGTAATGAGGCTGCTACCACATCCCTGGCAAACACTACAGCAGTAAAACAAATATAAATATCAGAAAATATTTCCTACACATGCCTGCATTTTCCTTTGCTTAACACCACTCCATTATTTTCATTTGCACTCCCATAGACCACCCCATACAGTTTTGGCATATAATTACATTTTAGGGAAGCAGATCTTTAGCAAGCTTCTCCAAAGAAGGTAAAAACTATTTAAAATACCATTTTATTATGGTTATAAAACCAAATATTCAGTATCTAACACATCTTAGCATCAAGTGACTGTTACCAGTCGCTACTCCAAAATCACTTACACATATTCTCAGAACACTGGAAGAAAAATATACAAGTGGAAGAATTAAAAAAGGAATATAAAAAAACCTCATAAACAAAGACTATTGAAAGCAGAGTATTTCAGATTATATATTCAATAAACCTCTGAAAATTGTTCTGTATCTATAAATTTTATAATATATATATAGTATTTCAACACTGGTAATTACCAAGGTGAAAATACTTCTCATAGAGAGAAAAATCAAGCGACACTGGTGACATAGCTAATTTGACTTCACATCAGTCAATAACGATTAAAATGCTGACCTGTAGCCCTATAAACACTGCTTCCTAAGGCTTAAACTTTTAAATACAATGCACTGCCCTATGAAAGTTTTTGCTAATTTCTGACAAATTGGATTTGTTTACTAAATTGCTAGTCTATGTATGAAGCATGCTAATCATGAGCATGTTTCACGTGTGCAGGTATTTGCAAAAACAGGTTTTAAGAAATACACCAATATGGTGTACAGAGATGTAGCAGTATACTTCTCCCACACGGATGCAATATACAAAAAAAATGGGGTTTAGTGTATATCTTCTTTTCTGCTCTCTGACACAGTCTCTTTGTGAATTAAAGTAATAAAAATTAGCAAACACCATTGTTAACTAGTGTGAATTATAAATGCATCAGAAATATTATTTGAGATTATTCATTTAAAACACAGTATCTACAATTAAATATGGATTTTTCTTAACAAGGAGACACAATAAAAAGCAACTTGTCTTAGCAGCTCTTTGACTTTACCACTGTGAATCCTTTAAGATGCTTTTAACTTGCTCATTGCAGTTGGGGTATACCCATCATGTAACTAAGCCTCACAGACTTTAAGCCATTCATTATTTATAGATGGAGTAGGTATTATTTGTAAATAAGGGCCCAGGATTATTAAATTATTTTGTAGAAATTCTATCCTTCATTTTTGATATGCATTAGTGATTTATCCAGATGACAGAGAACTATGGCAGTCTACTGCACTGGAAATTTGTGGCTGGTATGGGCATAGGTGACTGATGGCAATCAACACCATGCTGAAGGTAGGCTTCATTAAAATTAAAATAATCAAGTTTGTGTATACAAGCATGCATATACCTCTAACAAAAGGCACATTGATTTTACAGGAGTACGAAATTTATTCTTAGGCATCTCGCTGGATGAAAAAAAATTGCAGTAACAGATAGCCGCATTAATTGATAAGCATTTTATTGCTCATAAAGTTTAACAATGCATTTCAGAAGTTTTAGGGTTTTTTAACTAAAAACATTAACACATTATTTAATACTGAGCAAAACATTCAATATTACCAATCACATCTTCATGCATACTTTTCTGTAATCTCTCCTTATGCATAAAATTAAATAAGCATTGGTTTAAGAATCGTAATATTCTAATTATTCCTGATAATTTAATGGGCATTTCTCACAGGGTTGATTAATAATGTAATACGTCAGGAGAGAAGTAGAGAACTTGAAAGCAGTATTACGTGCACTACTGTCAAAACTGGATTGTTCCTTTTCCTTTCCGCCAAGATTTTTAAACTATGTCCCACAGATTGACTGCAGGTAGCACACTAAGAAAAGATATGCAGTACACTTTAACCAAAAGCTCCCCTCTCTCCACACATGTTGACATGGTCATCCCATCCCCTCTCTCCCCCAGCCCACAACACTCTTCTCAAAACAGGGAAGGTTGCAATTCGTGCATATATACAGTTGCTGAAATATAAAAAGACAAAGAGGAACAACTCAACAGAAGATGTGAGGACAAATACCAGTAAGAAAAATAACTACAGATAAGAGATAAACAGTGATTTTTAAGTCATGTTTAAATTGCAGAGTAGTTTCTTTAGGCCTCCTCTGTTTTAAATGCACATTTAGCTGAATCTCAGTCCTGTGGATGTACACAGCCCAGGAAGATTAATTGCCTAATCTGATGCTGAAAGATATACATCATGAATGCTTTCCCAGAAAATTTGCCAAATAGAATCATAGAAGTGTCTGGGTTGGAAGGGACCTCCAGAGGTCATCTGGTCCAACTCCCCTGCTGAGAGAAGGGACACCCTCAACTACAGCAGGTTGCTCAAAGCTCTGTCAAGCCCCACCTTGAATGTCTCCAGGGATGGGGCCTCAATCACCTCCCTGGGCACCCTGTTCAGTGCTCCACCACTCTCATGGTAAAGAACTTCCTCCTTATTTCTCATCTAAATACACTCTAATTTAAACCATTGCCCCTCATCCTTTCACTCCAGGCCAAGAAGGGGGCATAGAGCCTGTAATGCCTTGGGTACATACACAGAGATATTGATAATGCAGATTGGAAGAATTACTTCTGTCAACTCAGTCAAAAGCCAAATTGTTTTGAAATTTCCTATACTGCACAAGGAAAAGGCCTGTAATGAAGTACTCTTAAGAAGCTGAACTTCATTCCACTGAATCTCTTTTTCTCTGCTCACTGAAATGAAGCTAAGACTCTGATAAAAAGCACGTTTTGAGCTGCTACTAATTATGTAATCAGAATGGCCCCCTTCTTTAGAGTGAGTTTTTCTTCACCTCACCTAAGAGACTCATATACATGGAATACACACGTGCTCCGATTTCAGGCTTGTAACTAATACCTACTGTGCATTCCTTACCTATTTCCAGCTTAGAGGAAGAAACTAACTTCCAACAGACAACAACCCTGAGAAAGTAGTTTCTTTGCTTTGTTTTCTTTTTGTTTGTTTGCTTTTTTGTGTTTGTTTCTTGTTAGAAATCAGTTTCTTAAAAGGTGGTACCTGCCAAAAATTAACCAAATAAGAAGCAAAGCACATCCCAACAGTATGAAGAAGAAATCTTTAACAGTAGAACAGGTATGACAATCTCAAGACACTTTGCTCCCAGACACAACTCTATGCTAGATTTCTTCTCTAGGAAAAAAGACCTGGGCATAGGCATTCCTACTCCCATCTGCAATCTCATTTCCATTGTCTCCCCACAATTTTCTTGCCCTTCATAATGCCAGTGAAACTGATTGCAGAACTGTGACCTGAACTGGAACAGAGCAATTTTATAGCAGTGCTTTTTAAACCCAAACTATTTCACCAGTGTGGCTGAATGGTCAACTCAATGCTGCTGCTCTCCTAGCAGAACTGAAGTTGTGACAAACCTTGGGAAAGACAGAGCATTCAGTTTTGGAGGAGTAAATAAAAAAAAACCAAAACCCAATGTAATAAATAAATAGAGTTTAAAAAGGGCACAAACCAGGAGAATTACATTAAATTAGAAATTAGCTTCTTCCCCAGAAAACCACAACCTGAAATAACCAAAGGTGGCTACAGATACAGATTATACTGTTTTCTTACTTGGTTTAGAACCTTCTTTCCTTTGCAGCCAAGAAAGCAGCATGGAACCATATTCCCAGTTGCAATTGTAATACATTTCCAAGCAGGAAATAATTTCAATACTAGCTACCAAAATATTTAACATAATAGAAAAGCTCATTTTAAAAGTATGTTTAACATTTGAAAATAGTCTTATTTTAATTTCGACATTTTTCCTTATTTAGGTGAGGAGAGAGAGAGAGAAGAAAAGAAGAAAAAAGCAAAGCAGAAATGCAGTAGGGGTTGAAATTTTAAAAGGAAAGCATACTTTCCAAGTTAGGAACTAAAAGTTACAGTTTATGGAATATATCAGCTTAACACTAAATTGCAGCGCCAACATGTAGGCATACCCTGCTTAAAATAAAACAAATGTAATTCACAAAATGGTTTGGGTTGGAAAGGACCTTAAAGATCATCTAGTTCCAACCCCCCTGCCATAGGCATGGACACCTCCGACTAGACCAGGTTGCTCAAAGCCTCATTCAACCTGGCCTTGAACACATTCAGTGATAGAAGAGCCACGACTTCTCTGGGTGATCTGTTCCAGTGTCTCACCACCCTCACGGTGAAGAGTTTCTTCCCGATACCTAATTTAAATCTTCCCTGTTTCAGTTTGAAACTATTACCCCTCATCCTGTCACTACACTAACCCAAAACTTGCATATAGAATTAATATTCTCATTCAGTAGCATTTAAGAGAATAACACAGAAATAGTCTTATTAAGACCAAGATTTGACAGGAAACCACAAACTTGTTTCTAGTTTGTCCCACTGCAGAGTTTACAATATTCATTCAATCTGAAAGATGTATCACAGGTCTATCTGAATTTAAAGAACCTAATAAAATACAGAAATGTACTAAGGTCCTTCTTATAGCATAACAGTCAAATTTAAATATGTAACTATACTTACAGAGCCATCTTTCAGATTTCTTTCATAGGAGAAGTGACACTCTCTATCTTCTTCATCTCTTGAAATAGCAAAGTTATATTTGTCAGATGATTCTTCACCAGATATCAATGCTTTCTTCAGTTCTTCAACATACTTTCCTCTATTCATTTCCATGTCAGCAGCCTCTCTAGATATTTCAGCTTCAGACACTATCAGAAAGAAACACATAATAAATACTCACCTGTGTGAATATGTGTGTATGTATATGTACATACAGTCTCACATTTATACTAACCTTACAACAAAGAATGGAATGTTTTAACTATGATTTACTGTGCAATCTCAGTTCTCTTTGAAAGTGTGTAATGTAAACCCTGCAAGACAGCAGGTGCAACTCTCTCCTCACACATTCTTGACCCAGTTTTCCAAGTTTGTAACTTAAAACTTTAAATCAAAATAAACTGTCAATTTACAAATGAAGCTACACCTAGAGACTTGAGAATTCATGTTTTACATTCATGTTCAAGGACCATTAAATGGAGGATGTGTCTCCAGCTTGCATTACAACGGATCTTTGAAGAATACTTTATTCCATTCTTTTGAAGATGAATAGTTGAATAGAGTACAGAACAGGTCAATAAAGATGTACTCTGATTAAGAATCATGGTAGCCTTTCCTGTCTGCTTCTGATCATGTATTTATTATTAAATCATCTTTCAGTCAATTTGAAATGGCAGCTTACCAAGACTCATCATCTTTCACAAGGAGTAGCAAGAAACAGTTCTTAATTTTACCACCTGCGTCCCTCGTTATTTTCTTTCCTTTTTATTTTATCCTACATATTATTTTATCAGTATTTTTAAAGATTGTTAATCAGAAAAATGATTAATAAATCAATGAGGATTGCAGAGTTTCTTGCACAGACAGGGATAAGCAAAGACTCCAAATCAAAGTTAAGATAGCATGTGTATAATGTAATGCAGGCTTTAATGCACAGCATATCTATGCAGTATTTTAAAGCATTTCCTTTTCTTCTGACCAATCTTCCGAGGAAGACTGCTCTAAATTGTCATTTACACATTTTTATTAAAAATCTCTAGCACTTTCCTAGCATTTGAGAAAGCAAAATATGCAAAAGGACATTAATTGCAGGAGCCCAAAATACACAGCACGAGACAAACAAAAATGTCAAACAAAACCACACACCAAAACCTAACACCCCCCCCCCCCCAACACCAAAAACACA
>VWZY01008961.1:31297-55190 GCA_013399075.1 Chloroceryle aenea
TAATTCTGTCTCTTCTAATTTATTGGGGGTGTTTGACGTCTTGCTTTTTGAGCAGTAAGCTGAAACTAGACACTCTTTTCTCAGGAGTAGTGTTGGAGGCCTTGATCCGTTTGCCAATAGAAAGTGTAAATGGTGTTTATAGAGTTAACCTAGAGACCTATTAGCATTGCCGTTGTTCTTTTCTATGGTTTCTGTCTCTGATTCTACGTAGAAAGAATGTAAGTGAAAGGTTTGTATTTCGGTTAGAGCTAAAGCAGTACTGTAGAATACCTGCCTCAGACCATGTGACAATGTTTAGGAGCAGTACACACAGGTGATTTTAAGATTAAAAGAAACAACAAAAGGATAGCTAAGAGGGGAGAACTTTTCTCTATGCAAGTAAAGAGGTTTATGTAACTTTTCTACAGCACAATTATTTTTCATGAGGATTTTCAAGATTTTTCGTAGAATCACGAGTGTTTTGGATTGGAATGCACCTTTAAAGGTCTGGCTCTACCACCCCTGCCATGACCAGGGAAATTTTCCACTAGATCATGTTGCTCAAAGCCTCATCCAAGCTGACCTTGGCAAATTATCTATCACCATTTCCACTGAATCATTTTGAAACCCACCTGGATGCATTCCTGTGCAGCCTGCCCTAGGTGAACCTGCTTTGGCAGGGGGGGTGGACTAGGTGATATACAGCAGTCCCTTCCAGCCCCTACCATTCTGTGATTCTCTGATTTTTGTACTTCCCAAATATATGCAGTGAAAGATTAAAATCTCTTAAATTACTTTTGGTTCACTTCAAAAAAAAGTTCCTGGGCTCCAGATCTTGTCACCAGCAGGAAGCTGCTGGAAGTTGCTCACCTGAGCATTCCTTGGCAAATCTTTTAGATGAACCTGCTCTAATAAGTGGCTTCAAGCAGTGAACAAAGGGTTTTCAAGATAAGAGGAATAAGTTATCTCAGAAGATCTAAAACACACATGCAGAAAACAAGAGACTAAAGAGAAGTGAATACCTCAGCTCTAATAGGTGCCTTAAAAAGGTAGATGCTATAGCTGTACAACATCAACTTGCTGGGTTTTGTACTAATTTAAAGGACTTGAAATTGTTGAAAAAAAGGTAAGAGAATTTCTGATCAGTGATACATTTAGATTGCTCAGTTTAGCACTTATATAACACTGTTTATATATAGCAAAAAGATTATGGCAAGCTTATGAGATCTGGTGAGAATTTATTTCTCTGCTTGTTAGAGGTTACTGTATGCTTCAAGGAAACTGAATCTTTCAGTGATGTTTTTCTTGTGATATTGCACTGAAGGAAGGGAAAAGAAGCCTTCTCAGGCTTGTGGAGGTTGTATTTCCTCAAGGAAGACAATAGCCCTCATGGCACATGTAGGACTTTGGATTCTCCATGCTACCTCTGATGGCATGGCTCTTCAGAAAAAAATGCTGATGTCTTGTGAAATTAGCTGTCATGAACTGTAGTTAGTGACAATTTCTTCTGAGCTCACACCTGACTGTGAGGTAGGAAGCATCTGCTCTCTGCATATTGTCAAATAGAAGAGAGTAGAGCTACACCTCCAGTTTGTTCCCTTAGTCTAAAGAACAGGAGCTGCAACTGTGGCAAGCCAGTAGCTCTGTGAATAGCATAATTTCCAAAGGACTTAATCCCTTGGAATTTACCCTACCATTGTCTACTGGGCTTCCTTAACACATCCTTACTAAGCAAGTCAAAACTTGTGCTGCATAAACAGACAGCTGCTGCCAAACAATATATATATATTAAGTTGGCTTCTACCTGTCTTTTGCTTAATGCAAAATTTTTTTCCTTTTCACTGTCAATAAAAAAACCCAACCTATTTTAACTTAAATTCATAGAAATCACAGACGGGTAGAGGCTGGAGATCTTTGAGTCCAAACCTACCACCAGCACAAAAACACCCAGGGTGGGGCATACAGGTGCATCTCCAGGCAGGTTTGGAAAGGCTGTAGACAAGGAGACTCCAAGACTCCACAGCCTCTCTGGGCAGCCTGTGCCAGGCTCTGTCACCCTGACTGGAGAGAACTTTTCCCTCATGTTGAGGTGGAACTTCCCGTGTTCCCGTTTCTGACCATTACCTCCCATCCTATCACAGGGCACNAACATGCCAAGGGTGCGCTCCATCCCTCCATCCAGGTCATCGATGGAGATGTGGAATAAGACTGGACCCAGAACTGCCCCCTGGGGAACACTGCTAGTTACAGGTCGCCAGCTGGACTCTGCACCACTGATCACAACTGCTGAGCTCTATTGCACAGCCAGTTCTCAACCCATCTCACTTTCTGCTCTTCTAACCCACACTGCCTGAGCTCACCTATGAGGCTGTTACAGCAGATAGTGTCAGAAGCCTTGCTGAAGGTGAGGTTGACAAAACAAATTTGATTGTGGGTAGAAGGAGTTTAGATGATTAAAAAGTTGGTAGAAACAAAAGGGATGCAGTCTACTGACACAGCTGATTTATTTATTTAGAAGTTGAATATGTATTCTCTACTGACTTTTACAAATCATTGTTTATCCTGTGAACTTTTGAAATCTTTTATATTAAAATTCAGCAGAACGTTTCCTGATGGAGTTGACAATTTGCCTCCCGTGTGGAATGGTAAGTGCAAAGAGTGAAGAAGCCTTGAGTAACATTAAAATTAATGAGGCTTTCACCCGCTGAAGGGTGGTCTTGTTTGGAGCTGGTCTTGTTTAGAATTTTTGTCAATGACCTGGCCGTGGGGATTGAGAACACCCTCTGTAAGTNCGGAGGAAATGGTCTGAAGTTGCAACAGGGGAGGTTTAGACTGGACATTAGGAAGAAATTCTTTACAGAGAGAGTGGCGAGGCACTGGAACAGCCTTATTGGGAGGTAGTGGAGTCACCATCCCTGGAGGCATTTAAGAAATTGGTAGACCTGGTGCTTCAGGATATTCTCTAGTGGCAGGCATCTAGGGAAGTATTTTGTGATTTTGACATCATTTTTGATCAGGGTATTTAGGTATTCAGCACTTGGTGGGGGGTAGGTGTTTTTTTGTTATGGATATGGTTGGACTCTGTGGTCTAGGAGGTCCTTTCCAACCATGAATATTCTGTGATTCTGTGAAGAAGGATCTGCCTTCCATGTACCTTTCCTTCTGTCAAAATAAGAAGTCTGTCAGGGAACCGGAGAGAGGAAAGGCGAAATAGGAGATTCAGTGTGGCTAGATAGGGACAGTGAAGTACGTAGATTAATTTACTATACTAGTATTGGTTCTTAGTAAAGCTCATACCATATATAGTAATGCTGCTGTGGAGTAGGTATATTTTGAGTTACTACTTGAAATTTTAATTGTAGATGTGTCTGTATCACTTTACAAGAAGGTGTGGAAGTAAGTCATCAATATTTTGATACTGTGATTACAGAATAGAGTAAACTATTTCTTCTGCCATTGTGAGATGCAACTCTTGATCTGATTTGGGAAGAGGAGAATGTAATGACTCTACTTCTGCAAATGTTACGACATTCGTGAGCACTCCAGGAGTTACACCAGTTGTGAGAAACCATTTTTTTGAGTGCCTAGTACTTACTAAGCATCTTAGGCATTCTGTCTACTATTAACCATCTTAATTTTATTCAGTAATAGCATGAGAAGTGGAGATTACATTTTTCCACAGGCCATTTGAAATTAATAATGACATGATTTTACATTGTAGATTTTCCACTCACGATTCCAACTCTTAAACTGAACAAAAAAGGAAATTATCATATAATAGTCAATGGCAGAATAGAAGAAAGAATAGAAACGTGCACCTGAACTCTGCCAAACAAGAGACCTGAAGATGTGCTGTAGACCTCCCAGTGCCATAGGGCATCAAAGACTTAGCAAAGCTTTTCATTATTTTGTGACTAACTTAGGTATTCTTTTTCCTGATAGAGAATTGAAGAGAAGTTTTGACTACTAATGAACAATAAATTGTTGGTTTTATTTTTATTTCTTTTGGTAAATAAAAATACAGGCTTTTTGTGCAGCCTTTACAATAGAAAGAACATACAGTCCATTTACTGCATGTAGCAACTTAGTCTTTTTGTGAGGATGCTCTTCAGCTTTGAATTGAAAAGGCTTTCTACAGGGATAAGAGACAAAGAAGAAGGCATGTGTTTTTTTTCCTGTTAATGCTATGCTCCCAATCTCTAGTTAGTTTTTGGGTTTTGCTTGTGAGTTCTGTATGATAGTAGAACTTTCACCAGAGTATTTTTTTCTTACATGTATCAAATATCAGCAAATGGAATGTTAGCTGTATCACAAATACCAAAGTATACAATATAACAAAGCAAAAATATTTCAGTATCTTCCTCTTTCATAGCTTTAACTTTCTTCAGTCTTCAAATTCCTGTAGCACCTTCTATAAGAAACTAATGTTTTTTTCCACACTGCTTTTGTTAGAGAAAGGATGTCATCTGATTCAAAATGTGCTGGCATGTTAGAATGACTCTTGCCCCTCCCATTCACTCACAATTTTTACTGTTTCTCAAGATTCTGTCGTAAATTTGAGGTATACTAAGTAGTGTGGTATGCAAATTCAGAAGGGAGAGATAGCTAATTTGACAGAAACTGTGCTGCTCAGTTATCAAAAGCACAAGAATGGTGTATAAGTTTATAGTTAGGCATAATTCCTTGATGAACTGCGGGAGAAAACAGAACTTGCTCATTAGGGGTGAAGGTGTCTTTCTTTACATGGATAATTTTTCACCTTCTGTTTGACTACACACTAGAGATGTCCTGTGTACAGATGTTATGGGAAGTGGACGCAAAAGAGCTACAAATCTGTAGAATCTGCAAAGAAAACATGGAGGAAAAGATATTTTACCACCATTTCTAACATAAGCCTGTGTTTGTGGAATAAATATTTGGATGTATACACCTAAGTGTTACAGTAACCCTGATAAAAAAGCTTAATATTGTAAATTACTGTGTTTTTTATGGTAAGATTTTTTTAGTGAAATGCTGCATCTGCTATCTGCTCGCACAAAAAAAGTTCAAATTTTAACCTGTTGTCTAGGTATTGGGGCAGAGAAGAAGGAAATCAGATAAGCATGGTATTACGACATCATTACATTGAGTTGTGATTTCAGGGCTAGTCTATAGACTTGAATGGCAGTAAAAAAGCTAAATGTGTTAAACTCAAGAGAGCTTTTGAAGGAAAGGACAGCTGTTTCTGTCTGTTAATTCATTCTGTCCAATTGTCTGAAGAGATTGGTTATATTTTAAACAGATGTGTCAGCAAAACATACACGTTAATTCCTATGTGCTGTACTTGCCATTTAAATTAGACAACATGCTCATTGAAGAAATGCCCAGGGGAAAGGTTCCCTATTACTCTAATTGACCCTTAGCTTAAACTTTATGAATGCAAAAATAAATATCCTAGAAAAACTTTCAGTAATTTAGACAGAACTTTAAAGATTTTAGTCAGAACAAGCATTAAATAGTGTACTTCAATTCCTTGGAAATTAAATACCAGGGTAAATGTGCAGTAAACTTTAAGTAAAAAACCCTATTCATACTGGAGCAATCAGTAACTGCTAACTGAATGGTATTTAGATACTTGGTAAGGACAAACCAGTTTTATCTAAACAACTTGCACAGTTCTTCAGTGACTTTTTGTGTAGTTTTGCCAATAATCACTTCAAACTTAACGGATTTGCAAGTTTTTTTGTTTTTCTTCTAGTTCAAATTAGCATGCCTCTTTTACAATGCTTATTTTCCATTCATTTTTATCAGATTACATTTGTCAGCAATGGGAAAACAAATTATTTCAGAATAGGCTGGCAAATAATATAATTATGTGCATGTTTTAATTAAATTTTTTGCAATTGCTTTGACCTTCAGGTTACGAGTAGTCCTACATGTTTTATTTCAGGTTGGGGTTTTTTTCAGTATTATACTCCTGAAAATTAGATTTCGACTAGGGAAATAAGAATTGCAGTACATGATGGAAGTATAAGCTAATAAGCATTTTCTCCCTGGTTCTTAAGGAATTCTTCATTAAAATTTCATAGATTGGTTACACTTTTCTATGATGGGATTTGAAGCCTGGATTACTATTTGTGTAGGCTTTTACATTTTTATCAGCTCTTGCTTAACTGCAGTTTACCTACACTGTAAGCTCTTGCTCACATTTTAATACAACTAAAACAGATCAACGATCAGATATTAGCATTTGTTTCTTTGGTTGCAGAAAACATAATTATCCATCATTTTTTTTAATACTGAGGATGAAAACCAAAAGGCTTTCTACCAACCCAAGGGGACAACAGTATGAGGTGCATGGGTTTTTTTCCCTTAGGACCGTGATACTGAGTGGTTTGTTTTGAATGAAAGTGTATGAGACAAGGAGGAATTCAGCAGGTCCTTCCATGACACACATAGTTGTGTGAAAACTTATGATGTCATTTATTATAATGCTACCTAAGGGTTGTTGCATCCTTAAGTGGAACTAAGGACTGGAACATCCCTCATCTGCCTGGATCTGTTCCTGTGTGGCATGCGCCAGGTGATCCTGCTCTGGCAGGGGGTTGAACTAAATGGTCTCTAGAGGTCCCTTCCCACTGTACCATTTTATGATTCTCTGATAAGTGGTTCATTAATTCTGTGGTGCTGTCTTCAAAGATGTGGAACAAAACAGTATCTGAACCAAAGAATTTAGGAGTGATGGAGCAAATAAAAAGTACAGAGTCTTGGCTATTGCTGTTACTTTCACTGCAGAAAAAAAAGTTTTAGATCAGTGCATCTGTTATAGCAGTGTCTGCTGAGGATGAACACACATTTACCAATGGCCACCAAAAATTTAGGTGATAATCTGAATGTGCCTTTCCTTTCAGCACACTGAATTAAACACTTCTGTAAAGTGCAGGAGTTCTTGATAACCAGAACTCTGAGCTACCTCTTTGTTCATTTTTTTCTTCTCCCCTATATGAAGTAAATTTACTGCTGACTAAATTGCAGGAGTTAAGAGCATTGTCTACAATCAGATTGGCAGAGGCCGTGTAAATGTTATGGCCCATGAGGATTCCATTTCTCAGCCATGTAGACAATTTTTCACTCTAGATCAAAACTTACTAAAGTATAAGCTAACTAACCTTTAGTTTATTTCTTCAGTTTAATATAAACTTTCACTACCATGTACTGTTCTATAGATTTATTTTTACTCTGTCCACAAGCTCCTCCTTCCCTGTGTCCTCACCCCAGGAAAAGGAACTGTTGCACCATCTGCTCCTGTGTGGTAGCAGACTCACCAATGGCATCTTCCAGAGGCAACTGGAGACCATTCCTTTACTAAAATCTGTGCTGACAGCTACACTGTTCAGATGCAGACTCAGATGGAAACACATTCTGATGTGTCTGGCTGTAATATTTGTCTTCTAAGTACCATATATTCGCAAGTATTTCTAATGCATGCCACCACTGCTAATCTAAACATAAGAAAGCTTCCAAGAGGATTCATTCTTTATTCTGATGGTGTATTATACAGAATTCTATTTACTAAGTTATGTTATGATCAAGGAAATAACTTTGAGACAGTTTTTTAAGGTCTAATTTTGGGAAGGATTTAAAAGAGCCTTTGGGCATGTAACTCTCAGAGCTAGAATCCATGGTCTTAAATTTCTGAAGACTTACATAAAACTTGCTCTTGCAAGTTCTGAATACAATACCTCGTTAGTGCTGTGGCTGATGTGGTAGTGCTGCAGAGCTACCTGGAGACAGGAGAAGGGGGGCTGGGGGGGGGGGTATAATTACTTAAGGAACACCAGAAGTAACTGCTAATGTGCTTCCACCATGTCAGAAATGTGCCAAGTGCAGATGTAGACAATTTCAGCTATAGAATTAAAGCCACAGCTTGCACTGTCTAAAACAAGAATAAATTACAGTGATGATTCTTTTCTGCATATGAAACCAGAATTTTGGGAAGTCACTTGCTTTTTCACTAGTGTGTGGACACAGTCTGAAAGATAGCATGAATTTCTCCATGTGATGAAATTTATCTACGATGAGAATGAAGTTCACAGGATCTACAGAATCTATATCAAGCCAGCCTTGAAAAATGCCAGTTAGTTACTTTTGGATCAGAGGATCACAGTTTAACCAAATGAATTGCAGCCCACTTAGATTACAAAATCTTTTCCAAACAGCTTGGTACCTGAATGCAGTATTTTTTAAAAGGATTCCGAGTAACGTATGACTCTTATAGCAGCTTTTAATTACATCAGTTCAAGCAGCTGGATGTAAATGACCCGTTTCTGTAAATTCAGCTGGGCCATAAGATTAATTCAGCTGTGAAATATAAAGCCATCTACTTCAGAAATAAATGTTCATTTCCAGTGTAAAATTATAAATAAAAGTTTTTAATACGCATGTCTGTCTTTTCGAAGTGAACATATAGATAAATGTGTAATTCAGAGCACATTTCACTGGAATGGTGTCTGTAATTGCGGCGATGCCCTGTGCTGTCTATCTAGGGAAACAAATGAAGAGGCCAAGAAAGAACAATTACATTCTGTCCCTATTGATTGACTAATAACACATTTCATGAGTATACATTTACAGTTCCTGTTTAAGAGGAAGCAAGTGTGCCCTTCTGCCATTTTTGTGTGTTGAAGTACCCAATACTACCAGCCTCCTTGGGAAGCAGCTGCAGGAGAAAGCTTGCAGGAATTCATGGGAACTGAGCTCTGGCAGGCACTGTGCTGTGAGATGTTGAGAGCAGCTGTCTCTCCTGGAGGACCGATCAAATTAATCAGTGGATAGGCAGTATCTGCCTTTGCTGAAAAGCAGCCACTCCTGGATCCAGACCCGATGTGTTCCTAGACCCACAGGAACCAGGAGACATTGCCTCTTAGAGGTCATAGGAGTTGCTTCTGACGGGGAATTGAAATTTCCCCAGTTTCTGAAACTGGCAAAAACTTGTGTCTCATACAAAGGTGAGAGTCTAGTGATAATGATGGGCAGTGTTTTGTCCTCTGTGTAACATCTGTCCATTATGTATGATGTAGAACAGAAGTGATGACTCGTCCAGCTAAGCGAAAATGCTAAACTTAACATGATTCAGCAAATGCTGTGGCTCCAGAGAAAAGCAGGTAGCCTCACCTTCAGGACCTGAGTGCTGGCTTTGGATGTTGTTGGATCCCTGCTCCACTCATGTAATGTCCCCTCTCCATGTTTTCACTCGTCGCAAAAACCTTCCTGCATGTCAGCTGCTACATGTAGTTGCCATTTCTTACCTTTCTCCACTGCCCACGTCTCTTCATCCTAATCGCATTTTCACCCCATCTTTTTTGTTTTTTCCTCAGGCTATTGTCATAGGAAGGGCATGAATAATGAGGAAACTGGCCAGGGAATTTGCTTCTGTAGAAGGACTAAAGTTTTGGGCAGAAGGGGAGAGTAGGGCACCCACTCCCAACAGCTAATGCTGCCTTTGAGGGCAATGCCATTGAGGACACTGAAATCCCTCATCCAGGGTGTAGAGGTGGATTCATTAGCTGCTTCTTGAGCCTCTGTCTGCTGTTCCTTAGCAGGTAGCTCTGCACCCACAGGTGGCCTATTGGACCCCACTTACACAAGGTAATTTAAATGTGTATCTCAGCCTCTCTAATGCATGTATTCAGGCCAGCAGTTCTATGCAGGTTCTGGTAATTATTTCATGTGATTCATGGTGACTTCTACATAAGCGAAGGTTGGTGTTTGTGTGGGTTTTTGTTTTTTTTTTGTTAGAGGGTTTTAAATCTCAATATTAGAATGGTCATGGATGTTGCAGTGGCTCTGCTTTTGCTAAAGTTTCTCTTTTTTTTTTTCTTTAATTTGCTGTTAGTGTGGCAAGTAGGAAGAAAGTGCACAAAGATCAACAGAAATGTGCCTCAGGCTATGGAAATGAGAGCTCTGATGTGCTCTTAAATCCCACCAAGTTTTGCTTGAAGAAGGAAACTGCAATGTAATATCCCTTCATAAGTGCTAAATATTTAAACTTAATTAAATACTGCTACACAGCCTTCTGGCTTGAGCAGTTCAAAAAACTATGAGATGTTTAGACACTCATTCATCAGAACTACAGAACAAAGAGTGAATTTATTGTATTTGCTTTGCCATTTTGTGGGGGAGTTCACACTAAATAGGATTTGCAAATGAGGGTAGATAAGCAAAAAGAAAATAAGGCTGTTTGAAGTAAGCAGTTGACTAGTACACTACCCGGTGCTGTTAAGTTGACCAAAATGCCTGCTGAGACATGCAAAGCTAAAAAATACCTGAAACAATAAAACCACAGCTTCATGCTTCATACAGCTGGACTGTTGCCACACTGTAAAAATCTAAGCTTCACATTTGAGACTAATAGAAGCTACAAAGCACTAGTAGGCAAATATTCTACTAAAAAGTTCAGTGAACCTCTTGGAGAAAAAACAAAAATGTTGCTCGTGCATTATTTATTGGAGTGGTTTGTAATGGTGATGTGGCACTTGTTGGAAATCAGCATCAGCCGTCTTTCTTCCAGATTTTGTACTTGGTTATGAAGTTACAGCAGTCTTTACATGAGTAACTACTCTCCCCTCATAATGTTTATGCTTCTGGGGAAGATTGCTTCATGTAAGCCATGATTGTTGCTTATAAGTCAATGATTAAAGAACATGTTGGCCACACAAGACTCCAACTTCAGTTAAAAAAAAACAATCCAAACCTTGTTTGTGGGATGCACTTAATATATATTACTGATATTTTAAACTTCGGCAAGTAGCCAGATGTTGTAGCAGTTTCTTAAAGTTGTTTCTTCTTACTACCAGTAGGCAGATTAGTTTTACTATCATATAATAGAACTTCACTTCTCCATCCTAAGGTATGTCCTTCATTTTCCATATAATTAGCACTTCTAAAAATTTATTTAGTGTAAAGTTATGTTAAATTTAAATTAAAAAAGTGATCTGAAAAGAAAATCTGTTATCTTTTTGTAATTCAGGTGGTCTTAATTCTATGTATTTCCAAAAAATCTGCTGAATTTTGGGTGTATTCCTCATAAAACCATATATTAACAATCCTCCTACATATTTCTTTGTTGTTCTCTGTTGGCTGCCACTGGTTTGCTTGTCAAATACAGTTCACCTTCACCACCACCACCGTATTCTATTGATGCAAACCACAGTTACATGTATTCTTGGCTGAGAGAGAAGATCTGTTTTCTGTAACTCTCAGCCTGCTGCTAATGGTTTTCATCAGTCTGTCTTTGAAACAGGTGCATGGGAACAAAACTGTAAGGTTACCTGCTGTTTCTTTACCCTTCTTGGGGTGGATTGAGAAAAAACTATTCTTCCACCTTTGTGTGTAATGGGCTGTTAAAAAAGTTTCTGGCTCACTGTCATTGTAGGTTTACTTTTTCATTTTAGTGGATATTGTCTGGGAGATCACCTACTTTGTCAAGTTTATGCAGGGGGAAGGTTTGTACTACAAAGATGTAATATTTCTTATCTATTTTTCTTCCATAGTCTGCCATCTTCAACTTTCAGAGTCTACTGACTGTGATCTTGCTGCTCATATGTACATGTGCCTATATCAGATCCTTGGCTCCCAGCTTACTGGACAAAAATAAAACTGGGTATGTTGTCTGATTATTTTTAAAATACACAAGATGTTTGGTTTTAACTACAATGTTTTACTATCTTTTAATGGACTGTGATATTATTAATCATATTTTGACAAATATCTCTCTTCTTTAAAGATAAAAATCTTCATTTTGTACCTTATAACAGAATGCAGTAAGCTCTTAGTGGCAATTTAATAGTAAGAACTTACTAACTAATAAAGCCAGATAATATTACTTTATTAGTTATTTTCTAGGTTTGCAGTTTCCTTGTTAGATGCTTTTTAAAGAGGCAGAAATGAATGACAGAAACAAAACATTTTCCAACATGTGGCTATTGCTGTAATGATCTGGTTTTAACTTAGAAAACACTGAGGCCATCTGTAGTATTTCACCAATACTGTCACCTAAGGTTATTACAAAGGAGATAATATTTGTAGAAGTAGGAGGTAATTCTAGCTGGTAATGTTCTAGCTGGAAAAAAACACCAGGCTTGTGGGTGCTGGTTGTTTGACTTGTCCTCTTTTTCCATTAGATCATTTGCTGTTAAAGAAATCTTTGTTTTGTTTTGTTTTCTTCCCTAAGTATCTTCTGTCACTTCTGCATTTAATTTTCATGAAAAATACACAGTTTTAAGTGGACTTTTGTCACCAAGAATCCTGAGTGTCTGTCTTCTCAGAACTTTTGCTGTAATTAACCTCTGGAATTGCTCTTTTATCCCACAAATTTTCTTTCAGCAGTGTAAGATACCCAGAGTACACAAGCTTTATTTCAATGTGGAGTTCTAACATGAAAATGCTTGGGTCTTTTCAGATGAGGCAGTGAGGTTGCCACTGACACAAGAGATTTTTTTTGATAAAAGTAAAGCTGGAAAGAACGGATGACTTCATGAGGGACTGGGGGAGGGGCAAGGGGAATTCGGGTGTCTGCTAGTGAAAGATAACACAATAGTCAATGAGGTATACACAGTAAGAAGTAAGAATATTTATTTTACTGATTAAAATTTTAGTGCTGTTCTTGGCATGGAGTATTTCCTTTAATCTGGAGCTACTCTGTTTATTCTTGAGGCAGATCTGTCTGGAGTACAATAGAACTCTCTTCATAAAATGTTTTCAAAGGGTGCTGACACAGTGGAGGAGTTGGGCGTTTGATCTGTAGCTCTGTATTTATATAGATGTTGGACGTACTGTTTTATTTTTGGTTTATATATGTGTGTGTTGACTACTTTGTACTGGAGAATAAAATGTTGGCCTGGAAGCAATAAATTTGTTTCCTGAATAGTAGATGTTTACATGGAGCTCATATGCTGTTAAACCCCTGTTCCTCTTCACTAACATGTTCCATGCTCAAATGGAGATGTCTAGACATACTGGATAAAATAAATTCTAGTGATATTTCATTTTACCACAGAGATAATCTTACCTCATTATTCCTGCTCCAAATTAATAGCATAAAGAAAAAAAAGTAGAAATAAAATATTAAAGTGACAGAGAGGAAAAATGTTGATAGTTATTCACTGTATTCCTGACTAAGTGAGTGGTAACTTTGAGGAAGATTTGTCTGTTGCTATTAAATAAAGAAACATGTTTCTGTTGGTTGAGAGACAGTCTTGCAAAGATGTCAACCATCCTCATAACACTTATGTTTCATCCAGTTGACTTCTGCCAAAATGTGTCTTTTCCTACCAAGCTAAACAGAATTTTAAACCTTCATTTTCCATGAGTGTTTCCATGTGCTTTGTTCTCAGCAAGTGAAGATTCACTGTTTCATGCTGACTAGAGGAGAATGTGTACCACAACATAATTCTCTCCACCCTGCTAACCAGAAAGATGTGTTAGCTTATATGCAGTGGGTATTTCCTTTGACTTACCATAAACAGTGCTGTGGGATCTCCCCCGCTCCCTCATGTAGTTGCAGTGAGGTGTCCCAGTAAGCACATGGCAGCTAAATTTTGCAGTATTCCCAGTCTAACCCAAGTCTAAAGCCTACGTAACCCCTTCTTGTCTTACTGGGTTTCATTTCTTTGTGATTTTTTTGTTCTTCAGATAACCAACACCACATTCATGATCACTGCTTTTTAACAGTAACACTGAAAGCTAGCAGTATTCAGCAGCTTGTGCACATTTGACTTGTGGCTGCCAGAAAACACCAGACGTGCAAGCCAGACTGACATGTTTCACCAGCATCAAAACAAGGATAGGATGAAGATGAAGGGAAGAATAAGGAACGGTGCAATTACTTTGAGTAGTTGCTTCAGGAGGAATTAATTTGGAGCAGATTCATTCAAGGCAGCATAATTTCTGTAATAAACAGGTTTTGACTTGAAACTCTGCATGCTGTGGACCCAAAATGAACAGTGCTGGAAAAATTCAGGAGAGCAGAAGGCCTGCACAGGCTTTTCATCTAGTGTGACCTCCCCAACTCATCCAGAGACTGATTATAGCTGTTTAGAAGGTCCAGATTTAAGTTTGATTTTGCTCAGCAGCAAACTGTGTGGACATACAGATAGTACTGATATCTTCCAATATCAGCACAAGCCTCTTTAAAAAAGCACTGTTATCATCTGTTGGAAAGCGTGTCAGTCCTCATGTCAGTGATGAGTTTAGGTTAATAATTTGTTAATTGCAGTAAGGGTAGCTGATGAAACCCATATTCTGTTTGGTACCTCCCACACCAGAAAGGAAAATTCATATTTTCACTAAGAAGGGGGGTTTCTAGCACTAGGAACAATATGCAATGCTTCAGTTACGAATTTACATTGTTAACACGTGATTGAAAAATCCCTGAGAAGGCAAAGAAATACCCTTGCTGAGATTGAGGCAAATTCAATGGAGTTGAATAACTAAAGGAGTTAATATTCTTTTTCCCTGGTAATATTCTTCAAATATGCACATAAAAAGGACAGTAAAGTTTTATGTCTTTCTGTTCTGGGCAAGTTTCTGAGAGAGGGCAACATGAGATGCTGAGCTGCGGAAGTATTTTTGTCTTGGTTTTGCAGCGTGCAGTCTGTAAATGTTAATTTTACAGAGAGTAACAACAGTTTTGAGAGTCTTAGGTGCCATCTACACAGTATTCTGGTGCTGTGTATTTGCTCTATAAAATCTACATATGAAAACCTTTTTACCTACATGCATCTTTAAAAAGTGCAAAAACATCTTTAGGTTACTTCAGTCTATGGACCTCCTAGCATGGAAAAGTGTGATGGTCTACATGCAGGGACTATTATTTCTTCTTGTGGAGTTATATATATATAACCAGAAAAAAAAATGAGCTTTGACTATACAGAAATATTTTTGGCTTGAGGTAAAACAATCTGAAGCACAAATGAAAATGCCTGTTTTCAGAAAAATTAAAATACTGTAATGCTGTTCACAGCAAATTGGTCAGGAAGAAGTACATCAGTCAAAAAGCATTTCACTTTGACTTAAGTCAATTTCTGCCTCTTGGATGTTCCAAGAGGCACTTCTCACTGTATTGTTTCAGAAATAAAGGGGAGGATGCTAAAGGGAAAGAGGGAGAGATGATGAAGAAGAGGCTATAAAGTATGATGTAGCACAAAAGTGCAGGTTATCATGATTGTTGAATTATACTGGATGAAATAACCAAGAACTTGGAGGCCTGCTGGTGTTTCTTACTCCAGTGTTTTTCTAGCTCTGTGGGACTTCTTTTACATAATTTTCTGTCTGTGGCACTTTAATGTTGAATGTAGAATTCTGATGAAATCTTTAGATTTGGAGCGCAGCCTGAGTAAATGTCATTGTTTTTCTTTCATGTAAAAACATTGCTAGACTTAGAAGGAACTTTGCCACTTGTTTAGTTCCAAGTCTGTACACCTCTGTGCAGGTATCCGGTGTTTGAATGCTGAGAAGAATCCCAAGCTGACAAACTATGGTTCATTTAGATTGTTTTAGCATATGTTGACTGAAATTATTTTATTAAACAAAGAACCTAATGACTTTATTCTGTCTTTACAGACTATTGGGAATATTCTGGAAGTGCGCCAGGATTGGTAATTTTTTTCATTGAAATCTTTAAAAACAGTGCCTTTTCTAGACTATGCATTATTTATTAGGTTAATGTTTCCATGTAGCAATGAGACCCATAGTCAAACCTCATCTTAAAAGGTGTGGGTTTATCTCCATGAAATAAGTGAAGGGGGTGGGAGGTGGAGTTGTGAGATATGACCTTACTCAGCATCATGGAAACCTGCATTTTCTATGTCGACTCGTATACGTCGTATTATATTTTCAAAAATCTTTTTCAGTTCTTACTACATGAAATAACCAAGGACATACTTCTTATTAACATAGAAAGATACCAATGATTCCTTATAATCTGCTATTTGAAATTCTAATAGGCAGTACTGAGAAAAGCCAGATAGTGACCTTATAGTAATAAAACAAAATGAAATGCACAATACAGTATAGTTGTGTTTAATAATTTTTTTTTTTCTCACCTTTCTTTGGGTAGCTTCTATGCACTTTTGAATTATGCAAAGCTGTTGGGGTCAAGTAGCACCTATGTGCTGATCAGCTCTATCCGATTTTAGACATTTTCCCATAATTTTGTTATTTATATTTAGTAATCATTATTCTGATTTTATCTTGAGAAGGAAACTGGAATATGCCACATAAGTTCAAGGCATAATAATAATAATAAGGTATAGTCAAGATTTCTGAAAAATGACAAATCCATCATCAAAACAGTGTTGTTCAGATTGCATTGTTCATGCAGAGCAGAAACATTGAACTTG
Organism: Chloroceryle aenea; assembly: GCA_013399075.1. Taxonomy (NCBI): domain Eukaryota; kingdom Metazoa; phylum Chordata; class Aves; order Coraciiformes; family Cerylidae; genus Chloroceryle; species Chloroceryle aenea. Next base: position 47,656 of record VWZY01008961.1, read on the forward strand.
TAATTCCCAATCTTCCTACCTGTCACTGAACCTAAAGGAAAGATAGATGGTTCCCTTTTCTGTACTCTCAGGCTCGAAAAGGGACATGACATACATTTTTCAGTATGTCAGAAAGCATTGACACAAAAATCCATTTTTTTGTGAAGACCCTTTGTTAAAATGACTGGAGATATTGTCTTATTTAGATAATAGCAGAACCAATTTTAGTATTATAATTGGAAGATACTGACAAGGTGGCAGCTGTCAGAAATTAAATTTTGAGCTATACCAGCAAAAAACAATTGCAAAAATCCAGTTGCATTAAGGTTTGTTAAAGGTTGAGGAGAACACCTTACTGTACCATCTTCTTTTTAGTTAATTAAGTGCAAATTAATTTTTTTATTATTATCAGCTGTGCACAGCAGACAGCTTATAAAGCTATTTTAAAGAGTACATAAGAGGTTTTCTGAGGTCCCTGTCACCTTGATGAAGTTAAGAACTGGAGTTCATCTGGAATATATAGTCTTGCTTTCCCATCACGTAGTGACATTTAACATGTTTGTATTTGCTGCATCCAGTGTAATGCATGCACTCTTGTGCCCATTACTGAACTGCTTCCTTTCCTCTTTTTCATGTAAAACACTAATTTATTTTCAAATTACATCTAGAGAACCCCAATTTACTTTCTTTTAGACTGACAGTTGAGAAGGTAGCATCTTAATGTTCCTTCTGTACATTTCCTTAAATAATGGTATTGTACTCTCAGCATGGGAAATGGGCTTTGAAGATGATTCCTATCATTTTATTTCTTTTAATCACAAAGGCATGTAGAAAGTGTAGGCTTTTAAAAATGAAATTGCCTACTGGCTTCCTTTACATTTAACTTACCCAGTATGTTTAAACAACCTTTCCACATGTGCATAAGATTTTAATAACTAGCAAGTGGTTACATATTTACAAAGTTGTGCAAAATGATGTTTAATCCTGCCACATGGTGATTTCTCTTTTAAGAAAATTAAGAGCAGGAAAGTATAACCCATATGAAAATTGTAATACCCTAAACTGTAGGAGGTGGACTTCCTCAAAAATTTATTTTAAACAGATGTGAGAGTGCAGACATTAATTCGTTCAGTTATTTGAAGTTTAATTAAATATATGCCAGATCAGGGCAAGATCTTGTAATGTCACTGTGGCAGGCACTCTTGCTTATGGGAGGTGTCACTACAAGTATTTAATTTTTCTTTTGCTGTGGAAAGTNNNNTTTCTGTTGTAAAATTGTTTTCCCTTTTGAAAAAAATTTTTTTTTTTTTTTTTTTTTCTTTTGGTCCAGAGAATTATACCTTAATGCTGGACTTGGGAGCCTTGGAATTTTTTTTTTCTTTAATGTATTTCTGAAAATAATGGCTCAGAGAAGATGGTTCATGGTTAAGACAAAATACCTTGCACAGCAAAAGGAAACTGAATTTTTTAAAGCAAACACCCACAGCTCTGTCCTTACATTTCTGAATGTGTAAAACCAGGAATCTTCTAACTTTAAAGAGTTATTGCTACATGAACACTTCCTGACGGTTTTTCAGGCTGGAAGCACCAGCCAGTGTAGGGAACTCTCTGCTCTCCAGAGAGAAATCAGTGGATTCATGAAGAGTAATGCTTAAGTAGAAGAATAAAAACACCTGGCTAATTGAATGGAGGAAGTGTCCATGTAAATAATTAGCAGGCAGATTAACATTACTAATATTACCCTGATTGTGTTACAGATCACTACCTAAGATTTTTTTATTTTTTTTTCCTCCATAGTTTATTTGCTGTCCAATAGGCCTCTGTAACATTTTGTTCTGGACCAAGTGGGTGGGAATAGTTCTTTCTGGTTGCCCTTCCTACCAAGTATGTCTGTTAATGGAGTAAAATTAACTTTCATCCTTGGTCTGCCATGAAAAACTGTTTCTAATTTGAAAGAGATAAAAATAGAGGTGTCTGTGCAATGTGTGTAATCTGTTAACCACTTTTAACACTAACCTGAAAATCCGTGGACCAGACCCTCTCCACATGCTGACAATGTTATGTCCCTCTAGCAAATTAAAAAACCAGAGATCTGTCCAAGTCTGGGCCACTGCTTTCCAGACAGTTAACGGGCTCCTACACAATACCATGCCTAGGAGATGCATACTGCATATAGCAGTGTCATGGCCAGGCAGCACTGAGGTTCACCTCTGTCAGGTGACATGGAACAGCTTCTGAGCAGCAATAGCCCTTATCTGGAACTGGGAACAGAGCCAGTGCAAGAGTTGGTGTCTTGACCAGCTTTCCAGTGCCTGACTCTTGACTCTCTTTGGCAGTAAGAGATAGCAGCAATATATTCCTTTGGTGTTTTTAATGTTTTCCTGGAAACTTCATCTAAAAAAGATGGTTTATAGTAAGATATCAGTCACTGCATTGCCCTTTGCTTAAAGCAAACATCTCCAACTCTGTTTCTGTGTAGCAATATATCCTATCCTACATCTTAGTTTTCCCACTCCCATTCATGTTCTTCTTCAGTACGCAGATGTAGTTGCAATAGCATTTCTCCAGCTAAGAAGTTCTGAACGTTAATTTGCATGAGCAAGGGGATAATTAGCATGTTAGGCTACAAGCATCCAAGATCTGTTCAATCATGCCTGAATTTTTGTTTGATTTGGTTTTCCCCCTCAGGCGAACGGAAGAGCCCCTACGTGGCTGTGTGCTGTGTCGTGATGGCCTTCAGCATCCTGTTTGTACAGTAGCAACTAGAAAGTGTCACCTACTACCAAACAGCAGAGCATGGAAGAACTTATGTCAGGAGAAGATGGGAAAATGTCATCAAGTCTTCTTTTTCTCACTGGATAGCCTGTCTTCTAGTGGACACCCCCCTCCTGCAAACAGAGCATAACATATGTTATTAGTGATCGTAATGTAACTAACTCCAGTTGACATATACTTTTTCAATGTTGTCAGTACTGTCACTCCTGATGTAATTCTTGAAAGGGTGCCTGTTGTATATCTGAGTTTCAGAGCAGCTTTATTTATACCATGCAATTGAAAAGGCTGTCATTTTTTGTCTGATAGACCTATTTCATGAAACTTAAAAATGATAAATATAGCAATAAGACCACTCAGAAGAATAAAAAGCATTGTGATTCTAGAATAGGTTTATGAAAATATTTTCAGTTCTTACTGTCTGAACAATTCCTGTTACTTTATTAAAGCTATACTTTCATCCTAAAACTAGGACCTCTGGCCTAAGTTACATGCAGATTTAATTTTATCAACTTGCAATTCTTCAAATAATCAGTATTTTTAGTCTTAATATATCAATATAGGTAAGGACTATAATTTTAGTGGTCTGACTAGATGCTGAGAAGGCATGAATGTGGAATTTGAGAACCTGTTCTGCTCTGTGTAAAATATCCTGTGTATTAATTTTGAGAGATGTAATTTTCAGGAAAATGATTCCCCAACTTTTTTCAGTATTGTTAGAAAAGGATTCTAAAGGCTCTGCAGTGGTTGTTGCACTTGATACAAGGTTGCCACATTAACTAAGTGAGCAGTTAGCTTCTTAGGCGTGTGCAGATAAACAAATTGCATGTCCCAATATTCCAAAGGTTGAAGAAAACAACTAAATTCGATTGTACACATTACTAATAAAGAGTAAGCTGATTTTGGTAATGCTTGCCATTAGCATTTCTTTTACAGTTTTACAAACTTTAAGTAATGTATAGAATTATTTTAATAGTGCCTGACAGGTGTCTTTACACCTGACAACTATATGACTTCATATTGACTGCATTAGATATGCCTGTCAGCAGTATTTTTTATTTTTCTGAACAGGTGTGTGATTGGAATGACCTAATCTGGAAAAAAAATACACTGCAAGTTATGTAACTGTTGTCATTCGTGTTTGAAAAACTTGTTTTATAGATCCAGGTTACCCTGCGTTTAGAAAGAAAGTGTTTATTACTTACTAGCTTTCTATTATATCACGTATACCTCCATATCTAAATCACCATCAGAAGTACTTGTCCAAAACACTTTCCTAATCTAGAGCCAGGAAAAAACAATTTCTCCAGTTTAGGTCATATAAATACCCCTGGCTATAAACCAACAGGTTCAGAGGAATACTGAACTGTATGATGATCACCATACTGTGCACACATAGAAGCCTTCAGCTGTGCAGGTGATCTGGGGTGAGGCAAAAATCTATTTCTGAATTTTTAAATGTGGCTACTGCTCCAAACATAGCATCAAAGCAACTAATTTCTGGATTTCAAAGGTGCCATTCCTAAACTAGGGGGGAGGGAAGTTCCTAAGGACAATTGGGTATTGACTATTGGGTGCATGTATACATGTTCAAAATATGCGGAGAGTCATCTGGTAACTTTTTATATTAAGCAATTCTAGCTTTTAATATTTATAGGACTTTATTATGAATAGCACTGCTTGTATGATATCCACACATTTCCAGTTCATCCAAAGTTGTTCTACTTATAAGATTCATTCTTAATTATCTCTTAGGAATAGCTGTGACTGGGAATGCCAATGAAATGAGCCAGGAAAATTTTTAGTTCTAAGGGTCATAAAAGTGTTGACATGAAGGCACTGTATTGCAAAAGTCCTTCCTGTTCACAGCATTGAAGAAGTTTAGGCAAACAGGATTCTTCCTGTTATTTGTTGTTCAGTCCTTAAAATTATTTTTTTATACAGCACTTTTTCATTTTGTCCTAAATGTAGGTTGATGATTGACAGTTCCTGCTTTGGAGTTTTGTGGGGTTTTTTTATTTTCCACTTTGTATAACATTCAGAGGATATTCATGACGTGCAAGCTGCACAGTTGCTCAGCGGTGTGCCTCAGCAGCAAAGTAAATGACATGTTTCTGAGCAGTTGCTGGCAGTAAGTTCAGAGGCACTAGGTTGTGTGCAAGCAGTAGAAGTTATTATGGGTGGAGATCAGTATCATCTCTGGCAGGGATGTTCAACACTTACCTCCAGTAAAAGTGTCTGTAAATGATCTTTTAAACTGTGACAAACTTCAGTACTTTTGAAATGACAGCTTTAGGCTGCTGTTTGCCTCAAGATGAGCTCTTTGTTTTTCCAAACTTTGGCTTTGAAAACAATGGTACCTCACGTCTTTTACTAAGTTACAGACAAAATGCTGGTTTCCCAAGTTAGAATCCTAAAACCATTTTGCTTTCATTGCTTTCTTTGTTCTCATGCTAAAGACCTGAGAATCCAAAAGTACCTTGACATTCAACCACAATATAAACACTGTGAGAAGGGATAGTGTAACTTTGGGCATACACACTTGGTAAATCTTTACCGCAAGCCATCCTTAAATCCTGAACTATGTAATTTTTAAAGAGCAGTAAGTAAGTTCCTGTAGAGCTCTATCAGAAGGGGTGTTGGGAAAAATAGTATTTTCTTGCAGTCAGTCTTTGCTCTGAGTCCTACACTGAGTAAACAAGTGAAATGATTACTATCAAATGATTTAGGTGATAAAGTAGCTTGAAATGGTAGATACACAACTGTAGGATTTGGTGTAAGTTTGGAGTAAATAATGTCTATCACAGGTGGGTGAGGAGAGCAGCAGGAAATTCTGGATGAAATGCAGGACCTTACGATCACAGCAAGTCTGTAAACCTTGTTCTTTATAGAGATGCTGGCATCTGTACAAGGAGTGAATGGAATAGTGATTAAATATGACTTAGACTATAGGTGTGCCTACAACTAGAGAAAAATGCATCCACGTTGAGACTTCATCTAGCAAGCTTTTCCCATGTGGTGGCATAGACCACATGAAAGAATGGTGTAGTGTGTGTGTTTTAAGTGCTTTTAACGTTTGTTTTAAGGACTCGGAGCAGGAGTCCCATCTCTTTTTCTCCACTAATGAGAGAACAAAGAGAATGCAGGATTATATAAGAATATTTTGCAGTAAAACAGCATACCTTGGATCAAGATTATGCAACTTGAAAAATACCAAGTGTTCTCCTTTCTAAGAGTTGCATGAGCAGAAGGAACAGGTGAGGACCATATATCCTGCGTTTGGCATGTGATGGATGCCCTCTCTGCAGCATTTTGTTTGTGATTGCAGCTCTCGGAGACATACCTGAGCTGTCCTGTGGATTTCCAGAGTTACAGGCAACAGTAGGAGCCCAACTGCAAGCCCTTCCCTGCTTCACCCTGACTGAACTGAGCTGTGTGCTGCTGCAGCTATATTGCTAGTGCTTCACTAAAAGTTAATCAAGATAAAATTTGCTACAATGACACAAACTTGCAATCTTGGAGCAAAATGTAGTAATGATTTGTTCTATGCAAATCCAAATTGGCTGCTTAACAATGCAACTAATGATAAATTAACTTAGTAAAGCCTGAAATGTTGTTCTGTGAATACATGGAGCATTGAAAGTATCATTGAGAAGTCTTTAAACTAGATTTGAAGGCGGANAAATCAAGGGAAAGGCCAACAAGGCAGATACTGTGCTGGGAATTTGTTACAGGCCACTCAGTCAGGATGATGAGACTAATGAAATACTCTGTAAGCAGTTGGAAGAGGTTTTGCAATTGCTACCTCTTGTTCTTGCAGGGGACTTCAACTTCCCAAATGTGTACTGGGAATATAATACAGCAGAGAACAGGGAACAGTCCTGGAGGTTCTTTGAGTGTGTGGAAGGTAATTTCCTGATGAAGCTGCCGAAGGAGACAGAGAAGGTTTCAGTTTGAGGCCATTTTGGGCTTAGTGATCATGAAATAATAGAATTTTGGGTACTCGGAGAAGTAAGGAGGGAGGTCAACGGACCTGCCACCTTGGACTTCAGTAGGGCAGGCTTTGGGCTGTGCAGGAGACTGACAGGCAGTGTCCCTTGGGAGGCTATTCTGAAGGACAAAGGAATCCAGNTGGGGACAAAACAGGCTTGCTAGAGAGGAGAGGGGGCGTGGCATGCCATTACCTGTGGGACAGTCTGGTAGTACTTAGAGCTGGCTGTCTCTGGAGGTGGGTGATTGTGATCCATGTGCCAGCAAAGACACAACTTTATAGGATGGTAACTATTGAACCATATGAGGACTAGCTGAAGTACATCTCTATACTGATGCACATAGCATGGATAATAAGCAGGAGGAGATGGTGGTCATTGTGCAGCTAGAAAACTGATAGGGCTGCCATCCTAGAAACCTGGTGGGATGCATCACATGACTGGAGTGCTGCAATTGATGGCTACCAACTTTTCAAATAGGACAGGTGAGGAAGGTNACTCAGGAGGTTACAAAGATGCAGGGAAGCTCTGCAGGGAGCAAATTATAAGGGCCAAAGCCTAACTAGAATTCAGTCTAGCTATGGCCATAAAACAATAAAAAGAGCTTCTCTAAATACATTAACAACAAAATGAGGGCCAGGCAAGATCTTCATCCTTTATTGTATTCAGGGGGAAAACTAGTGACTAGGGAAGAGGACAAGGCTGAGGTACTAAATGACTTTTAACCTCAGTCCTTAATAGCAGGACTAGTTGTTTGCTGGGCAGCCAGCGCTTTCAGCTGAAAGACAGGGACGG
>VWZY01008963.1:269-16900 GCA_013399075.1 Chloroceryle aenea
CAGGCAGTCGTGGGGATCCTCCGTCCAGAATATCCCAGCTTTGCAGAACTAGGGCAGCGCCTGGTGTTGCTTACCCTGAGATGACTCCCTGTGGTTGAACAGGCTCCAGGGTGTCATAAGAAACAATTATCTTTATTAATCAATAGTTCCAAGGGAGAAATCTACACCCTTGTTTTTAACATGGGTAAGTGCAATATATTTACACGCTAGCCTAGGGTTGCCTGGCAGACTCCCTGGTGTATTATGAGGACCTTTAGCACGCACAAGAACTTCCCAAACTGGAGTCAAACTGACCTGTGAATTTAACACCGCCCTAGAGCACCCAAAAGACATGCTGGCTTGACACTACCAGAGTTGTAACAAAGCTTTGCAGCACAGCACCTCAATTAATCATCTTTGGTTTTGAAAAGTTTTAGTTCTGGTGCAGATGGTGAAATATGGTGACTGTCAGCAAAATAACTTGCTTTCCACTGCCTTATTAGGCATCCTTGACTGAGGTTAAACCAGTTCATCAGTTTTAATGTCTTATTCTCATTTTTCATTTCAGTATTTATTTATCATTATTATAAACACTCTATTAGGAGAAAAGGAACATTGCCTTTGATTATATGCATTTGATTCTGCATCCACGTTATCTTTACAGTGCCTACATTATAAGAGCTTGTACTGAAGGTCGCCTGAGTTGAGTACAGCCTGACTTATAAAAAGGGTTTGACTTTTCTGCTTTAACATTTCTAAACCACAGGTTACTGCTACAAAAGAGCAATCATTTTAAATAGTATTTAAAACAGTTGAATAAAAATCTTAAAGCACAATCTCAAAATTTGGGTGCAAACTTCCATCTTCTTGTGCAACATAAGCATGCCCATAGTAAAATGATGTATATGGACAGCTAAATGTCTGCAGTCTGCTCCCAAGTCCTGTTTTTGTTCTGTGCCCTCGCAGATCTGTCAACTCTGTGTTCACACCCCATTTTCTCTCAAAATCTTTCAATTTTTCCAGCTTCCTGGAATTTGACTGAAGCACATGAAGTGCTAATCTTGTAAGTGACTCTGTTGGCAGACCTCAAAGAAGCGAAGTGGTAACATCTGCAAGGGCCTGCAGTCAAGCATGGGAAAAGGTGAGCTGTCAAAGACCACCTCTTCCCATGACACAGCTCTTGCTGACCTGCTGATCAGGGCTTCACTGCAGTGCCGTACTCAGAACAAGAACACTGAGAAACAATGTGGTCAGCGCTTCTGCAGATCTGCTGCTGCAGATCTGCCAACTCCTTTAGCAGACCATGGACATCAAAGTCCTTTCAATGAATAAAAAAGTGTTTAATCTGAGATACAGATTGGTCAACAAACAACTTAATATGAACCAACAGTGTGCCCAGCTGGCCAAGAAGGCAAACAGCAACCTGGCTTCTATCAGAAATAGTGTGGCTAGCAGGGCTAGGGAAGTGATTGTCCCCTTGTGCCTGGTACCGGTGAGGCCACACCTTGAATACTTTGTTCAGTTTTGGGCCCCTCACTACAAGAAGGACATTGAGGTGCTGGAGTGTGTCCAAAGAAGGGCAATGAAGCTTGTGAAGGGTCTAGAACACAGGTCTTATGAGGAGCAGCTGAGAAAACTGGAGAAGAGAAGGTTGAGAGGAAACTTTGTCGCTCTCAAGTGCCTGAAAGGAGGTTGTAGAGAAATGGACGTTGGTCACTTTTCTCAAATAAGAAGTTGTAGGAGGAGGAGAAATGGCCTCAAGTTGTGCCAGGTTTAGATGGGACATTAGGAAAAAGTCCTTCACCAAAAGCATTGTCAAGCACTGGAACAGGCTGCCCCAGGAAGTGGTGGAGTCACCATCTCTGGAAGTATTTAAAAGACATGTAGATGTGGTGCTTAGGGACATGGTCTAGTGTCAGACTAGGTTGTGTTAGGTTTACAGTTGGACTTGGTCTTAAGGATCTTTTTAAACCTAAATTATTCTATACACTTGTTTCTCGATTAAAAAAAATTATAAAGCTCATGTTTCATGTTTTAAAATCTACAATAAACTGTGAAAATGATAGGAAACTTTTTTTTCTGAGAAAAACCCTGAAGTCACAAAAAACTTGTAGGTAACAATCCAAATCACTGGATAAACATAAAGAATGCACAATCTCTAATATAATTACAGAAGGGAGAGGGTGTACTCTGTGTATGTTATACTTCACATACTGAACTTGTTTTTGAAGAACTTTGAGGCAATGCCAGGAAGAAAGAAACTCCACAGAAGTAAATTATCAACATTGATATCTTTATTTTGGATGACATGTAAGGGTCAAACAGGAAAGAAAATGAAGTGTTGATATATGTATGATCTTATTATCTGACATAAAGAGGAAAAAGATGCTAGTTTACCATTCAAAATGGCATGTACAACTGATACAGAGCAATGCCTGGATCATCAGCTAATGACAGTCAGCGCATCTCCACTTATTTCGGTGGATCTATGACAGTTGTGGCTAAGCACTGACCAGCTTTTTTGTGTATGAAGTAACAATATGCATGTACTAATAGAGAAAGCAAGAGAGAAGTTATGTTAAAATTCTGGTACTTATCCGATAAATGAAAGATTTGCTGAAACTGGCTGTTACGCAAGCACTGACTTCAATTGTTAGTTTTCAGTAAAATGGAAGCATTGAATCTCTAGCCAACTTTACATTTTTACATTTTAAAATAAAATAGCTCTTGGAAATCACACTTTTGTGCCTTAGTAACACCCTTCTTGTCTCTGTGTTAGCCATTAATTACTTAATTATACAAAATTTGTCACTGTGCAGCTAGTCCTGGTGCAGTCATGAAGCAAGTTCTATCTTTTTTTCTTTTTTTCTTTTTTTTTTAATAATAATAATAATAATTATTGTAATTTTTTAGGAAAGTTGCCTATGGCATTCTGAAGTCCTGTTACAACTGCTCAGCTTCCCTGTTCAGTGTTACTCTTCTCTGCCAGCAGTTGCTGCTACACAACAGGGTCCAAACATGAGCTCTGTCCAATGCAGCAGTTGCAGACAGGTTTATTATCTGTCCTGGCATGCAGCCACACAAAAATTACTGAGCTAGACTTGAGAGTAGAGCTCTGGCCATGGGAACTCCACCTGACCGAAACATTGGTGATTTAGTGTAGAACTGCTGGAGCAGCATGTAAAGGAATTCACTTTAACTGAGCCAAACAAATGGTGCATCTGGATTGCAGTTCAGTATGGTTAGACTGCTGCATTTACTGTAAAGAGATTAATCCTATACATGTTGCCTTAAAACATCCAGAGTGCTGCCTTACCTCCTATGTTACTGCAATGAATGAAAGACAAGCAAGGCTAGATATATCAAACCTACAGTGCATTTTCTAATGCTCTTATCAGTGACAATTGTTGATTTCTTTTAATAAGAATTAATCTGAGTTGAATCACCTTTTTTGTATAAACATTTTAACACCATTATTCTGTGCAAATGATTCAGATTACCTATGTTATTTTATCTTAAAATAAAATTCTACTAAACGGAAATCCTAACTGACTGTTCAGAGCTACTGGCATTCCTGCAGGTTCACCACACTTCTTTATTCCAGTGATATTATTGAATGAAGTTCTAGTTCTTTCCAGAGAGTTTTTGGTGGGGCAGTCCCTCTGTTTCTTGCAGATTCCAGGTTGGGAGGCAGAGACATCTCAAGTCACTCCACCCTGGGTGGCAGAGGGATAGCCTCACTGTACGTTCAGCTCAGGGCACAAACAGATACAGCACTTGTGCCTGCAGACATTTCAGAAGTGCTAATCCTTGCTCAGAGTAGTCATGTAAAAACTAGGGTCTGGACCTGGAAGATATTGGTAAAAGGTTTTGACATAGTCTTTTAACACACTGTGTGGTGCCGTATTGTGTGCCAGATAGTCCTCATGTGTTGCAGTTTGTCCAGTACTTTCCAACTCCGGCTTCATCTGCATATGGGAATCTTACACAGCAACACACATATTAAATTGCTTCTACTTCTTTTGTCTCCATCAAGAACCCACTTAACCCTAAAGTAAAAATACAGTACCACCTACTGGTGAAGATACTGTTTGCACTGACGGTTTTCCAGTCACCAGGCTTTGCTGGGGCCAATTGTTCTTCATGACACTGAATTCCCCATAACATCAATATACTCAAAGGAGTATTAAATAAATCAGAAGCCCTGGAGCCTTCTCAGCTACAGACTTCCAACATGACATTCACTGCAGAAATGCATCAGTAAAGACAAACAGTATTTGCAGAAAATAAGGCTGCCAAAAGTGTTGTCCCAATTCAAACACCCATCTGTGTACACAGCTACAGCACAGTAAGCTGAAAGGCAGTGTCGTGCCATTAAAACCCTGTTATTTATAAATACATATGTATAATGTATGCAGTGTTTTGATTAGTGTTTGGTGATTGTCTGAAACTAGAGGTAGCTTTAATAGGATTGAGAAGAATTACAGATGATGACAAAGCAAGATACAAAAATAGATTAAAGTTGTCCTGCTAAAACAATAATCCATTAGTGCAGTCATTCTCCCATCAGTCAAGGTTACTTTGCTGGAATACAGAATGACAGGAGAAATATATGTGAAAAAATATTGACACTAATGTAATTGTCAGTGAAGTCAATTACAAGTGTGTAACTGGTGTTTAAAGGAGGGCAGAATTGAGACCACCCAAGTCTTGGCTCACCCAAGTCTTGTCCTGCAAACCTCTTTGCAGGTGAGTGAGGTCCTGGCCACTGTCTGACAAGGAACTATTCTGTCCCAGTAGGACTCCTTCTGTTTGAGGTCTTTGAAAAAAGTCCACAGTAAAACAGATAAGAAAAAGTAAGTTAAAGTTGCTTTATAGGACTCATTTAAAAGGAAAACCAACTGTTCTCCACAGGAGTAAAAAAGTTGTATCTCCTTTGTAGTTTATATTGACTTGAGAGACACAATATAGATGTGCTTGGCTTTGTTGGTCGTCTAAAACTTTTGCCTTAAAGTATGCACCAAATGCAGGCATTCACAATTAGTTTGATGTTCGTGCGACACAAAACAAAACATATGTCTCAGATACTTAATGCCACCACATACTCATAAAATCACTGCTCAGCATTGAATATTGAGATATTTCATATGGCAAACCAGGCAAAAAAAGCCATGAGAATGAGAAAGGTAAAAATGATCCTGACTCAGTACTAGCTGGATGCAGTCACCTTCCAAGATTCCTTTCATATCCATGATTTTAAGGTAGGAGATGTAATTCTGCCATTAGAAACAACAGTGAAGCATAAGCCAGAACTTAGATTATCACTTCATCCATTTGTTATGTTGTATACCTTACTGTAGATTTGTATATCTGGCTTCCACTGGGCATGATGTTATGCATTTCCTCGTTGCTCATTAGTATTTAAAATATTTTATATTCTGTAAATTTCAAATATATATTCTCTTTCCTAGAAAATGGTCTCTCTTCAGTGTTAGGAAGTCATAGCAGCAGATGTGTCTAATTTGTTTCTCTGATCAAGAGGCTGACCTGTGATACTGGGCATCATTTTGGGTTTATGATTAAATCTACAACATGTCAATCCACTTATGAATGATGACTCAGTCACTTGGGCTGAAAGATTTAAATTAGTTCGTATGACTACCAGAGGCATTGCTTCCCCTTGGTCCTTGGTTCTTCGTTCTGGAAACAAAAGTGTCTTAATCCGGGGGTCCCAAGGGCTGGACTGCTTTCCTGGATTTTGCTTGCTCTGAAGCAAAGTTAAAAAGTAATTCAGTTTCAGCTATATCTCAGTTGTGACAAATATATAATTTTAAATTTGATCATTCACTCTTTCTGTTGCTTAAAAGGTTTTCTGCACTGGATTCCATGCTCAGCAATGTCAGTGTTTTTTTTCCAAAATGGGCCATGTAAAACATGCCAGATTAAAAAATCAATTACTCAACCTCCTGAGAACTTAATTTCCTCATTCTTGTGGAACTCAGGAGTGAAACAAGAAAGCTGAGGTATGTAAATTCCTCAACATCTTCTCTTTCAACGTACACTACGATACTCTGGGGGCTTCCCAGAGCAACCAACATCACAGAGTTGATTATGTGGCCACATTTCTAATGGAGGAGGACCACAGCTACTTTACCAACCATACTGCAAGTCACAACACATACAAATTTGAAGGTTAGTTCAGTGTCTTAAAACTTCATTTTCCACTAAATATATATTCACAATTCAAGGGCTTTTTTAAGCATCAAAATAGGAAGGTAGAAGTTAGATTAGATTAGTTAAGAACTTTCAGTAGTTTAAAAAGGTACTTCCTATTATTCAGTGACATGATAAACGCATGAAAATAAAAAGGAAATTTCCATTTATGGTGTTTTATGTATGTTACTACATTAACAGCATCTTCAATATTAAGAAAATAGTCCTGAGGGCAATACTGAATATATAGTAATTTACAATAATATTGTTTTTAGTTTCAAGACAGAGTACATTCCAATATTTGTCTTTTCTTGTGCGTGTTGATAGGGCTAGTAAGCTTCTGCTAAGGTGAGGGATAATAGTCACTGCCACTGTCACTTTCATCTCTCTCTAAATCTCAAAATCCATCACTAGGTCAAGGAAATCCTCCACTAATATCTATGTCCTTCCTTGGGAATAATTCAGAGAACTGCACAAGGGACGAGCTGGTTGAAAAAATGATCAAGAAGGCATTTATGTATGAAATGGTGATTATATTTAGCTTTTCATGGTGGCTCTGCTAACATACTAAGGAAACATCACCGATTTAAAGGACTGAAATTGCTATTAGAAGCAGCAGATTACATTCCCAAGGTAAGCATGCACACTGATAAAACTGCTTATTGTAGAACTGCTAAAGATGCTTTCTGCTGCAAGATGCTGCAGGTTTTAAAGTTAATTAATATTTTTTCCAGATTTTTGTAAAGAAAAAAAGTAGATCTTTGTATGATGCCAAATTCTGTTTCAGGATAACCTTACTCAAAGGATTTTTTTTCTCTGAAAATAATAATTGAAGAAGTCAATATGGTATACCAGGAAGAAAGAGAGAAACAGGTAAAATAAAAGAGCAGATGAGATGGAGGCTGTTTTTCTGTTCACTGCAATCCTGTAAAGGGATAATATTGCTTTCATTTTCTTTCAGACCTAAAATTTTTTATGTATAGTAATTCATATAATTAAGGTTTGGGTCGTAATGTTTGAAAACCCAGTTGTTTATAATAGTCACATTTAAAAATCCAAGTTAGTAAAAGCAAATTTTTTATATACAGTAAAAAAACCAACATATGGTAAAAACCTAAAATACCTCTAAAGCAAAAATGTATTACCTTTCAAACTTACTACCTAAAAAATTGAGCAATTGGACTATTAAAAAATTGGACTATTATACTCTGTTGTAGGAATGATTTCCCTTGAGATGAATACATTTGCATTTGCCTGTTGCTGAGTGATTCAAAGTGATTGGTCACAGCTTTATTTTGCCCCATTACTTGTGAGCTCTGTGGACTCCTCTGTGGCTCTGCGGAGGATATAGGTTAAATAAGGATGGAATTTTGTGTGCCAGCATTAGCAGAGCTTTCAGAGCACTTCTAAGCAGACATAAAGCTGCTTTATTCAACCTGGTATGCTTTCAATCTCCATACTTTAAAACACAATTTATCATTGCAGTAAGTCAGTGGAAACCCTGTCACAGCTTTTAAATTCCTGGTGAATACAACCTAAAGTTTACTATGCCTTAGAAACTTTTATGTGCCATCTGAGACCTGAACTTTGGTCTTAAGCATTTAAAGTCTGACCAGCAATGTTGGGCTACATTTAGGACTATCAGTGGAAGAACACACTTTATTCTTCAATCTTTACCTTTCTGTTTGTACAATGTTGTATATTGCTATATTATTTTTTGCACTATGTGTCATCTGATGACTGATGGAAACATGATTTTACTTTCCTATTTCCTGTGTAGGAATATTTTTAGTTTAATTGACTATTAAGGAGTCAGGTAAACCTGGCAGTAATGTGGCAGCTGTATTATCCTGCTTGTCTTTTGCAGTGTGCTTGACTACAGAATAGAAGTGATAAATAAGATAATTAAAATAAATAAGATAATAAGAAGTGATAAATAAGAGTGACCCATTCTATGGCATTTAACTTCATTTATAAGCAGTACGGCTGCTCATTTCTCAGTTTATTGTTCACAGACTTCTCTATAATCTGATTTCACAGGGATATTGTTACTGCAGTGGACAGCATCTGTTTCATAATCCTATATAAATAGCCCTGCCAAGAGCAGATGACACTTGTAGACACAATTCATTGCCCAAAGTGTTGGCAAGCTCATTGATGCTGAGATATAAATGACAAAATTGTAAGAAAAGTGGTAAAAATGGAGAGCAGAGGTTAATTACTCCAGTGCTGGGAAGATAGTGCAATAGAATGCACTATATTAGTTATGTACTCTACAACATTTTCAATTTTTTACTATCAAGATGAAAATTAATACATAAAGAGCCATTAATATTTCTGTTTAGGTGTTTATATACTACCTGCTCCATGAGTAAGGATGCTTATACTCCATCAGTCTTAACTTGCCAGTTACAGAATGTGCTCTTTGCTGTCAACAGAGTATAACTCATGGGTATCAGACATCCTGAGATTTCTTTGGACGAACAACCAGTGGATGCTTCCTAGTCTGTTTTTCAGAATGTAACCTGTACATGAATCTGTTTATCCATCTTGATACAATACGTTTTGAGCCTTTGGTTTAAAACCAAATGAAAGTGGTAGATGTTTTGAACACAATTGTCCAAATATTTTCTAAGTATGTGATCAGGCTCCAAAGAAAGACCTAAATTAATGCTTCCTCTAGAAGAAAAATCTGTTGAACATTCTCTTTAGCAGCAGTTGCCCCATCATTTACCCTACTGAAACACTCATAGTGCCCTTTCTTGTCTGGTGGGAATGTCATACAGGAGAAGAAACTGAACAGAAATGAAACTGTTGTTGCATTTGGGGGAAGTAAGGATATAAAAGATTCATCTTCAGAAAAAAAAATAAATTGCTTGTTCCTTCTGCTAGTTGTGAAATGACAATTCTTTTTAAAATCAGTCTTCCTCAATTACTCAAGGTAAGACAAACTTGATCATGAAGGTAGGAGTCATTGAGACCCATCACTCCCATACAATTGTTCCCAGAGTGGTAGTGCAAGACACCAGTGAGGATGCTGGACCGGTGAACCAAGGAGTAAACAGGTATGTCAAGTTTTGTGTCTGTTTGGGTTTTTTTCTTTGATAATTTGCATAGGATTAATTAAGCACAGGTACTAGCAGTCATCTATTTTTCTTCACCCTCTATTAATAAAGTTATTAAGACTGTGATATATTGCTTATTGTAAATATGTAGGAGATTAAAATCTGTGCTCTTTCAGTTTCCTTAGATAACTTAACCCATCATTAAAATGTTAAGAAACAGTCCACAAGAATTTAATTTTTTTTTCTCTGTATTTCAGCAGATATCATATAACCATATTGTTTTGCTGTTCCTTAGGCAATGGTATTTACCCAGTGCACTTGCACGCTACAATATTAACAACAATAGTAATAAAGACGAGTAAGTATCTTTGCCATTTTATAAAAGGAAAGTACTGCAACATTTTTCTTTAAGCAGCAATGAAGAAGAATGTTATATATCTAATTATTTTTTAAGTTATGCCATTCATGTAATTCCAACAGAGACTGCAAGTACATTTTAACTTCATGCATATCAATTATGATAGTAATTTTCAATACTACAGTTATTGGTATTAAGTCTATTAATTTAAAATACAAGACGGTCTATGTGAATACAATAAGCAGAACAAGTTTTAAAGGCCAAACACCTAAGTATAAGGTTATCCTTACTGAAGTCAGATGATTCTAAAAAGTACATGTGTAAGGAAGGTTTATGTGCATTCCATGAGCCTATCATATTTTTCTTTTCCTTAGAGAAGAGAAGAAAAAGAAAAAAGAAAAGAAGAGGTAAGAGACAGAGTATTAATACTACTGTTTCTGAGGCATTTAATTCCAAGTATGTTTTAACTTAGTCTGTAACAACTGAAAATGTATATCGATTTCCTAGCAAGTCAGAAAAGAAAAAGGATGGAGAAACACAAAAGAACAAGGAAAAAAAGGAGAAAAACAGAAATAAAGATAAGTCCAAGAAGAAAGAAAACAAAGAAGAGTAAGTATTTTTCATTTCAGTCCTGCTATGTTAGACTAATAAAATTGCTTTCGATGTAAAACCGAATGCATTCGTGGAGATCCTGCAAACAAGATGCTTATACTCTAGTGGATGAGTATACAGACTCTTGCTGTTCCCCCTCGAGGAGAGTTGTTTTGATTTAACTTCATATGTAGACAATAAAAATATGAATGCATTTCTGGAAAAAAAAAAATTCAATAAAAATCTCCCATGGACTCTGATTATGCAGTATTTTTTGGATAACACCCTGCAGCAAAAGATGTGCCATTGTAAAGCAGTCTCTCCTGCACATAAGGGCAACTACAATCAAGTAAAGTCTTATATGATCTAAAATTTCTTGCTTTATGTTTTGCTTGGTAAATTTGTAATTTTCTAGCCAAGGAAGAGAAACTTAAAATAGTGCGGTAGGAACTTGTGTTGTATGATTTGACATTCTTCAATTTCTTTCTGTAAACTATGCCAATGTTTCTTTCATCTTTTTCAGAGCAAGACTTTTCCCAGTGAGAAAGGCATGATTTATCTCATTTATTTAAACATTAGGATCACATAATCATTTTATTTTTTGAAAAATGATAAAATCAATTATCAGACAAGACAGTTAATCGGGTAGAAAACAAAATAATTTTAAAAGGTTGTAATTACTTGTATCACTATAAACTGAAGTGGGACTGCCAAGCTGCAAAATTTAGATTCTAAAGTTTGTGTCCTGAGTCACACTTAAGAAGCATCTTCATATTCTCCATACATTCAAGCAACGAACATAACTTTAATAAATATCATTTACTTTATAAGAACAGCTTCTGGAATGCTTCATTCCTCAAAAATCATTATGTATATTTTATGTCTCTCATTAATTTATTTTTTTTTCCCATCTATCACTTAGGAAGAAGAAAGATATTTTCATTATTGATCCAGCAGGAAATATGTATTACAACTGGTTGTTTTGCATCACAATGCCTGTCATGTACAACTGGACCATGATTATTGCTAGGTGATTTACTCGTATAATGACTATATAAAACTTCTGGCAAATTGTAATATCCCTAAGTAGATAACAATAAATATTTTAGTCATCACCGATTTCATGTGCGTATTTAATTTCCATTTCATGGTAATTTACTTTTGTCTTTTCCTATTCAGAGCATGTTTTGATGAGCTTCAGCATGACTACTTAGCCATTTGGTTTATTATTGATTACATTTCTGATGCCATCTATGTTGCTGACATGTTTGTACGGACAAGAACAGGTAAATATACTCAATGATTAATAATTCCTCTTCATGTTATTGTGTCAGATGGTTTAAAATATTCAGAATACTACTACTCTTATTATCTGGGTACCCGTGATAAGATGCAATAGTGAAAAAGATATTGAGACAGATCTCTGAGAGACTGTAGTCTGTAACCTCTAAAACCAGGAGAAATGCTGATGTATTACTCAAATCATACATAAAGCCTGAGGTAAGATAGATACAAGCTGTTCTGTCTGCAACTGACGCAACAAGACAAAATAAACAAGCAAGGCAGCCAAGTGAGGTTCAGGGGTTCTGAAAAACTAGTACTGAAATCTAGATTTAGCATTTAAGGAGATTCAAGTGTTTGCTTGATTTTCAAGACCACTGAGCAAGCAAGACAGCCGATTAGCTTCAGTTTCAACTATTTCTTTCAAAATCTTACCCTACATCTAGAGCTATTGAGTAGATGGACTCAATATGGAACTGAAATTCCCATGTTCAAATTCTCTCTCACTAGCCACCCTTCTTCTAGCCTGTGGAGGTTTTTTTTGGGGGGGCGGGCTTTTTTTCTAGTAGAAAAGTGGAGGGAAAGAATCTGAGCTAGAAATGTTTAATTTTCAAAGCTGTACAGTTTAGCTCAAGCTGAATCGTATAGCACTAATTTGAATATTTGGGAATAAGAAATTGCTTATTAAAAAGTATGAGAAGTTATGTGCCATCTGGAATTTGCACCCAAAGTGTATTTCAAAGTAGATTTGGACTGACCTTGAGCACAATGCAGTTGAAGTCATAACACATTTTATTATTTACAATTTGATTATAGGTTACCTGGAGCAAGGTCTTCTAGTGAAAGAAGAACAAAAGCTTCAAGAGAAATATAAAACATCTTTTCAATTCAAATTAGATTTTCTGTCAATGATACCAACTGATCTCTTATACTTTAAGTTAGGACTGAATTACCCAGAACTAAGAATAAACAGACTACTCAGAGTAGCTCGGATGTTTGAATTCTTCCAGCGAACAGAAACAAGGACAAACTACCCAAATATCTTCAGGATCTCTAACCTTGTCATGTACATTGTGATTATTATTCACTGGAATGCCTGTGTGTACTACTCGATCTCAAAAGCCATTGGATTTGGGGCTGACACATGGGTCTACCCCAACACCTCTGACCCTGAATTTGCCCGTCTGACTAGAAAGTATGTCTACAGTCTTTATTGGTCAACACTGACCCTGACTACTATCGGTGAAACACCCCCTCCTGTAAGAGATTCTGAGTATTTCTTTGTGGTCGTTGACTTCTTGGTTGGAGTATTGATTTTTGCTACCATTGTTGGTAACGTGGGCTCTATGATTTCCAACATGAATGCTGCCAGGGCAGAGTTTCAAGCTAGGATTGATGCTATCAAGCAGTATATGCACTTTCGGAATGTGAGTAAAGACATGGAAAAAAGAGTTATAAAGTGGTTTGACTACCTGTGGACAAACAAAAAGGCTGTGGATGAAAGGGAAGTCTTGAAATATCTGCCAGATAAACTAAGAGCAGAGATTGCAATCAACGTTCACCTGGAAACACTAAAAAAAGTTCGGATTTTTGCAGACTGTGAAGCTGGTCTGTTGGTTGAACTGGTTTTGAAACTCCAGCCACAAGTATACAGTCCTGGAGATTATATTTGCAGAAAAGGAGATATCGGACGGGAGATGTACATTATTAAAGAAGGCAAGCTGGCAGTAGTTGCTGATGATGGAATTACACAGTTTGTGGTCCTAAGTGATGGTAGCTATTTTGGAGAAATCAGCATTCTTAATATCAAAGGTAGCAAAGCTGGCAATCGAAGAACAGCCAATATTAGAAGTATTGGATATTCAGACTTGTTTTGTCTGTCTAAAGATGATCTCATGGAGGCTTTAACAGAGTATCCAGATGCAAAGGCTATGCTGGAAGAAAAAGGCAAGCAAATCCTAATGAAAGATGGCTTGCTGGACATTGAAGTTGCAAATTTAGGAAGTGATCCTAAAGATCTGGAAGAGAAGGTCACCTACATGGAAAGAGCAATGGATAGGTTACAGACGAAGTTTGCCAGGTTGTTGGCTGAGTATGAAGCTGCACAACAGAAACTGAAAAAAAGACTTACACGAATTGAGAAAATATTTAAGCCAGTCATAGAGGAAGAATTCACAGGCTTAGAAGAAACAGATCCATCCACAGATAAACCTGGAGTGTCACAAAAAGAATAAAACACTAGAGGTTACCAGTGTGACTTAGGGTCAAATCCTGCATGCGACTGAATAATTTTTTTCTAATCTTTGTAGGACCTGATTAATTATGAAAACTTATTTGTTGAGGTAATGTCACTAATTTCCTACAAGCAGCACATATTTGGCAGGTTTTGGGAAGATAAAGAAGAACTGAGAATGAGGATGGAAGACAACATCTTGCTCTTGCATAAACAGGTGGTATTATCAGCTAATACTTTTTGTAGTCTTTCAGTGACACTGCTCTACAGCAAATGCATACAATCTACATACAGTCATAGACTGGCAAATATTGAAATTTTGCTGACTATTTTAAAGTAATTTATTTGTGACTACTTATGGAAAGAATGAAAGGTTTTGCCACAAATTATTTGAAGTCAATACAGGCTATGATATTAAATTTGTGTATTAATAATCACATTTTATATCTATGGATTAACATAAGTTTAATTAAGTTTGGGGCATTATATAAAGAATTAGGTATGCCTACAATGCAGATGCAAGTACTGAAGGCTGTAATATTTGGAAAATGTTATTTCATTGGGTCCACCTTGGCTGATTCCTTGAAATGCACAGACAGTTTGAAATGGTCTTTTTTTTTTTTTTTTCAGGATATAACATGCAAAGTCTGGAATAAAGGGGGGGAGAAAAGACAATTTTTTGCAAGTATTAGTGTGACAAATATGGATGGCTCAAAATCTAGCTGTTCTTTACACAATAATAGGAAACGAGCAAACAAATACATAAAAAAATACAGAATACTGAAGGCTGTTCTGCTGCATGTAATTATGTGGTTGCTGAACACTTACTATTAACTTTTTAAGATCTGTGCTCAAAAATTTTTGTGTCCCTGATGTAACAGTTGTGGATGTTGGTGGAGTCCAAGGGGCAGACATGAGACATGACAGAAAGAGACCAAACTCTTCCTGTAGCATCTTCTGTAGTGGCACTTGTGGAAAGAATGCAACAACAGAGTTGGGTTTTTTTCACTGGTAGGATTTCTCTTTCTGCAATTCATAACTTCTATCAAGGTAGCAAAATCTACTGTCTGATACATTTTCAACTGCTTTAAGAAGCGTTATCTCCTCAAATTTTATTTATTTATTTATATCTAATTTATGCCTTTTTCTATTGGCAAAAAAATGGTTTTATAAGTTGGGGTCTCAGATGGGTATTTTTAGTTGGGTATTTTCAGTTGGGTATTTTCAGTGGACTTTGATCACAGCCACTTAACACTGGAAAAGTTTGATGACAGGGCATGAAGAAATAAACTGCAGGGAGAGAATGGATAGTTCTATATTTATGGCAATTTGATTAATCTGGGCAATTGGGCAGCCACGCTTAAAAAAAAGCTCAATATTACTATCACTTCATAATATCGGTATACTTTCATTGTTATCCTTAATAAAATGGAGATATTATAAATTGGATCTTTTGTAAAGTGTATTAATTTCTGTTTGTTTCATTTTTTGTAATGTTGATAGGTTTCCAGAATGCCTGAGATCTATAAATAAATCCTGATTTCACTGCAAGAATTAACTGTTATGAAATAAATAATGCATAGGATATATATGGAACAGCAAGGATAAGATATGAAACAGTTGTTCATTCACTGTTGACCCTGTGCTTTTAATGACAGATGGCATAGCGTGCTGGTGAGGGGAATGAATACATCATCATTTTATTCAAGACTCTATCCATGCACACAAGAACAGGAGTTATTCTGACATTTAACAGTATTGGGAATGTTGGACTTTTTGCTCAGCATTCTTCCAATTCAAGTCTCGAATATAATTTTCAATATGGCAGCAGCATCCTACAGGGCTGTGTCATGTTTCACTAGGCACGTAGGAAGCACTTTTCTCTACTCTTGAAGAGTTTGAGACTTTGTATTAGAGAAATGTGTGACATGATAATGAGTTTTAGTTAATAAAGACAGAGAACTACTATTCACACTTTTTCTTTTATTAATCCTTCGGACTCCGACACATCTTGTAAGCACTAGCTGCCCTTTTCCTGATTTAAAACACTTCAAAATAAAACAGAAAACCAGAATTTAGCAGTTTACTTACTATTTTTGGACACCTTATGATTGGTAATCTTGTATTAACTTTTATAAGCACATGTTTGCTGAAAAAAGCCCCGCTAAATGGAGATTCCTGGTGGCACATGACAGAACATGCGCTACAAGGAAATTTCAATACAACTAAAACTATTTCAGCTTGCACTTGTCAGAACTTTCCAGGTGACACACAGATTCCTCAATGTGTTTACATGCAGCAAAATCTTCTAATAAATGCAGTAAGGTTTCTAAACATGCTTTGTGCTTGATCTTGACTGATTTTAACTTTTGTACCCTGAAGCAGAGCTGTGAAGACAACACGAGCAAGAGCCGCCCACAGCAGAAAGTTACTCTGGAGGAGGTCTGAGGGGAGACCTTATCGCTCTCTACAACCACCTGAAAGGACATTGTAGTGAGCTGGGGGGTCAGTCTCGTCTCCCAAGTTACAAGCAGACAAGAGGAAACAGCCTCATGTTGCACCAGGAGAGGTATAGGTTGAACATTAGGAAAGATATCTTCACAGAAGGGGTTGTCAAGTGCTAGAACAGGCTGCCCAGGGGAGTGGTGGTGCCCCCATCCCTGAGGGCAGTTAAAGTATACGTCGATGTGGCGCTGAAGAACATAGTTTAGTGTTGGGCGTGTAGTGCTGGGTCAAGAGGTGGACTTTATCATCTTGAAGACTTTTTCCAAGGGAAATGGTTCTTAGATTCTGCTAGACTGCTGCGGCCGTCGCTTCTGAAGCGGGAGCGGCAGAACAGAATGAATCTCACTCATCAAGCGAGGAAGGGACGCCCACCTAGGCACAGTCAAACACTGTTTTGACCCCAAGC
>VWZY01008963.1:16913-27289 GCA_013399075.1 Chloroceryle aenea
CCCCAAGCTGGAAACACCCCTCATGAGCACCCCAACCCCGCTCCAGAGGTCACTTCCCGCGCTGGCCGGCGGGGCGGGGCGAGGAGGGNGTGCCGCTTGGCGGTGGCGAGCCGGTGTTTCGCCTTGTGCCGTCTCCTGCCCGCAGGTACCTGCTGCGGCGAAACGCGGAGGCCTTGGCTACTGGCCCTGGGGTCCCGAGGCCGTGTCCTCTCCAGGGTGCACAGTCGTTGTGCTTCGAGCAGAAGAGTAAAGAGTGAAATAATGGACGAAGAAGCTTTTTTGTCAGGACGATTGGAAATAGACAACAGAGTGGTGCCCGCTGGGACGAACATTAAGTACTCTGGTCAGCGTGCCACATTGCCCCGGCCTGGGACGGATGCGGGCTTCCCAGTGCACGAGGCTGTTATGAGTGCAAGTTAATGCTCATTAAATACTTCAGAGGTAGGGAAGTGCCAAATGCTGAGCGCTTTTCAGTGGCAGCATAGTTTCTTAATGAAAACCCTAAAAGTGAGCTTGATGGAACTCCGCTAAATACGTCGGGTGTGATAGTCTAACACGAAGACTAGGAGGCCCTTCAGAGCTCTTACCTGATGAAGACCTTTTATGTCTCTCTGTTATGTTATCTTAAAGGCATTTTGATTTATTATGAACTCTGTTAAAGTTACATTGTTTTTTTTTTCCATGTGAGAATCTTCCTCTCTTTTATGTGCATTAACTTCAGAATCTTATGTTAAAATAAATACCCTGTCATTTTAATGCTGCCAGCTGTTGAATAGCACAAACCCACTATTGCAATAAAACTTGTTGGGTGGAGGAAGATCAACAGAAGTAATCATTTTAAAAATACCAAATGCTGGGAGAAATAACTGTAGGGTATCACCAAATTATAACAATTGTCTTGGTTAAGAATTGCCTGTTTTGTTTTCTTCTTCATGCTCTGAAAGTTGTGTTTGTGTGAGAGGTGTCTGTGGTTTTCCTTTATTTTTTTTAAGTATCCTTTTCATAAAGCATTGTGATAGATGCATATAGTCTAGGAGGTTTGGTTGTATTTGTCAGCAGTAGTTGACAGATAATTTCTTCTGTGAATTTTAGAGATAAGGCACAGTAAAGAAGAAAATACAATATATCTCTTCTTCTGTGGTATTGAGAATGCAGCAACATACTGCCCTTAAAAACATAAAATCAGCAAGCCCCTTAAAGAAAAGGGCAATTGAAAGTATGTAGAATTGAACGTGGTATTATGATTAACTGTCAATGGTATTAGTATTATCATCATTAATCTCTTCTCTTAATAGAATTCTCTTCACAGAAGAAGTTTGATGAAATTAAGAAAGCTAATCAGGCTGCAGCAAAAAAGTTGGTCGAAGACCAGTTTAGCTCCTCATCTGAAGATGATGATGAAGATGCTGAAGCAAAACAAGGAAAAATTTTGGCCAAAACATTTACCATTTACACAAGTCAAACTGGTAATTTTTTTTCATTTATTTACTTTTATGTTGGTATGGAAGTATAAACAATGCTGTATTATTTGCTGTGAAGTATAATTTTTCTATAATTGGAGGGAAAGCACTTTATTCTGAGGTCTTGTACTAACAATATTTGTTCTCAGCAGTGCATGCTGGCAGTACTTCTTGGCTTTTTATGCAGAGTCAATGGTATAGTTTAGAAACTCTTGGAAGTCCTTCTAATAACATGGGTTTGTAATAATATATGACTGGGATTGTTTAGAGAAGAAAAAATAGATACTTTTACATCAGTCTCTGTATGTGCAGAATAGCAGATCAAACATTACTGATTGCTTTAAAAATCTTTATACATTAAAGATGGCGATGCAAGTGAGCTGGAACGTACAAGACAGTACATGAATGAAGCTTTTCAGTCAGGGGCTATGACATGTCTGATCTGCATTGCTTCAGTTAAAAGGAACCAAGCTGTAAGTATTTTTATTTTTTTTACAATGGTCTTTCAAAATAAAGAAGATACAACTGTCTGAATATCTTGTGTTTAATCATATTAATAAAGTAATTCTTCGGATTGATAGTTTTAAAATGATAGAGTGTGAAATATGATATTTGGCATATTTGGATTTTTCAAACACTTGAAGAAATAAGTGTTTGTATATATGTAACTTGCAATCAGAATATGTATTTTTTGACATAGGTTTGTTAGTGTAATGTAAAAAATAGTTTTAAATTTCAGAGAGTAGCAGATGAAAAACTGAAGTTTTTGAAGGCCAGTGTTTGTAATGGTGTATTCACTAAGCTATGCTGTAGCAAACATCAAAGCTAGAAATACTAGACAGTTAGGAAGTTTTATTGTTAGATTTATAGGAGGAGACCTTAGATAAACTTTACTGCTCCAGATGCTGATCAGGTGAAAGAGAGGGGTGGCAGTGGCATGTCTGATAAGTTTGTCTTATATAGGTACATTTTTAATTGGAGAGAATTCAGGGCAAATCTTTTCCCCTTTTATATACGACAATGACAGGCCTAACCCTGTTTCTGTTACAGTTATTTAAAACAAATATGTGTCTATTACTGTACGTTTAACATTAAAAGAAAAAAGTGCAGAAAATCCTTAACTGCTTATGCTGGATGTATATGGACTAGAAGTGTTAAATGTTGCTAATTCTCTTTTAGAAGGCAATGCAGTATCTTTTGTAGGTATTCCTAATATCCATATTCTTTCAGAGCTTAACAAATATGTTTATCCAGATTTTAAAGTTCTGTGTCTCTTGATAAAGTTCATCTAATTTTAGTTGAAGTGAGATGATTTGGCAATTTGGAAGTAGTCTTTTACAACTCGGTGGTTTATTAGTTATTCTGGATCTTTGATGTTTTGACCAAGCTTGTTTACTTAAATGTCTCCTGTTTAGCTTTAGTTTTTGAAAGTTAGTTACTTATGTCACTGACTTTGTCCTTTAGGAGTTAACAGGGAATTTCTCCTCGTTTTGACAGCATCATTGTAACGGTGTTGTATGTTATTAAAAAAATGAAGACATGACAACCTAAGTTTTCTGCTGCATTTCTCTTACCAAATTGTTACAGTCATTCTTAAGCTAACCGTTTAAGACATCAGTATATTGAAAGTACTGAAGTCATAAAACTGCATTTCTGTTATTTAAATTGCTTTTCAGCATCAGGTGGTTATTCTAAGCAAAGGATTGTGATTTCACTGCAGAACTGACAAAGCAAATACACTGGGAACAGGAACAGAAAGGTTTAGTGATGGAGACAGGATACTCTCTCTCCAATACATTTGCTTCTAATTCTGTTTTATACCTCTCTTGCTCATCGAGCAAAAGATACTAGGTTAAAGCCATATATCTAAAAACCTTTTTCTAATTATGTAAATCCTAAAGCTTGAAAGGGGGAAAGTTCTTTTTGGTATTTCTGCTACCATGATGTCTAGAGACCTAGAATGTGGGATGGGGAGAGAGGTGGGGGGAGTGCTGGGCTTTTTTAGTCCGCCAGAGAGGAGGCTAAGGGATGACCTGATTGCAGCCTGTCTACTTGGAGCTGTGAAGGTGACTAAAGCCAAGGTCATCTTGTGGTGACAGGTGGTGTAATATGGGGCAATGGCACAAACTGGGGCGTGGGATGTGCAGGCTGGGTACTAGGAAGATAGTATGACACTTGGAGTAGGTGCACAGGATGGTTGTGGAGTCCCTATCCCACAGAATTTTCTAATTTTGTTAGATAAAGCTGTGACTGGACTGAGCTATGTTGGCAATAGTCTTACTTTGGGCACAAGATTGTGCTCTGTGACCTCCAGCAGTGTTTAAATCAACATTTCTGTGATTATGTGAATATACTGGGCTCTGTAAACCTTGGCAAAAACTTTCCACAGGAGCAGAAAAAAAGTTTATAGGTATGAATCTATAAAAGTAAAACTGTGTATTAATCTAACAGTAAGTATAATATATATTTGGAAACCTGCTTCTTAAATGGAAGAATGGTAAGCTTGTATTTATTTAGATATTATGGATGGTCATCAGTGGAAACAGAAAGAAATATAATAAAGCAGTTGGCACTTTTGCCTACTCTTTAGGTCTGGAGCTGTTGTGGATGTTTTTGTATATTTCACCTGGTGTGTATCCAGAAGTGGGCCAAGGACAGCCTTTTCCTTGTGTCTTCTTTGACAGACGATGATTTTGGGAAGAAAGATTATCCCTGGCCATGGTGAGCTCTTCATGGTACATTTACAGTATTTTTGTTGTGAAATGTGTGTGAACTGGAGTTACTTCAGAAGGGAGTGATACTTCTAAATGATATGCACACCAACAAAGGAAAAGGTTTAGAAGACTCACTTTTCCATTGCTTTTTGGAATTAACATGATTTGGGAATATTTCACAGGCTGCTGCATCAAATTTGTTTTAACATCTGAGAAGTTAACTTATCTGTCATGTGTCTCAGCTTCTAATACTTATTTCTGAATAGCTTTACATGTTTGTGTCTTTTAAAATTGGCACTGTGAAATAAATAAAACCAGTTCTAAACCAGCAAGATTTAAAAAAAAAATAAAAATTAAAATCTCTATACACAAGCATTAAAGCCAGTCTTGCAGTTTTACATGAGGTAGTTTAAAGAAGGTAATATTGTGGCTGCATGAATAAGGAAGCTTGCTTTTTCAGTAGGTTTTGTCTGAAAGTTCTATCACAGTTTCTCTGTGCATGCTTGTTCCATGCTTTATTTGCTCACCACTTTCATGTGGAAACTTGTAATAGTATCTTTGACACATAGCCCTCTGTTTGAAAGTGCCTGGTGGATTCAAAAGCTTTATTAATGTGGTATCTCAGAGAGCAGGTTTGCTTTAAATATAAGATAGAAAAACTGCTGACTGGCAGTGCCTCAAATTGATAATGCCTGTGATACTACAAATTAATTTTGTGTTTAAGCCTGATGTTTATAATGAAAAAATTCAGGGTGAGTGGTATTTTATTTAACATGTGATAAAACTCTACAGTCACTATGGAGAAATGGTTTATGGCGTTTAATGTATTATACAGGGGCAAAATGGCCCTTTCTTTGATAGGACTTTCAAAGCCTCTGTTCCTCTTTGAAGAAGAACTCCTTGTCTGTTGTTTATTTCCCAGCATAGCATCTTCTTTGTTTCTCCTTCCTTGTGTTGCCTCCCTTGGCAACACGGCTTGCACCTGAAAGCCTTTAGGTCCTCTGACACTAACAAGTTCCCGACCTTTGGTGCCTTTGTACCAGTAGGAATAATGTATTTTTTTTAATATCTGACACCATCACGCCATTACAAGTAAAGATGTGCATCTTATAATGTCTTAAAAATCTTTCAGATAAAATATTAATTTTGCATGGTTTTAATAGCATTGCTAAATCTTGTTTTACATAGCTTACAAATTGCTATTGGAAAAAAGTGGGGTATTAATCTCTTTTTTTGATTGGTTCTATTTAAGTAGGTTAGCTCTTTGTTGAGCACAATTCTTTGTCATTACTTGACAAAGATTGTTCTGTATGCTTGCTATGGTGAACTTCTTGATATATATTCATAGAGAAAAAAGGATTGCAGTGATAGGACAATTCCTTAGGCATTCTAATGAATGTATTGTAAAATCTGACATACAACAAGACCTTTATTGTAGATTATAAATTTAATTACGTTGTTATTGATTACAGCAGCTGTAAAAATGTTAATTGTTAGACTGGTAACAGTCTTGGGAAACTGAAATGATAAAAACTGCTTTTTTAAAAAAAAAAACTGCTTTTTTAAAAAAAAAAATTCTTTGAATAATTATTTTTCATTTGACTCCTTTTTTAACCCTGTAGCCCAAAATGTAGGTTTGAATACAAACGGTCTGAAACTCCCAGTAAATATTACTGTTACTGTGGAAAAGTGGAGAATCCAACACTGGACCCATGGCTGGTACCTCACTCCTGTGGTCAGATATGTGAGAGGGAATTCAAACCTTCTTGTGGTCATAAATGTTTGCTGCTTTGTCATCCAGGTAAATCCACTTGCATCTCTTGGTTGTGACCTGTATTTATGTAGTTGTTACACAGTTTTACTTAAAATCACTGTATTTAAAATTCTCAGACTAAAACAGATGTAGTCAAGGCTGCATTTGTTGAATGGCCATTAATGGATTCTTTCCTATCCTTAGGACCCTGTCCACCTTGCCCAAAGATGGTCACAACAACCTGCCACTGTAAGAAAGCTAAACCGGTGCCCCGAAGGTGCAGTGCCAAGGAATGGTCATGTCGTCTGCCGTGTGGACGAACGTTGCTGTGTGGACAACATGCTTGTGAGAATGCCTGTCATGCAGGTAGACTCACCTTAAACTTCAGAGTAGTTGTTTTAATTGTTAAGATACAACATTATTTTGCAACGTCACTTGGTGTCACTCTCAATGTCATTTTGCAATTGCATACAGGAGATTGTCAGCCTTGTCCACGAGTCAGTAAACAACGGTGCATCTGTGGAAGACAGACAGCAGAAAGACTTTGTGCAAGTCCTCAGTGGCAGTGTGCTCAGGTATGTTGAAGCTGTCTTTTCTGAACTTACTTCTCATCTTTATAAAATTTGATTACTCAGCATATTAAGGATTGGGAAAACTCATTCAATAAGAAAATAATTTTATTTGTTGGGTTTTGAAAATGTAATCTAAAATGTAATCAAAAATATAAGCAGCAGTGTTTGAGAATGGACCTACTTGGTGGCCCATTTAATTTCTGACAGTAGTTAAAATGTCCCTGTTCTGTAATTGTGCTAGAGTTAAGGTAGCAATACTTGAGATTGAAATTTTGGCTGCTCTCTTCAAGAATAAGCATGAAACTACAGATTAGTAGATAAGAGTTTCTTGCTTATTTACTTTGAAGTATATTTGCAGCTTGTTCTTAGGACCAAGGCTGTGGATTGACTGTAAACAAACAAATTAAAAATTAATGAAGTAGCAGGGGGAGAGGTTGCACCAGGAGGTATTTGGTCCTTACGATCCCAGAAAGAAAGGCACTCGGCCTCTGTAGAGTTATCAATTAAAATGCAGTTTATTTCAGCTAACGCTATAGAGAAAGGGAGTATAATATAAATAATAGTATGGCCCTTAAGATGCTGGGAACTTCAAGCTCTGCAGCATTGAATGGGTCTCTGAGCCACATGCGTCGTGCAGTGCAGACCCTGTCTGTAGAAAGGGTTACCCCATTTTGATCATTTAAGCTACTGAAGGATTTTCTCCCAAGAAAACAATTCTGTTCAGCGTTTCCACTGTCACACAGAAGGGATGCTTAGATGAGAACTTCTTTCTGCACGTTTTGTTAAAGGCAAGAACATGCAGGTGACATAATCACTGGTACCAGATGGGAGCTGCCTCCAACCCCCTCTGCTGCAGTATCCTGTGGCCAGCGGGTATGTGCAGTACACCACAGGTTAACCTCCAGGTTAACTACTATGTGAGCCACCAACTCCTCGGTATACAGTGGTCTTCCAGTCACGATCACTTCAGGGTGATCAGTTTAATTTGGCAAACTCAGGAAATATTTGTTAAAAAATGAAAAAATGAAAAAAAAAAAAAGTCATCTCTCAGCCCTAGTTTTTCCCCTTGGGTTGCTTTGACTTGATGTGTTGTTCAGTTACATTCCATTCACTTAGTTTCTCTGAGTTTTCCAGGTGTGTGGGAAACATTTGCCTTGTGGTAATCATACATGTGAACAAGTTTGTCATGCTGGTCCTTGTGGAGACTGTCCTCGTTCTGGGAAAAGGTCCTGTCCATGTGGAAAATCAAGTAAGCTGTTCTTTAAAAAAATATGTAATTATTTTTAAAAATATCAATTATTAAAAAAAAAAAAGTCATCCAGTCTTTGAGTCATTAGTTTAGGTTAATTCTGCAGGACAGCCTCTATTAAAAGTTCTTACAGTGAAGTTTGAGAATTAACTTTTTTTTTGCTTAAGCCTTTCAAAGCTTTATTTAGTACTAGGGGGTTTAATTGCCTGTATGAATAGCTGAGTAATTCTAGAAGAGCTTTGTAAAAAAAGTGAGAGAGAACTGGCATTTGAACTCATATGTCAAGGTGCATTTTTTCTATATATTTTGGTTTTTTTTTCCTGTTTGCTTGTGCTTCTCTCTTCATCTAGAGTTTACATTGCCTTGTACAGAAGATGTGTCCACCTGTGGTGATAGTTGTGACAAAGTTCTGGAATGTGGCATCCATAAATGTTCACAACGCTGTCATCGAGGTCCCTGTGAAATATGCAGGCAGGTTAGTCTTACCATAGCAGGTTCACATTACGTTAGGGTTTGTAATGACTATGTGCCTGGAACAGTGTAAGTCTCCTAAGGAAAATAAGTCATATCTATCACAAAAAAAATAGGGCTTTCTGTTCATTAAAAGCAACATGATTTTTTCCCCATTCCTCTTCTGCCCCAATGTAATTCTGAATTAATTGTTGAGCATAATACATCCGAATTGAGGCTTGGATAAGGGCTTGTTCTGTCTTGGTTTTTTTTTTTCATTTTGGTCCTTTGTAAAATTAATTATGTCCTAAAAGACACTTTATTTTTTCCCCAGTGTTTCTAGCTTCCTTGCTGCTTTGTCTTATTCCACTATTTCTTCACCTGTGAAATGGAAAATGCTGTAACATAGTGTTATTTCCTCCTAAGGAGATCATGATAGCTGGGATGAAGGTCAGATAAACCTGTTCACCTACTCTGTTAATTATGTGTATACACAATGGATGAATCTGGTTTACTGTGCAGCAGACGTACTTTTTTTGTATGAGTTTATTTTACATTTACACTTTTACGTCTTTCACTGTGTGCTTGGGTGGCTTCCCTCTTGGTGAGACCAAGGCTACAACAAGGTGCCATCTGGAGCACAGTGTTTGCAATGCTGACAAAGTCCCCAAGTAGTTATTGCACAGACAGGTAATCTGCTCACAGCATGTGAGATAGAGTGCTCTATCACAACAGGAAGTAACGTTACTCTCTCTTGACCTTTGCTTCACAGGTAGTAGTGGAACACGTTTTCCCCTGTGGTGGTGGGTTAAAATTAAAAATGCTCTACTTTTTTCCCCTGTTTTGCTGCCCAGGAAGTGGAAAAACAATGTCGCTGTGGAAAGCATACTAAACGCATGCCATGTCATAAGCCATACCTCTGTGAAACAAAGTGTACTAAAATTCGTGATTGCCAAAAGCACCAATGTAGGAGAAAGGTAAGTGTCCAATGGTGATCTTTCTCAAATGTATTGTTTAGATAACTTTTATTTAGATAGAATATTTTATATAAATCTGTTTTTCTACCTCATGATATTGTATAGAAAGAGTAGTTTGTTTCAGTGTCATTCAAATTAGTTTGCAGTATACCAGAATTCTTGAACAGCTCTAAACCATGACAAGTATGTCACTGACAAAAATTCAATGACCTTAAAAACTGGAGGGGGGAGACAGGGGGGATGTTGACAGCTTTCTAGTTCCAGAAGGTATTTTTGCTTTCAGATACTTGGGTAGTTACTGGTGCTTGATGTATTCCAGAGTAGTTAAATCTATTTATTTCCTTACTTTGAGGAAGAGCTGGGAATCTCTCATAACTTTGTAAGGGATGTACTCTTATTTTTGACACTGTAGCTTTACACCCCACCTTGTCATATACATCACTGCAAAGAGCAATGGTCTGACAACTGGGAATTTGAGATTTGTTTCCCTTCTCACTTGTAGTCAGAGGAATAATTGGTAGCTCAGACCTATCTTTTCCATTTGATTCAGGAAAGCCTGGAAGTTGCCTGCTATGTGTGAATTAAGACATTACAAGAGTTGGATTTCTTACAACAGAGGCATGAAAAAGTACAGTTTTATTAAGTATTTTTTAGTATTCCAGTGAATTTAAAAAGTAATGTGAAAGTTATAAAGTTATGAGAAAGGATGGCAAAACAAGTAGATGCTATCTTGATGTCTTTCATTTATGCTAAAAAATCCAGGCTTCTCCTCTTAACTGCCATTCTCCTTTATACAGTTCAGAAGGAGGGTACCTTTCAAGTTAATAGAAAATATGGGGTTTGGTCCTGACCTGGCATCCACCAACGTACTGGTGGTGCAATGTGCTCTTATTCTGACACATTTTTGCTTTATATAAGAGCAGAAAGTAGATAATTTAAGGATCACTTACCTGACCTCTACTACAAAGGCAAAAGTGTTTAAAAACAAAGAGTGGTTAGCAACATTTTCGTGCTGAGCATGATATAGTATAAAAGTGGAAGAAATTGCAGAGTGATGGGGCAAATTGTTGGATGCCCTAAGTGTAATCTTCTGAAGTAATTTTGGATTAAAATATTATAAGACTTTGAACTTCTAAAATGTTGTTCTTCTTTCTGGAAGCCCTCTGCTGTTTTTTGGTTTTTTTTTTTTTTTTTTTTTTTT
>VWZY01008963.1:41266-53794 GCA_013399075.1 Chloroceryle aenea
AAACTGTGTTACAAGTTAGCTTGGTTAATAAACCAGGTTTTTTTTACCTGTTGTAATCAGTGTAAAACAAATGTGTGTGGTTATGTTGGGATGCGAACCTAAAGTCTATTAAAAAAGCCCAAATGTCAAATAGATATTGCACTGGTTCTCTTCTTTTAACAAAGATTCTTAAGAACCAACATTTTTCTGTGGTGATGGTGTGCCTCTGTGTGTGCATATATATATTTATATAATGTGTGTGTAGATGTATGTATGTAGTGCACACAGCACAGATATGCAATGTGTCTATATATTATTTTTGTGTGTGTATACATATATATACATATAAACACATGTATTTAACTTTTAGGTCAGTCCATTACCTTGTCACTCTGCAAGTCCCTACTCGTGTAAAAGATTCTGTGGGCGGCTTCTTGACTGTCAGAATCACACCTGCATGAAAGAATGTCATCGTGTTACTAAATTGAACAGTACTACAGATGGAAAGAAGGTAGGTTATTTTCCTTTTTGCTTTTATTTTTGTATATTTTATACATTGTCTTCACTTTTAACTGAAAAATAAAGAATTCGCAGTTGGAAGGCGCAGGATTTACTGTGGATTCCACAGTTCCTGTTGATGTTGTGACATGTAGCTAATCTATACTTCTTTAGACTATACGACTGAGACAATATTATATATTTTGCAAATCCTATACTTTTGGGGTTTATGTTAACGTACATTACTTTGTTTTCATTAAAACCTTGTTTAATATTCTTGCCCTACTCTCTTCTAAAGTCAGTTTTTGTAACTGTCAAGATTGTGAACTACTGATAATCCCCTAAATACAAATACATTTGCAGTCTGCTGGGAAAACTAGTGAGCTGGGCTGTAAGTGGGTTGAGGAGGCTATCAGATCTTTAGGAGAGAGCACTTGAAATGTTGCAGAATAGGTAAAGACTTCTTAAAGTGCTGGGCTGATATGTTTGCATTTATCAGTGTCTACTAGAACCTCATTTATGAGACTAAGAAGCTGTAAATGTTAGTAGATGACGGTAAGATGAAGCAAAACTAAATCTGAGATTTGGAGGAAAGCTTTTTAAGCTTTATTTTAGAGGTTGCAACGTGGTCTCTCTGGGCAGTTAGAAAACTGAGCAAGCATTCAGTTGGGTACAAAAAGTAAAGTTTCTATTTTAACTTAAGCAGAATATGATTGCTATGGATTGCAAACCTATGGATTCTGCATCAACAGAGCAACATCAATAAATAAGTATCTCTAGTTATGACTGTAACATGCTCTCTGCCCACTGTTCCCGTTAAACCAATTAGAATGTGAATGGGTCAGGATTATTCCTAGCTACATTTTAATGAGACAATATATTCTCGGAAAATGGAAGTCTGTGTATATGTGGAGTATGGGTGGATCAAGTTGGTTTTGACTTTTAGAGTTTTTGTTCTGTTGTCTGATAGACACAAAATTGCAGGTGTAGTCAGAAAAGGGCAGATTGTTTCTTGCTTGTATGTCTGAGTAGTAATTTATTTATTTCTATCTATAATTTAGGTTTATTCTGCATGTTATGTTAAATAATTGGCCTTTTGGCAACATTTTCTGCTTTTACTGGCTGTTAGATTTTGTATCACAGTTTTCTAAATGCTTTCAGTTGTAATTGTCTTTTTAGACGTTTTAGGGTTTTTGGGGGTTAGGTTTTGTAAATGATTATGGTACGAAGGCTTCTTGTTAAACTTCAGCAAAAATTGTTCAACTGTATAAACAGAAACAGACTGGAAGAACATGAGGGAAAACTGTATTAAAATCTTAAATTCTTATGCCCTTATTCTGAACAGTGTAAGATCAAATGTTGGCATGGAATTAGTCCTTTTGGGGAAGCATTGTGTAAGTTCTTTCTTGGATAAATTGGCTTTACTGTGACTTCTGTGAAACTGATCATTTGAATGCAATGGTGGGCCTTTAAATACCTGTGCAGGTTCAGCTGATAAATCATGTAAGCCCGTCTGTGTGTTACTTGATTGCAGTTTGGGGTTCTGGATGAGTTACTGAGATAAGAATATGAATAGAAATGGAGCTTTATTTAGTGTGTCCGTATTGCACTGATGTTGATCACATCACCTGGAATGAGAGTGGCACCGCAGCTCTTGGAGATGTTGTGTAGGATATAGAGCTGAGGCAACGCCTTGGCAGCTCCCAGCATATATACCTAAGATAATACTTTTTAGAAGATTATACAGCTATTTTATAACATATGGAAATAGAATGACTTAAAGTTTGCCTCTTAAAATCAAGTAAATAAATCTCCCCATCCCTGTATTACAGAGCAGTATGTTACGACTGAATTATTACAATAACATGGTGCGTGGGAAAAGTTAGCTCTGAATGTGAAATTGTTTTTCTAACAGCTTTCCATAGAGAATTACCAGGCTTAATGACAATTTTTCAAAGCACTAATGTGAAGACGCCCTTTTATGCCCCAGGAAGCAAAATAGAACTCTGTCTCTGTGACTGAAAAACACACGCATTTGTGCTTTTCTTTTAAAAACATATTTTAATAATTATTTTTGCTTGAGGGATATCTTACTGAATAGCTGGATTCCCTTAGCAGAAACACCCCAACTCTTTCTTCTGTACAAAAGCTTATTAATGTCATCTAACAAACAAATGTTTGGTATTTAATACTTTGGTTTTATTTTGTTAGGCAGGTCCAGAATGTTCACAGTGTGAAGAGGAGTGTACTAAGCCCCGGCCATCTGGCTGTCCTCACCGATGTGTTTTGCCCTGTCACCCTGGAGATTGCCCACCGTGTCTCCAGATGCTTAAAATAAAGTGTCACTGCAAGCTATCAATACTCTATATTGAATGCTTGTAAGTGTCAGAACTGAACCCAGCTTTTTAATGTGACTGCTACTAACTGGAAACCAATTGAAATGTCTGGGGATGGGAGCTACTCTTATAGCAAGTTAGAGAATTTCTCCTGAAGGTTATAATTTGTAATATAATGGGGGGTGTGTGTTCTATTTTAAAATTGCCAGTGTTTTATTTGGTATGACTACTAAACTTACTATAAATGTGTGGAGTCTTGTGAGCAGAACTTTTTTTTATAATGTTTTTATAACACAGTAATATTTTGAATGATGCTGATACATAGAAATCTGCATAATGTTTGATCTACATGTGGTTCTTTTACAGTATGTGAAGAATTTTATAACAAGAATTGGAATTAATGTAGTTAGTGTAAAAGGTCTGCAGCTCAAGTCTTTCAAACTGTTTCAATTGGGAAAAAAAATCTTAGTAATAATTTATACTCGCTATTAATCATTTCTGTGTGTAGAGGGTTATCTAAGCTTTACTAAATGTGACATGGGACTTCTGGATTTAAGCATTATCCTTTGAGTATTGCTGTGAAAACATTCATCCCATGCATGTATGTTATTCTTTGTGCATTTTCTTTAAAGTATTTCAAATCCTTTATACTTACATGCTTCTGTCTGTAAAACACTGTAGTTTATATTAGTCCCACAGGATGTGGACAAATGAGTCTACTTTACAGTGAGATATATTTAAAATATGCCCCTAACTGTATTGAATTTTGTTGGTTTTCATTTGGTATTTATGACAAATACATCTTTTATGTTACAGAAAACTAACATGTGCTGATTTAAAAGAAAAGGAGCTTCTTATTTCCTGCAAAAATCAGTGTCCAAAAGAGGTAAGTCATATGGACGAAGGAATTGGACAGAGGTTTGATGGATGTGGGAAATTTTGTGGACTTAACTTTTTTTTTTTGTATGTTCTTTTAATACAGTTTCATAGGCCAAGCAAAGTAGAGAGGTTTAGTCTAAATGAATGTGTTAAGTGATAGACGTGAATGCGGTTAGAGAACCGTACTCAGAGGACAGTTATTAATGTCTTCCTGTCACACTGGAAGATTATATCGAAGGATCAGAGATATGTCTCCAAGACATTAATGGTTTGAATGCTTAAGCATGCAAATGAGGTTGAATGCAGAAGAATATATCCTCTAGTGTGGTTAAAAACTGTTCTTGAATTTATATCTCCAAAATAACAGAATGCTGTTTGGTCAAGGAAAATACTGAGAATTGTTCTTGCAGTTGTTCCTGTCTAAGTGTGTATCTAGTTATTCCCGTCTGTGCAATAGTTTGGGTGGGGTAAGGGGATGGATTTTATATTTAGGAAGGGCAGTGAGATAATAATGGCCTGCTATGTTACTGAAATATATGTTAAGTACTGTGAAATGAAAGACAAGCCAGTTAATCTTTCTACTATGTCTGGGTATATCTAAAGGGTTGCTGTAAAGAAGAGAGGAATAATAGCCTCATTGAATGATGCTCCCACCATAAGCCAGTGTACACAGGCATCAGTAATGAAGATTCATGTTACTTTTTAGTAAAGCTTGTGAAGCAGGGGAAGAACTTCTTGGAGAAGCTAACAAATTTTAATCAGTGACAGCTTAAGACAAGTGGCAGAATTTGTCCGCTTGTGGATAATACTGCTCTAAGACAGGAAGGTTGGGCCAAACGACTTCTTCCTGGTCTCTCCCAGTGCTGTTATGTGCTGCTTTTGTGCTTTCAGAAATCCAAGCACTAATTATTATTGTTGTATGTTTGTTGTTCAGTTGTCATTAGTTGTGGTGAGAGTGACAGCCTTTTCTTTACTCCATTATCCACTGCAGGGTGAGGAAATTTATGAAGTAGAAAAACTGAAATATTCAAGAATATTTTGGAAAGTGTTTCCACTGTTAATCTCTGCAGAATTTCTGCCTCAAAAAAAAAGGCTTATACTAAAGAAAATATTTTTATCCCATAATCACTTATTAGTTTGTAGTTCTGGTTTTATTGTGTAGCAGAGTCTCTTTATCTCTTTTTTTTTTCTTTTTTTTTTTTTCCTTCCCTCTCTTGAGCTGGCACTCATAAATAATTTGACTCAACCCATTCTCCTTCCCTGGTTTCACTCAGTTTCCTTATGCTGATTTACCTATAATGTCCTTTGGTCCGAGATTTCTGTCCTCTTACCTCATCTCTTGTCTTTCTGAATTCTGCCTCAACCTAATAAACATAAGTTCAAAACCTTTTCTTTTGTTTCATTATTTCCAGTGTCAGAAGCATCAAATTTGAATTTTTTCCTTTATTAGAAACTTTTTTTTAGTTTTGAATAAATTTTAAAATATGCAGGATTCTTGCTTATTTCCCGACAGTCTCTGTTCCTCTGTTTTTCAGACAAGATAAAATTAACCGTAACAGGAAGGCTCTGCTCCGTGCTTTGTGCCTACTGTGTCTTCTGCTTTTTGCCCTTGGAGATACCTTTTTGGTTTCTTTTTTTTCTGTGAATGAATGTGCCTGTCACAATTTTCTCACCTGGATGTCTGAACAATCTTCTCCTGGCGGGAGGACACTTTTGGATATTATTTCATTGTCCATTTGCCTCTTAATTTTGTCCTTTCATTTCTCTCTCTGTTACTTTGGGTTTATTTGCTCCAGGACTTCCTCCTCTTTATTTTCAAGAGTGCTTATAATTTCTTAACATGAACTGTGTGTTCCTGTATTTCAGCTTCTTTTCAAAGATTTTGTTTGTTTTTCCCCCCATATCTGATCTTTGACTTTGATTAATGTAACTATTGTGATTTTTCTGGACATATTCCCAAGATTCAGTCTGAGATTTTAAATCCGTATAATAGTGGTCCTGAATTCTAGCTTTCAGTTCAGAATCTCCCTATTCCACAGATGATGTATTTTTTACTTTAGTTCAGTGGGATGTGAAAGGGTGGACAAGAGAGTCCACTTCAGTTCGATAAAGCCTCTATTAAACTCTCAAATTCTCATTCTCACAGATGCCTTAAAAAATAAGATTTTCTGCTGCTTCTGCTATCCAGAGTATCTTTTTAGTGTATCTGATGATGTAAAAGTTCATGCTTTTCCCTTCCTCTGATACTAACTCATACTGGCTTTCAGGAAACATAAAGGGATTAGTACAGTCCTGCTTCAGGTAGTTCATATCTTTAGGATGAACTGTAACACACTTTCCTCATATTCTGTTTGGTAACTTCATAACTGGTTTGGGTTTTTTTACCATTTTTACCATTGTTGTATGGTTTTCTTACCTTTGTTTCTTTTTCTCTGAATATTGAACAGTGCTAGGGATATTTTGTCTTTTATAAGTATATAATGTTTGCTTGTGACATTGGGAAAATTAGCTAGCTGTATCAAAATACAAATTGTACTGATAGTTCACTGGCATATGAATCCTTGATAAATACAATCTGATGGAGCAGCCTCAACAGACCATTACACCCCCGCCATGAAATACAGATAAAGCCCATTGAGGGGACCTCATGACAAGAACTTACAAACGACTTGGCCAAAAGATAAGATGGCTAAGGCTACCAAATTAAGAACATTTGAAGTTTACAAATCTAGTATGTCTACCCAGAACTAAATTGGAAATATTTTGTGCATAGTCCTGACAACTGAAGTAAATTTCAAATTAGTGTTTTATGAGAATTTTATTATTCAATGTCAGAAGTTCAATATCTTCATCGATGACTTGGATGCGGGGATTGAGTCCATCATCAGCAAGTTTGCTGATGACACCAAGCTGGGGAGAAGTGTCGATCAGCTGGAGGGCAGGAGGATTCTGCAGAGAGACCTGGGCAGACTGGAGAGATGGGCTGACTCCAATGGGATGAGCTTCAACAAGGCCAAGTGCCGGGTCATGCACTTTGGCCACAGCAACCCCATGCAGCGCTACAGACTGGGGACAGAGTGGTTGGAGAGCAGCCAGGCAGAAAGGGACCTGGGAGTCTGGATAGACAGGAAGCTGAACATGAGCCAGCAGTGTGCCCAGGTGGNTAAGTTGATCTTGGGTCACTAGCAGAGCTGCTTGCTAAGAATCGGTGTTCACTGTCACTCCACCAAGCTTAGCATAATGCAGTTTAGGTACAATAGAATATAGTATTTTACTGATGTCTTAGTTTTAAGGTGTGTTTCTTTTTGGCTAATGAAACAGTGGCACACAGTATACTACCATATTTGAATTACAGGTAAAACGGTACATATGGAATGATGAAAATACATTATATTGTCTGATGCCTTGAGAAAATACAACAGGAACTTGAGTCTTGAAAGGTTTCATAGTTCTGTTTTGGCTGTGGCAGTGTGAAACTATCAAAATGACTTGTAGTGTTATGTACAGCTCACATTTCCTTTCTGCTTTGGGGTGAAGCAAAGTCTTTGATATTGCAAAAGCTGTTAGATGAGATGCTTCAATTAAAAAGCTTTTTCGGTAACAATTACAAAATACCCTGTTGAATGAAATGTACCTTTTTTTTTTTAAATCGGGTTATTAAATTCATATGGTCATGTTTGCAGATGTTTGGGAACAATTCTCACATTGAGGTTTTAAGATTCTGTCGGTTACCAGTTTTCATTATTTATGTGTTCATGTCAGTATTTGTGGATCTGAGGTCAACACTTGGTTCTGTGTAATTAGTATTTTGAAACAACCAGCCATACCTTGTGCACTCTGCTACTGTCCTGATGTGAAGTATGGGACCCGAATGTGATAAATCTGTTTTAACATGGTAGTGCAGTAGAGACAATGTCATACATTTTAAGAGTATGCATATCTTTTTAAAATAAATTATATACGTTTTATTTCCCAAATGTTTAATTAAAATCTGTAAACGCACCTTGAAAATGTATGTAGGTTACAATAATTCAAAGAGACAAATACACAGCTTTGGAGAGAGGGTTTTCCTCAATATCTGGCTTAAGCAGCAAAGGTTTTCGTAAGATCTTTGGAAGCAGGGCCATCCTTTAAATTGAAGGGTCTGTCCATTTCTTTGGAAATGAAAAACTTACCTCTTTGTAGTTAGCTTTTGGGATTGCAGCTCAAAAGTGCTGTTTACTTTATTAAGAAGTTATTTTCTTTATTTTCAGGTGTGTATTTACAGGTTGTATATTACCTTCTGGTGGAGAACTGTTGAATGGTTTTATCACCGTCGGGCATGTTAAGATTTAAATGCATTGCCTACGGGGGAAAGTACTTGTAGGATCTTTTTGTGTTGTTTTGTTTTCAGACCTCTAGATTGTATTTCTTTCTTTTAAAGGCCTTGCTGTGTCAAAACAAAGCCTGCTCCTTTTGGACTTCACTTCATGAGCTATTTACAAGAGCTCATGCATGGTGAAAAAGACATAAAGGGGTATGCACTTCCTATTTTAGCACCAAGTAGCTCAACGTGTATGCTTAAAAACGAGCAGAAAAATCCTTTCCCACTACAGTATTTATCCAGCAGAACCAGTGATGGATTGCTTTTGTTTTCTGTGAAAATGAGGAAATCTTGTTTTGCCGCTCATTTCGCTGATTCTCTTGTTCTGGTTTTTCCTTTTTTTTTTTTTTTTTTTATAATGTTGGCTTTGCGTTGGAGTGAGTAAAAAGAAATTTATGCTGCCAGCTTCATTCTTGTCCTGCATCCCTGTGGATGTGAACTGTGTAGCTCTGTGCAGAAAGCTAAATGTGTGAATCTACACTAAATGTGTAATCTGTAAAGTTTCAGTACTGGATTAAACATGTGTCTGTGCTGTGCAAATTTTGCTCTAATGATGTGTAATGTAAGAATTTTATTGCAGTAGCACCTGGAGGTTGAGGTGAGGGTTACTGTCTTATGTTGGCAACTCTGACATATCAGTTACAGACTATTTGTTTGAGCTTT
This sequence comes from Chloroceryle aenea, assembly GCA_013399075.1. Lineage (NCBI taxonomy): Eukaryota > Metazoa > Chordata > Aves > Coraciiformes > Cerylidae > Chloroceryle > Chloroceryle aenea. Next base: position 49,985 of record VWZY01008963.1, read on the forward strand.
GATACCATTAATGAAATGTGCCTAATTGGCATGGAAGAGTAAGCTGGAAGTAATAGTTCTATAGCCGTGGATTATTCTGGTCAGCATGAGGCCAGACTAGGTGGTGTTACCGCAGGTGAGACTAGATGGTGTTACTGTGTGTGATGCTCTTGGGTAGGAAGCTAGAAAGGCCCTCTTGCTGTGCAGAAGTCATGCAGGAGCAAATGGCTTTTGCAAAGTTTGTGCTCACTAATGAACAGACTCAGCTGCTGGGATCTGTGTTTTGGCTGGTAGACTTACCCTCTGTAGCAGAGGAGGCTTAAAGACAAGTTTTTCCTCACCTCTTTTCAAAATAAGGCAAAATGCAAGATAGATTTGCTGATGATCAGTTGTTCCTGGACAAACGTAAATTCATACTTTGACAAGGTGACCAGTTTATATTTTCCCCCCAATATGTGAAGCAAATAGATTAGATCTGCTACATAAGGCTTCAGCAGTTCAGTTGAGTCAGTGCCCCTTACTGAATACCTAGTTCAGAAAAAGAAGAGAGTTAATACAAAAATGAAAGTGGGCTAAAGGAAACAACTGCTTGCATTTTATTATTTTCTAACACCTACAGCCCCCTGCCCCCCTAACAACAAAACTAAATGAAAAGTTAGAGCAATATGTTAGCAATAAGAAAATTTTCCCAAGGACTGGATTGATCCCTGACCTTGCATTGTTTTCAGAAATGACCTCAGCACCAAAAAACATTAGAATTTTCTGACGAGAATTTGTGGAGTGTTGTCGGTATATGACAACTGAGGAAAAGCATGTGCAGAACATGTGTATTTGGGGCACGTTATTAGATACAGAAAAACAACAAGATGATTCATGTCAAGGCTAATGGTAATCTCCCAGGAAACAGCAGAAATCCTTATTGTCACAGTATGATTAGCTGGAGACAAATGCAAATGAAAGCTGAAGATGTACTGGGAAAGATACTCTATTAAGAATAAGGTGCAATTAAGGCACTGTACAAAGTCCTTCCTGCTGAGATGTCATTTGCAATATTACATGAAGTTCTGGCTGCTATTGATTTAAGCTGGTTGAAATTCAGTGAAGGTAATCTATGGCAATAAAGAGTCTGTTTTGGAAGGACAGTAGAGAAATAGTTCAATATGGGGGTAAGAGCTAAGGACTTGAAACTGGCTAAAATAAATGTAGGAAATTAAAACAAGGTCTTGCATCTTGTAGTGAGCACTTGGAACAGCCTCCTTAGGGAGCAGCCTGGGGCACTGTTTCATGGCAAGACTTTATTCAGTCTTAGAGGGCTCATAGGAGGTGCCTGTCTTTAGGAGGCCTGGACTTTTGGACTGAACATGGTGACTTAAGAGTTTTAGTCCTGTGTGAAATGTGCTGAAATGATGACTAAAAGAATGAGCCAAAGCCACAGAGTGTCTGTCAGTGTAATAATAGTTGTATTGGCATGGACATGAAAATATGAAGGTCTGTTCCATAATTTTTAGTGGGCAAGTTTTGCATTCTTTTTAGGTGTTTCCCATTATTAGCTTGGATGTTCAACTTCAATGGACTTCTGAGAATTCAAATTTACTGCTGAAGAAGTGTATACACCTGGGGTTTATGATTATCTTGTATAGAAACATAGAAATGTCTGGGTTGGAAAGGACCTCTAGAGGTCATCTAGTCAAACCCGCCTGCTGAGAATAGCATTTCTTAGTCCTGTTGATGAAGCGATTGAAATGTCTACATTATCAATTTTTAATAGATGTGAAGAAATGTATATTTTAAAGTTTTAACTCTTGTAGCATTTTCCAAGTTGTGTTAATCTCTTGATGACAATGAAGAGGTGAAACTTCACTTTTAATAAAGAATGCTATTCAAGACCATTTTAAATAGTGGGGAAATTTAAAGCTACCTCTATTAATAAATTGATTAGATATGTGCAATTCCACCCTCTGTTATTAACAGTATTGGGTTATGTAATTGAAAAGGAAAAACCATGATTGTGAAGATTCCTTATGGGCATGTGTATAAGCAAGGTATATTTTGAGTCAAGCATTTAACAGCAAGTGAAAAAATTTGTTTGCGTTCTTGTCATTTTTTAATCTAATATAATGCTGGGAGCACTGCTGCATTCCTAACAGTCAACATATTTCAGTTAGTATCTCAGTTCTTAACACAGTAATTGAATAATGATCCTTTCATTATAAATGGTAAAAATTGCACTGTAAGTAAAAAAAGAAAAAGAAGTCTCTATCTCACATAAATGGGATACTCTGCCAAAGGCTGTAATTCAGGATTTTCTGAAACCATTTCAGATTTGATAAGAATATTGGTGACATGTATTTAAACTTTTGCCTGGAAGAATCTTCTAACTGTGCAAAATTTTCTTTTGTGCTATATTTGCTTTTGATTATTTCCTCTTTCTTATGTTGACTCTGATCTACAGGTTGCTACAGTACACTTACTTTCAGTTTTCAGTTTCTTTTATCTTCTCATATTCCCTCAACATACAGATAGCTAGGGTAATTGTTGTATAGATGTATAAGTGACTGGTCTTGAAACACTTGAAGGGAGAAATTGGTTTTTAATCAAGCTGTATCAAGAAAAAAGAAATCCTTCTGCAGGAACTGAAATATGCTAAATAACAAGCAAATTTAATCCAAAAATAAGAAAGAAAAATAAAATATTTTATAAGTGGACAAACTAATAAGTTGAATGAGCTTTCTGTTAAAGTGCTATGAAATGAACAATTCATATATTCTTTGTAATTTTACAGTCGCTTATTGCTGTGGGGGTTTTGTTTATGTGTTTTTTTTTTTCTTTCTAGCTGCCCTGTGGTCACCGGTGTAAAGAGATTTGCCATTCAGGTAGCTGTCCTATGAACTGCAGCCAGAAGGTCAAACTCCGATGTCTCTGTAAGAGACTGAAAAAGGTAAATTTTTAAGTTCCAATTTTGAGAATGGTGTATTATCTTTTCATGTTCCTAGGCTTGTATGGATAGATTGTGTCTCATGCAGATTCAAGTAGGTCCAGTTGCTCTAATAGAGCTGTAACAATTAACATCAGCTGAAGATCTGGGCCACAGTATCAAAAGATTCACTGGAGAATATAAAATCCTGTTAGTTCTAAAATATGATATCTGCCTGACTTAAAATAGCTTTATCTTTAAGCATACTTGAATTTTTGTTGCTCTATCAGGAGGATAGTCAGATGACCTGAAATGTTTTGAGAAGAAAAAAAATCTAATATTGTCAGAAAACTGAGTTTATAATTGCATAAGTTGGATAAAGCACAGATATTGTGAATCCCTAACTAATGTAATCAATTAGTTCTCTGCAAACTTATAAGCAAGTGAAGGCATCAGCTATTTTTATATACAGCTGTTATAGCTATATAGTGTTACCAGGGGAAGAACAGAATTTCATGTGAAGTCTTGACAACTAACAATGACTTAATGAAAAAAAGAAATCATAATCAACAGGTGCTTAAATTATTTTTCTGGACCCAGTTAACTCCTGAGACTTCAAAACAGGCTGCAATTTCTCAGAGCTCTCGGCTTCTCCAGGAAATGTCTTGTGCAACCACATGTCTTGCAGGTGGAGTGTTCAGCAGGAGAAAGGATGGCATGTATAGAACAAGCGCTTCAAACTGAATAGGCTGTGCTTACAAATAACCACTTTTTACTTTGCTCCCCACAATATTGTATTGTGTGGGTTTTGTTTGTTTTGGGGGTGTGTGAGTGTGGTTTGTTGTGTCCCCTGTCCCCTGTCGTGTCGTCGTCGTACGTCCGTCCGTCCGTCCACCACCCCCCCGCCACATCTCGAT
>VWZY01008964.1:0-16832 GCA_013399075.1 Chloroceryle aenea
CTTTTCTTTCTTTTCTTTCTTGTTTCTTTCACTCCCCTCCATTTGCAGCACTTCTTTTGGCATTGGCATCCCCTGCCTGTCCTGGTACCATGTAAAAATCCCTCCCTTACATAATGGAGCTTTTCACAAGGCCACAGGGCAGCTCCCCTCTCTCAGAACAAGCAGGACATTCACTGAAAAGGTCTGGGAAGGTCAAGTTTGTCTCTTTGCTTCCAGGCTTGAGATGCTGCTGACACCCTGCAAACTGCGCATCTTGAGAATAGTTAATAGGGAAAATGCCAGTAGGTGGTGTCCAAGAATAGCTTCTGGTTTCAGCGATGCCAGTGAAATCTGTGCTACACCCCGGGCTCTTCTTACAGCTGTTGGCATCTACATAATGGAAATGGGTGCTGGGGGCTGTGGGCGGCATCTCCACTTACAGTACCTTCAGGTGGCAGCTGCTGCCTTCCCCTGGTCATTGGGCTGGTTTTCACCAATAAACACTTTTACTGGACATTGCTCCTGAAGATCTTCTCTTCTGAAATTTCTCCACTGAAGAAAGTAGCTGGGCAATGGATCAGGCTACCACCAGAACAAGGAGCCAGAGTCTCCATTTCTCCAAGCACTTGAGGCAAAAAAAGCAGCACGTGGGTATTTTTAAGTGCCATCTAAGCTGAAAGACATGAAGTCACACTGGAGAATCTTCAATAGGAGATACATATATGAACATGCATGCATATGTATGTAGCATCTAAAAATGTCAATGACCACTTCAGGTCAACCTAGTTAAGACAGCAAGTTTTCACATGGACATTCAAACCAGGAACAGAAGTGTCCAACACATGTGCTTCTATCCAGGTGAAAATAACCAGACACAGTTCATGGCTTGTTGGCCATAAAGGCAGAACTGACTGTTGCTGCCTTTGGGATCTGGGCAGGAACAGAAGGAGGGACTGGGGTGGAGAACCCATGAAAGCTGGCTTACTGCTTTGGCTGGCAAAGTGGGCAGAGTGGCGTGACTGTTGCTGCAGGAAAGGGCTACTTTACCTTGCTGTCAGCACCACCAGGACCAGCTATTACGGCTTCCAGGGATCACTCTCCATCCACCTGCTGCAACACATGGCCTACACTCAGTCCTTGGCCTGGCCAACTCCCTTAGTGCCAGAAGCCCTCCCTTGCCAGAGCTGCACAGGGAAACCCCTCTCGGATACATGCACGTGTAGGCCCAACTCACACCTTGAGACAGGCGTCCCTGTGGTGCCTTCTCTCATGCTTGTGGCTCTCAGGGGCTGGCAGCTGCCCACAAGAAGGATTTCATCGGATCCAGGCAATGGAAGCCTCAGCAAAGGCCAAGCAAAGACTATGGCTGTGTGAGCACAGACCAATACTGGACCTTGGCACTGCAGTTCAATTGTCAGGGCTGACCGCAGCAGGTTTCTGGCTTAAGTAAATTAATGCACATCCACAAGTTTTCCGGGCATGGCCTGAGAATTAGCAAAAGCCAGGGAGAGCTCCCAGGAGGCGATCTGGAGTCAGACATCATCTTCTCAAAGCTGGGAGAGTTTAACGGTATGGACACAAGCTCTTGTCTGCCAGGTGACCACAGCATCAGACAGGCCCCGAGTGTGGTTCATTTGCTGGGACAGATGTGGTCTCAGAGAACTTCCTTTCTAATCTGGGTCTCAGCTCCAGCCCTCTGACTTTTTGCTCACTCACAGACAGCCAATTCCCTTCTTTTCTATCATTTTGTGATTCCCTACACAGCAGCACTTGCATATTTCCTGCCCTCATGTTTTGCTCCTGCTAGTCCTTTTGCCTCATCCCACATTTCTCCTGCAGAAGCCTTTGGGGCAGGGGCTGTGTTCCTCCTGCAGCACAGTGCTTGGCTTGAGCCCCATCCTCACTCACCCTTAAGCTTTAGTGACACAGGTAAAGCAACTACATTATCCTGGAGTAAGCTGAGCAAATGCTAAATAGGTCTTCTGCTTGTGGCTGGAAGCAAACACTAATATTCCTATTTACAGGCTTCTCTCTGCCATCAGGTTGTTCCTACTTCCAGTCTCAGCAAAAGCAGGTACTGCCCAGGGTTTGAGCAGCAAGCTACCTTCTGTCTGTGCTAAAGGATGTTATTTCAGCCTGGAGTAGAAACCTTACTGTTTTGAAAGCCTCACTGCTATAATGTAATAAGTCATCAGTAAGTGCTAAAAAAAATCTAATTCTGGGCATTTGAACTTGATTTGCTTCCTGGAGTTGCTAAATGGCTGCAGACCACATACTGCTGTGCTCAGGTAGCTGCATGGAGAGAGGCTGGATCTATTGCAAGAGCTCAAGGTTACATTTTGACCCAAAACAGGAAAGGGATGTTGCTTGTGTAGTGATGAATTCTCCCCATTTGCTGAGAAAACTTCTATCACTAATGTGGGAAAGAAAAAAAAAATGAAAAAGGTAAGTTAGACAGGTGGAGAAACCCTCCAGAAAGCCTGTGGAGATGCTGTGAGCACCCTGACTTACAGAGCTATTGTGATAGCCGACACAGCTCTGTGTTCAGGCTGGGCAGGCATTAAGTAAATAGAGTTTGAATATACCTGGCACAGAGTCAGTGAGAGGGGTAAGAGATCCCTTCCTCCACTTTGGCACTGTTCATCCAGAACAGAACATTTTAAGGCTATCCTTCTCCATCATCAGCCTTTTGGGAGAACAGTGGCTAAATGCTGCCTGTGAGGAATTGGTGCCTGGCTTATCTCATCCGTGTTCCTCTCAATACAGGTCTTCCAGATATGTTCTTCAGCTTTTGGGAACAAGGAGTCATGCAGCACAGGTCTCAGTGGCCTCAGGTCCCATCTGAAACTGCACAGATGGTGAGGGGCAGGTTGGAACAAAAGCAACATAGGTTGGAAAGCAAGAAGCCTAAGCAGATGGCATAGGGTGTACATCGCTGTGGCTTCATCCCAGACTACCGACTTGCCCGACTGGGATAAAGCCAGGAGTCCCAGGTTAGCACAGCTGCAGTGGTGGAAAGGCAGAGAGCAGCTGGGTCAGCGATGCTGCAGCAGGAACACTTACCTGACAGCGAACCTTAGGATTATTACAAGGATAAAACTCTGAGGACCAAACTGGTCTCTCAGACATGTAACATGCAGGTTCCCAGTGCTTCTCCAGATTCACGAAACATTAGACCATAGGCAAGAGGTGAATCCCAGAGCCACTTCAGCTGGCAACAGGGCTGGCTGGGGCCACCCTCAGCTTTGTCCCATTGAGACTTCTTGTCTTGTTTATCCCACTGTGGCTGTTACCTGCTAGAGGTGTCACCAGGACTAGGGCACTAATGGGAGTCAGGAAAACTGGTTTCTGTTCCCATCTCTGCTACTGATTTGCTGTATATCCATGAGTGGTTAATTAAGTTTCAGCTTTCTCCACTTTAGAACTGTGATAATTACATTTATCTCTCTTTGTGAAGAGCAAGGGCTTGGAGACATTTGGATAAAAGCCCTCAAAGAGCCAAGTGTTGTTATAGTTAGTTATAATAATCTTGGCGCTCCCTGAATTTATAAAAGTTATCCTGTTCCAGTGACTCCGTTTATAGACAAGGCAGAAAAAACAGAAGCATAATTACAGAGTGACTCCATACTGTGCTGTGGGCTCCTTACATCGCATTTATTTGGCTAAACCCAGCTCACCTACAGCCTGCTAGTTACCTCACACAGATCCTAAGGGAGCTGTCACTATTGCAATGACAAGACCATCCCTGCAAAGCAATGAGGGCTTTTGTCACGCTGTGCTGGTGATTAAAAAGCACCGTAACAGCTTTTAACTTCTGAAATAACAGTGCAAAGTACTAAGCTACAGGGATTCTGGCATTGCATAAATGACCTTTCTCAGAACAAGGGTGAAAAAGATGATACTGCTTTTTAAAGATGTTTAGCACCTTGTTTTCTCTTTAGGTGCCTAAATTTCAAGTGAAACTGAGCTCTACAAAGCAAAAACTTCATATATGACTGATGTTTACCGTGATGAGCCGCCTCAAGTTTCATGAGACATTTCATGTAAAGGGCCGGTGGGGAAATTGTACCCCTTACCCTCTGTATGAGTTTGTTTCACAGACTGCAAGGTCCAGACTGCAGGAACCATAGAATAATAGAATCATTTAGGTTGGAAAAGCCCTTTAAGATCATTGAGTCAAACCAATGAGGAGTTAGAACAGAGGACAGACCTTTCTTTAAGTGCAGTTTGCCTGTGCCTGCTCTCTCACTTTGGAGAGTTTATGGTTTCAGCAGAAAACTGAAGGATGGGTCCCAGAAACCTCAAAAGCTCTGTTGTGCTTTTGGACACAAATGAAGGAGATACACAGCAGAAAAAGGTGAATTGTACAGGTTAGATATGCTGCTTCAGAGCTTAAAAGCTCCAAAAGAGGAGGGAGGTGACTGCACTTGCAAATATCTGTGAGTCTGTGTGGGTGTGAGTGTAAACATGCCCATTCAGGGGGAAAAACCTTCCAAGAAAATCACAGAATATCCACCACCAGATTACAAGGAAAAGAGATGCCAAGATCTTTGAATTATTCTTGGTGAATCATTCTTACACTTAAAAGCCATACCAGCATTTCCAGAAAAACTTTCACTTCAATTTATGTAAACAAATGTAAAGAAAACAAACAAACATCCAAGAAAATTTGAAGATAAAAGGTTTGAGATAATAAGATGAAAGATGTAAATTGGAGACTGTGCTTCTACAGACTTTGACATTCGTAGCTGAGTTTCTGCAAAATACTCCAGCTCTGACCTGCTGGCCTCAGTCAGTCTAAGCCTATAGCTGAGAAAATACTCTTGCCACAACCCACCTCACTACGAGGCACATGTTTAGGTGACACGAGTTTTACATTTGTACAGGTATTTAACTGGGTTTAAATACATAATTACAGGCAAGTAGCTGCATATGTGCTTTGAACTTGAGCAGTGATCCTGAAACCACACATGCCCCCCCGCCTCAGATTACTACTCCCCAGCTTGCTTCATTCCTCACCAAGGATGCCAACATCTTGTCTTTCCCACCTCTGCTTCATATTAAGACCAGTCTCTTCCACATGCACATCATACTTGCTCCTCATGTGTAGTCTACTATTTTAAAGTCCTCAACTAAAAAACTTTCCAAAAGACATGAATAATCTAAAGAACAGGTGGGAAGAAACAGGGCAGGAGTTTTATGACATGTTTATTTTACTTTACACCATAGATTTACAGCTGATGATCTCATGGATAGTCATCTGTTGTCCTTACTCTTATTGAATGAATAGTTTTATTTGGAAAAGGGACCAATGAATTAAAGCATTCAACCTTAATTATCCCCCAGTTTTAAGTATTATTCGGGTGGTGATAGAAAATGTCTATCAGTTTGAAACCTCTGTTTTCCAGGAAACTACAGAGCGAGTGTGTGTACAAGAAAAGCACACTCACAGGACAGGCAATGGGGTTGGTAGGCACATCAGTGGCATTCTTCCCACTCAATCATGGTTTGCAACTCCAAATGTTGAAAAAGACTAAAGATTCTTTGTAAAGAGTTCACACCTTCTGATACGGCCAAAACAGATGAGAGGAAAAGCTTGTGTAAGTAATAGAGATGGGCTAATGCATTGCAACAATAACATTTCAGCCTGAGAAGTTGCTACTGCAATCACTGTCTGCCAGCAGGGCAATGAGCCAAAACACTGCTGAGATGCAACTGTGGCTGTAGACAAGCAATAAGAAACTGTCTCGCATGCCAGCACAAACCTCTGCTATCCCAATCCAAAACAAAGAGGGAATGCAAACAAAAGCCATGAGTAGTTAGCTGGAAGACGAGCGCTCATTCCCTGATTTGCAAGCCACCTAATGAAGCATGACACAGAAGGGGACAGCAGCATGCTCATTCTCCTGTGTATGGAGTTCTCCTGAAACTGTTGCTCCAAAAATGAAGTATCTGTCCCAGTTACGTAAGGCTTCTGCTGTGTCAGACCAGCTCTGCTTCAGACGAAGCAGGACATGACCGTGCCTCCAGCAGGAATGCCAGGGTTTTAATTACCGCTTCTGCCGCAGACATCCCGCCAACCTTGTACAAGTTGTGACGTCAGCTGCCAAAATCTGGTTCGAGTCTGTAAAATTAAGCCAAGTACGTGCTATCCCCCACCCTTTCTCCTGCCTGTGTATATGCTACAACTCCTTGGGCAAAGCTGCTGTCCTACATGGTGTATATGTACAGTGCCAAGCACAGAGGGAGAGGGACGGGCTGGAAAAAAAATCTTCATTGGCAAATATTAATTGATTGGGTCTTTTTCCCTCCCTTTGTTTCACGTTTTTCCCTTGCAAGTTTTCCACACTGCCTTATCCTTGAAGACTTCTTCTGTAACTAGAGCCTGCATCAGCAAGCAGTGATGCTACATCTGCAGTGGAGAGGAATCACAAACCTTCCAAGGCAGAGCTTTTCTGGCATATTTTCTACTTGCCACTCATTTACAGGGAAACTTCCTCAAGGCAGGCGCCTTTTGTACTCTGGATTATATTCTGTTGGCACCTATCAGATAATAAAGCTGGTTTTAATTAACACAGGCTGAGCAGGTAGTGGTGCCTTATACTGGTCCTGCAATAAGCACTGTGCCTAGGTGAGTGGGAAGTGAGACTGTAGTTGGACAGCTGAAGGTGGTGAGATGAGTCTGCCTCCAACTCACTTGACCCTTCCCAGTTGCCCTTGTCAATATAGTGAAGGTCAGAATATACTTCAATTGGGTGGCCTGTGAATGAAAAATAGCACCAGGCTTATTTTGTTTAGAGTTATATTTAATTACAGTACCAGCTTTCCCAACATATAAACAAAAGCCATGTTCTTGCTAGCATAACTTATACTGATGCCCAGAACCATCCAAACATATGAATTTTTGTGCTAGAATAACCATGTGTACCTCTGCTATGAGAAGACTTTAACATTGGTATTACTGTGATTTAAAAATAACACTTTGCCCAAGTAAAACTGTTCCACAAAAAGCATTTCTAAAGGACCTGTACCCTCAGCGAAGAGGATCAGATACATATCCCTGATGGAACACATGGAAGAAACAAGCACCAATATCTCGCTGACACTTTTGTGCTGTAAAGCTGACAGAATAGGAAGTGGATTTACACATAAAAAAGCCACCCAGCTATTTTCTGGCATAAATCAATGTGGTAGGGCTGCTCTGATGGAATAAAAGCTACGTACAGCACTGCCATTATTGTATATTGACCCAGAGTGTCCACAGGGGCTATCCATTTAACTAGTGTACTACTTTCAAAAGGGGCTTTGGTGTGTCTCATCGTCCTGCATTTCTGCTTTTGGAAGGATGGAGTGGACTGTCTGAATTTTCATAAGGATGCTGAAATCACTGCAGTTACTGAAACAAGTAGCAGGAAACACAGGCACTTCAGGACCAGTGACCCTAACAGGATACTAAGTTGCTATTCAGGTCACACGAGCTGGGAAAATATGGCAACCTTGGCTTTGAAGGTCAAATGGAAAGGTCAATTCTTCTGCAGATGGTTTGGTCAGTAAATGCCCTTGCCCTCCAGCACTGCTCATTTAAAAGGCACAGTTCTTCTTTAGGAATAGGAGCGTCTGGTGACCTCGATATTTAACTAACAATTAAATATGAACATTGCAATGCTTGGCAAAAACATTGCTCTTTGACACAGATGATTTTGAGAAGTGGGTTGTACAAGCAACTGTTCGAGACATGCAGGTTGCCTTTGGAAAACCCTCTTTCAGCTGGGAAAACCATGCATACCACTCTGGGAGCTGCCTGCTAGAGCTGAAACTGCAAGAGGAAGCCACAGAGAAAAGATGGGAAGATTAGGAAAAGGGAGTGATGTGGGGAAGTTGGAAGGAGCTGACAGAGACCTGGGGGAGGGAACAGCTGGAAAATCTGCTTTATTTATTCAGCGGACAAACAAGGCAGCTCCCCCATCAATAACAATTACTCACCTCGGGTGCTCTGGCCCTGGACTGACAAAAGGTTTAGGTGTGGTGACAGCAACTCCCACACCTCCCTTCCAGGTGCCCGTCTCCAGCAGTGAAATGCCCGAACCCCAGCTACTCATCTACACTTCCAATATGGGTTGCCATAATTGCTGGGTAATTGCAATTAACACCTAAAACGCTCAACAAGGAAAGCTAAGGAAATGGGTTCCCTGCCTACTTGAGGTGTATTTTGAATCCTACCAGTATGTGGCCACAAAAGAGGATTGTTCCCTGCTTTACCTCTCACATTGCCATGCCAAGGTTCAATACACCAAGGGGATCAAGGCACCCACCAAAGTTAAGGTAGACGTGGAATTGCCATCTTCAGTCTAATAGAGATCAAGCCAGCACCTCCTTTCAAAGCACTCCCATTCACTTGGAGGAAGGGAAATGTGTCTTGGTTCATCTTGACATCAGACCACTAGGCAACAAAGAATGATAAGTTAATGAAACAGAAAAGATGGAAGACCATGATCACCTAGCCCAGTAATAAGGATATTCTCCTGGTAAGGTGTGAAGAAGAGGGATCTTCAAGTATCCCTTCTCCATCACCATTTAATGTTCTCCAAATAACTGGTTTTGAATAACAGCACATAAAAGCTGCTAGTCCGAGGAACATATTGATAACGAGCAGAAAGGCTCAGGATTAAGAGAAAAATATTAGTGAAGCACCTGGGGATAGAAAACATTCAATATCCAACCAGTAGAATAGGATCCTCTGCTAATGGACGAGGGCTTTCCCCTCCAGATAAATCATCTCACCAAGAGTAACAAGGTTCCACCCACTGCAGCTCCCAGTGGAAGCATCACTCACAGCACATGGAGGGAGAAAAAATAATTCTTAGCAAACTCCAGGTAAGGTGCTGTAATTTAGAGCCTTTGATGCTTTTGAAAGAACAGTTTATCAATTTTTCAGAGAGAAAGCAGGTGAGAAGTTGGAGACCCAGTTACTACACCACTGGCTCAGAGTTTTCACTTGGAAAATGGGGCTCAGCTTTCCTATCCAGAAAACTGAAGTACTCTTCCCATAAACAATATCACCAGGACCTGTAACAACAGAATTATGAAGAGATGCTCTAATAACAGAGGTGCTGAACATTATTATCATAGGTTGCATGATACAATGCACCAAAACATTTAAAACATAAAGAACAAACGTCTGTTCAGGTGATACATTACAGCTGGGATTAGTAATCTGAGCAGCAAATGTATTCAGGTCTGCTGGCAGACACCACAGAAGAGAGACACAAGGCAAAGAACCTGCAGGCTTTTTAGCACCATCAGTCTGCTTTTACAAATCACATTTCACCTGATGATTTAGAGGAGTTTATTATTAAAACTCTCATAACCCTCCTGTGGGCTAAGAACAACACTGCATCTTTTTAATTGACGGGTAACATGGGCTTCATCAAGGAAAAAGAGTTGAAGGATGAGTTTCAAAGCTAGACAACTTACCCCTGCTACCCACCTTTTCGAACTCCAGTCTGCAGAAGCAGAAAGCAGCCCAGGATGCACTGTTAGTCAGAAGGTTACTGTACAAGATGTTTCAAAGCAGTTATTAGAAACAGTAACAACCAGTTGTGTAGCACAGCTTGCGACAGAGGTGGACAGTGAGCCAAGAGCTGACCCGCTGAGGACAGCAAGTCCAGCAGCACCCTGCACACATACAGGCATGAGGGGTGAGCCCAGGAAGACAGCTTCATACATGCACAGCATGGATGCGCTCCCACAGACATAGCCAGGATCTTGGGTCCTGTCTCCCATTCATTTTGCTGCTTCCAACAATAGGAGTAGAGAGGGAGAATTCCCCAAATTGTGTCTACCTTTCAGAGGTATATGCCTTTATGAAAAACACTCTAAGGTCTTCAGTTAACTCATGACCATATCAAGCTGTGAAACTATAGACTTATGGAGTGGTTGTCTTCTAGTCCTCAGAGGGAAGGATGCCCTCTCCTGAACCATAAGAAGCACTCCTGAAGTACCAGAGGTGTTCCTTAGAGCAACTGGTTTAAAATTTTGCCCAGCAGACCCATGGAATCCATAGCTTACCTTTCACAGGTCCCTTAATGCTAAAACCAACCACTTACCAGAAAGTTTCAAGTTACTATCAAGGAGGCTAAACAGCCCCCCAAAGTATTTTCAGAGTTCACCAATCAAGGAAGCTTGAAAATCATTACTTCAGAATTTCACGTCAAAATTCCCATTCAACCTCTCTCTCTCTGGGTAAAGAGATATGGCAGGACCGTGACCCCAGGCAGCATGGCTGCAGGCCTGAAAAGGTCTTCTTACTCAAGTTATTCATCATCTGAATAACCTGAATGAGTTCCCTTCATAGTGAATCTCTCAGGGCTCAAAGAAGATGCAGCTACACAGTTGGAAGCCCAGTGTTTTGTCTCCACTTAGTAAGATAAAACAACAGTGGCTACTGAATCAACACCATGAACATCCTTGCCACACCACCTTTTATCCACTTTCAGAGATCAGTTACAGAGAAAAAAAAAAAAAGTTCAAACCCACGTATCTACACTATTACAATCTTACTGATTGCACAGTTCCACAGGGTAAGGCATCCCCCACACTGCAGTGCCAAGACAGACATGTCTGCGTGCTCATGCAAGGATGTGTTCTTTGTGACTCCACTGGCTCATGGTGATCACACCTGACAGAAAGGCTCAAAAATTCTCAAGTACCCAAAGTCTGGGAAAACAGACCACAAAGCTGAGAAGCAAGACACCACCACCGTGACTTAGTGAGGGAAAGGCCACAGTGGCACCTTGTGATTGCATCATCAAAAGCCAACATCGGACAACTCCTAGACTGCCCTTTAGATACAACACCAGGGTAAACAAGGCTTCCCTGGCTGCACAGCTTGTGGCATGATCTGCTGCTCTCCTGGCAGGGTTGCTGCGCCTTCACTGCACTTGGGACCCGGGCTGCCCTGATGAGGTAAGGATAGGTTTGTTCTCTCTGCTCCCTCATCTCCACCTGCAGTACAGGCTCAGGAGTCTCTTGCCCCACTTTGCCATTGACCTGCTAAGCCACTTTTCCTCTCAGCATCTCTGTTTCCTCATCTTTGAAATGAGGATAATCCTCACTTTGATGTCCATGGATGAAGTGTGCTGTGGCACATATGCACATTCTCTGTATTTTAAATGTTAGGTGGTAATACTTCATCATGGGTTCTTTTGTTTACTCAACTTTATTAGTAAAAATGGGAATCAATGAACCACCTGAAAAAGAAAAACACAACACAAACCACTTTGTATCAGCCTTCTCTTTTTAAGGTAATTATGAGAGAGAAAACAGTTTTGAAACAATGGATAGCAGAGTACAATGCTTAGAAAATATAGGGCAGAACATATTTGTCCACCCTATAGTTCACTGTTGCAATATTTCCGTTCTCTTCCATTTTCTAAATAATGTACAAAACACCCTTCCAAAAATAAATTATTTCACTCTGAACTGCTGCAATGCACAGCGGGAAGCCTGTCAGAGCAAAGTGTCACTAACAGAGGATACCTCTTATGAACCAGACAGGAAGATGAGTTCAGATCACAAGTCCTAAGTGAGAATACAGAACACAATACTGATGTTCACAGGCAGTGAAACCCTGGCTTGATCGTCCACCCAGAGCAGTTTCCATTGCTCCTTTTCTTCTCAGGAATGGCCTTGTTCCCTGCCTGGGCAGGTGTGCCAGCTGAAGACACTGCTGGAGGATGAATGGCAGTTGTCAGTCTTATGCTGTACCTGCAGATGTCTGGGACTCAGTGAGATTCTGGCTCTGCTCCTAATGAACAAAAACCAGCACACCACTTTGGACCAACGAGTGATATCCAGCAAATCCACACAGGCACAGTCTTACCCACAAATGATGGAGTGCAGAATTTGCTCTGCATAGAACTTTAACTTCTGGAAGTGGCAATTTAAAACCGTGTTCCAGGTTTCATTTGCAGAAAGCACTGTAAATCCAGAAATACTAAGGCAGGCCTTTTAACTTACAGGTGAACAGAATTTTCTGTGGAACTTCTCAAAACCGTAAAAAGTCCCCATCCTGTCCTGTGGGTCATGCAAAGCAAGAGGAAGACTCTTTTGCATTAAGCAGTGCCATGGTCTGTCTGGGTCTCTCGCAGTTACAGGACAATGTACACCCACAGCAGAACAGCCTATGGCAGACACAGCCGGAAGAGAGGAAAGACAATTTTATTGTGGGCATCAGCTGGGGGGAGGCCAGAAGTCACAGCCCTTCAGCCACAGGTGAAAATGAATCAGCACCTGCAATGAGAGAGTCAGAAAGCTCTGATCAATCCATAAAAGCAGAAAGAGGCAGGATTTAGTTTCCCTCTCTTTGGGGAACACCATTTGAGGAATTGTTCATGGACCAGGAGAGAGAGCTATTGCTGGTATTGGCTATGGGATGGCTCTGGTGCCTTCTCCCCACTTGTAATGTGCGTGGAGACCTGCACATGTGCAGAGGCACCGTGCCCCCGTGCCACACAGCGGGGCTTGATCACAAGCCCCTGGGGAGCTTCCATGGAGTTCTTCCCAAACTCTGTGGAGCACCTGTTAGGGGACAGGGTGATATTTGACATGCTGATATTTGCAGGGAAAAGCCCTTTAGCAGTCTTCTTTCACATCCTCTGGTAGGTGTGATGGAAGTGTGATGCATGATGGTCATGAACCTCTATCTTTAAAATCATGAGGTTGGAGTGAAAATCACAAGATTTTTAAATATATATGAGTCCTTTTTATTTGCCCCTAGATTGCAGTTGTTAGAAAAGTAGCCAAATTCTCAAATTGCTAGAAACTGACACTTTAAAAATAAATAAATAAAAGGCTTCAATAAAATAAAACCCAGGTATTTGTGAAATGACAAAAACCTCAAACCTGAAACTGAAAGACAAAAGAACCACTATTACAAGATTCACAAAAAAAAAAATTGAGATATTGTTGAGAAAGAAGTCCCAAATAAGACACAGCAGGAACAACCAGCCTCTGATGCATTCAGACAAAAATTCTCTGTAGAAAAGAGTGAAAGAGCTGAAAGACCCTGAACACGAACAGCTTTCAACCAGCAAGTAATCCCTTATCTGACATGCCTTTATGTACATGCCCTTGGTTCCTGGTGCAGACTCCAGAAAACAATCTGCAAGACAAATATATTTCAGATACGCATATGCTCTGCACCAGGCGTGCAGCTGTTCTGTGTGTGACCAAACAACTCACTCACCACGACCATCTTCTCCATCTCCCTGAACACCATTTTGCAGTCTCCGTTACTGAGCACCCCAGAAAACTGACTTCTCCACTGGCTTCATGCACAGCCAGAGTTTAAACCCTGAGGGAAAGACTCTCATCAGAATAATTCAGGGGGCAACAAGAAGCAAGGAAGCCAGATGAAATAAATGTCAAGAGCGGGGTTGCTACTCCTGGCCCTGGATTCTCTCTTCCCTCCACGACAATGTGACAGCACTCGCCCATGAAAGTGCATGGGCGTGCTCAACACCCTCCCTGCACTGTCCATACCAATAACTGTCACTTGCCTTTCCCACAGTTGAGCATGGGATGGAAGGCTCATGGACATTTCCACAGGTACATGGCACTTCAGACTCAGCATGCAATGCCAGGGGAACCCATCTTTGGGACACTTTGAAGCCATGTGGCAAGAGGGTGAGTGCAACATCTCCTACTCTGCTCTCCAGTTCCTTGTGACACATCGTCAACACTGTCCTCGCCCAAGCTCTGCTGTGGGCACCCACCCAAGGCAACTGATGCAAGGTTGGGTTTGACCTCCTCGACTTCTGCCTGAGGATTTACAGTGGCAAAGATACAAAGGTATCCGACCCAAATAATTGTTTATCAGTGTTGCAGTTTTACTATTGTAGTTCTGAAAAAGGAGGAATTCCTCTGAACTATTATACACTTGCTACAACCACTGAATCAAACTTATTCCCATTCTCCTTTACTGTATTACTCAGCTTTTTCCAAGTCTTACAAAAACCAGGATTTCAGTGCCTTGCCACCCAGAAACCAAAGAGGCTTCCACGAAACCAGCAAACACCTCCCATCTTCTCACCAAAGTCATTAAAAAAGCAAAACAAACCAGAGAGGTTGTACAAGTCAGTCTATAAACCCAGGTGTGAGGAGAGCAATGTCAGTGGTAATAGGGCAAGAAAGGCAGGGTAATTATACCACACCAAAATTGCAATCGTGCTGCATTCCTTTCCAGTGAAGGCCGGCTAAGAATTAGATACACCTTTTTAAATCATCAAAGGGAGTGGCTGTAAGATACAAGGTGTTGGGATTAAGATGAAGTTCTGGGTTTGCCAGTTCTCAGCAATGGCTTTCCTGGCTGGGCTGGGCACGTCATTAACTGTTCCCAAACGATGCTCACACTGTGTTACTTCTTTTTAATCTTTATACAATTCTCGGTGTTTCAAGAGTCCCAGGCTCCCACTGAGCAAAGGGCTGGATGTACCCAGAAACGGAAAACAACACCCGTCTACAAGGTTTCTTGTACTTGGCCAACCAGTCAAGTTCAGTAAATTGTATCTCAGCATTATTTCAGTGGAGTCCAAATATTTATTATGTTGTTCCAGATCTGTAAACTCAGGCCCTTAAGTATGAAACCTCAAGAGCTTCTCTGTTAAGAAGGCTGGTACAAATATTTAACAAGGCCAAAAGTGTGAAGATTTAACAAGGACTGCATGGGCAGGAGAGCAGATTTTGCTGACTTGTCCCTTTTTTGAAGAACAAGTGCAGGAGCTTAGACGGCAGCACTCATCCTGCAGCCCTTTGCAGAGGGGAACCTGCTGGGAAAGTGAGTCTCGAGGCAGCTCGCCTGTGGGCAGGAGGCACAATGCTGCCCAGAAACACAACCCCGCTCCACAGACCACCGGGCAGCGCAGAAGCAGGTAGTCTTCCGCTACGGAATGCCTCTCTAGGAGCAACCGCAGGAGCACCCATACACAGGCAGGACAGCAGCACACAGAGGCAAAGCTTCTGCTGTGGCTGCTTCACCTTGTCTGCAGTGCAAGATAAGATTTTCAGCATCCTCCTGGGCTGTTACAGGGCAAGAGGAGACGTGGCACAGAAGCAGAAAGGCACAGACCACCATGGGAGTGTCTTCCCCCATTATAACTTCATAGTGCAGGTTGTCCCAGTCAATCTTGCCATCGCCAACAAAACAAATGCTGCATTTGTGCTAGTTTTCAGAAAACATGCCAAGAGACAAACACAAGGCAAAGCAGCTAACTAAATGGCCAACTCTTGTTACTTAATTATTTTGAAATGAAAATGTTCAATTAAAACCAGCTACAAAACAAAGACACAGTAACAACCTCTCTTCTCAAAAGAGTTTGTGTTTTCGCACAAACAACTGGCTGGCCTGATTTTATATCAAATAAACTTAATCTTATCCAATAAAGTGCTTCTCTGTACATCAGGAGAAAAGATGGGGTGTTATGTAAAGAACTCTCTGGGCATCATGTAATACTATACCACTAAGTAAAAATAAAAAGCTTAGAGCAATTTCTATTCTCTTTTAGGCCAACAGGGGAAAAAAAAAACATACCACAGCTGGCATCAGCATTGTTGAGGTAAGCAGCACACGAGAGCTGACAAAACCATCAAGCTAACTCAAGTTCCTCTATGTGGTGAACATGTGAAGGCATTCAACTCACCACTGGAAAGCCAACTGTTTCCCATTACTGCACTGTTTATGAACTAAGTCTCTTGGCAGTATTCAAGGAAAGGTAGTTTTCCATGTGGTGATGGATGACATCCAATGTTGTGGCATGAAGAAAACAGTCCAGTGTTTTTCCCATGCTGACACCTGAGCCACAGGGATGTCCACTGCCTTCGTGTCCAGCAGTGCCAGTACAACCGAAGAGGCCATGAATTCAGCATGTGACTTCTAGCAGAAACATAAACACAACATAAAGCTTCTATCAGCCACCTCCAGCTGGGCGTCCAGAGATGAAAACAGCACCAAATTAGCAGGCACTACTGAAAAAGTAACAACACTTCTAAACACTTGCACAATCTGGACTTACTCTCAGTAGCCCTTCATTTCTCAAATGGCATCACCTTGGCGGCAAGCATTTCCCAACAGACAAGCAGTGCCATATTGAAACCCTAAATACTGTAGTGACTTAGTTTCTTCCACTCTGTTCAACATCAAGTAATTAACCCTCACAGTAGCTCAGAGGAGTAAGGACAGAAACATTCACCAGCTCAGCCCAATGTGCAGGTAGGAGACAAAGCCAAGAGACCCAGGTGAGGCCCTGCAGAAAGCAGGCCAAGCCCAGTCGCTGTGTCATGTTGCTAAGATGTTGATGCCACCAAATCCCAACGGTAAGGAAGCGGGAAGAAAGCCTTCTTCAACTCCTTCAGCCCAGGACCCTAAACTCATCAACAGGATCATTACAGCATGCTTGGCAGGACAAGTCACTCCTGCTGCGGTGAGGGTGAGGGATTCCTGGCATAGCACAGCAGCCGCCAACAGGGCTGGTGGCCTTGCTGGGACACTTCGCTGTGCTCCCAGGAGAGCACGACAGCCGCGGACACCGCTGCGTTGCATAACCACGAACACTGCACGTAAATAGGAACTCCCGCTCTGTAACGAGCCATCAAGAGCCGACAGACTTATGCAATTACCGTGCCTCATTAGGAGGCTGGCTGGGAGGATTTCAAAGGAGCTGCTGCCGCTCGGCTTGGCCGAGAGGCTGCCATTAGCCCAGCGGCAGGTTCCACAGCTCCCCCTGTCACGGGAGGTACCACCCTGCAGCGGGACGTGTGTCCCACCGAGGCGGCCACTCAGGGACCCAACCCCTCCC
>VWZY01008964.1:20363-38752 GCA_013399075.1 Chloroceryle aenea
AAAAAAAAAAAAAAAAAGTTCTGTAGCAAAGGAATGCAAGATTTGGGTTGGAGATAAAGTTTCTTCATCCTGTAATTAGCAATTTGAGTCTGTTTCTGGCATTATTCCAAGAGGTAAAACCTCTCTTGATACCAGTGGGACTGAGTTCCAGCGTCCTTCCTGCCACGACAGCGTGAGATTGGATTAATGTCCCTGTAAAGTAAGAGCAGATCCATTATGACTGGCATCACGGAGGCAAACTGGTCTCAGCACTGACTGTTACCTGGCACATAAACAACCACACCAACACTACTTAAAGGCTAATTGAGTGCTTTTTGAGTTCTGTGAAATAACTTGCCAGTTACACTGTGAACAAGATGCTTCATCATTTTATTTTTCACAGGTTGAGATACTTTGCGAGCATCCCCGTTTTAGAATATTTGTGGATGGACATCAGCTCTTTGATTTTTACCACCGTATTGAAACACTGTCGGCAATTGACACGATAAAGATAAATGGAGATCTTCAGCTTACAAAACTTGGCTGAGCTCATTAGGACTGCAGATTCCAAACCGGCTCAGGTGCTATCGTCCGTTTGGAGAAGCGACAGCCGGCTCTGGACACAGCTATGGTAGGAGGGCTGCCCTGTTCCTTTTCCGCATGCAGTTCTTCACTTCTGTGCCGATGAACTGGGCTGTTGTTTATCCTAATGAAGAACATTGTTGGTTAATAGACATTGAGCCGTTTTTCTTGGATCAAAATAGCCCACATGTGCTGGATAATAATCAAATTGGAATGGATTCAGAAAGACTCGCAGTCTTGTTTCAAATCTCACAGAAAGGCAATTTCTGAAACACAGCGCTCTAAACCGGTTACTCAACAGCAGCGACAACAACAACAAGAAGTTTTTCTTTTGCAAATTTTGTTTCTGCACTGGAGTAGTGTAGCACAACATAGGGCCACGTGCTGATGTCCTTACCCAGGGCCTGAGCCTGGTTCCATGGAAATCAATGGCAAAACTCCTACTCACTTTACTGGGGTACAATCAAACTGTCTAGTCCTTAGTCAAGCACAATTCCCACTGATTTCTATGGGATTTTTGCACATGCCTGGGGCTGGCTCTTCTGCTGGTGTAAATCAGTGTTGCCTCCACGGCTTGCAGTGGAATTTTGCTGATTCAGCCCAAGGTCTGTGCAAAAACTGAATGAGGGTGTGAGGACACAGCCTGTATATTTTAGTCAGGGTATTTGCATAGAATGTAGATCGTTACCAGTTTTTGCACAATGTATTGTTAATACAATTTTTAAAGCTTATCTGTAGTTTATTTATTTATACTCGTATGTATTGTTAGTAAAAATGAACAATCTTACTGATGTTTTAAGAACAGCGAAGTGTAAACATTTTGAATGTACAAAATGTCTTAGGTTCCTTGGGTAAACTTTTGAAAAATCCTGTTTCCTCTCTAATATTTAGTTACATTTTAATGGAGCCCTCTAGGCCCTGGGAAAACATGGACATGGTAGTTGGTGGGGGTCTTTGCGTATTCACTTAGAAACTGGTTTTCAGGGCTTACTGACTTTGCTGCACAGGATAGGTTTGAGTTAAAAGTCGATCTGTTTTTAAAACTTAAACCAGCAAATTTGTAGATTTCACTAGGCTTTTATAACCTTAGAAAAAGTTAAATTTGGTAGTCTGTTAGTTCAGAAAGTGAACCAGACTCTTTCCAGGGGAGATGGGAGATGTTTTGCACTTGTTTGAGAACATATTCGGCCTTTGATATGACAATTAAAACTTGTCTAGACAGCCAAGTTATTAATGCTTGAAAATCAGCTACTGCACATGAATAATAACTCTTCAAGTAGCTTTTTAAATAGTAGGTATATCTGTATAAACACAGTCATTGTGCTACACTATAAATGAACACAGCCACTCTTCTTGACTGCTTTAGGACTAAATACACTTTTTTCCTTGGCTGCTCACAATAGACTGTAGCAGGTCTTTCTGAGTAGTTATGATATAAACATATATTTAGGCAATTTTGAAAACATGTAATATAGGGACTTTCTAAGACACTGAATACAAAAATATTCTTTGTAGCACAGTATTAAAAAAAAAAAAGAGAGAGAGAGAGAAGAATCTCACAAACAGAACTGAGTTCAACCTGCAATGAAGCTATGATTTAAAGCAACCAGAACTGGAATAGCCAAAGTTAAGGGTTGCAAAGCCTCATTTTGTGCTAATTTTGCCTGCAGTTAAGAAGCCTTAGACTGCAAGCTGAAATTCCAATTGTGGCTCTAGTCCAAAGCTTGCTGAGGTTCTCCAAGCATAGAAGCCTGATTCTTATTTCATGCAAGTGCAAATCTCTTTGTAAAGCCAGGGGATGTTACTGCTGCTGCATACGAGTTAAGAATCAGGCTGCCACCTACAAAATAGAAGTTAAACCATGGAATTTTTAGCCTTAACATTGACATTCCCTGACTCTTCCTCCTTTTTCCAAATTGAGAGAACCTGCAATTTTCCAGATGATCTTTTTATCTGGTGTGTGGCTTTTAAGTTGTACATCAGATTCTATTTGTACTCCAGATTAAATCTTGATATGGAATGTTCCTGTGTTGCTCTGTTTTTACTCTTTTACATGATCCATGATGACTGTGTCATTTTCTATTGTATAAAGAACACTGACAGTGTTTCGGTACAAAATATATCCTTAAAAATGATGATGATAATAAAAATCCAAGGGAAAGGTGCTTCTACATGAGGTGTTTGGATTTTTCTCCAGCTTGGAAATGCTTGATGCTTTCAAAGCAGATGCAAGCAGAAGCTGAATTCTCTTTGGACAGATATTTAGCACTGTCCCAGACTAACACTTTCTCCAACTAGATATGTAGAACCAGGTTTGCTGATGCAGAGCCACTGCCCGAGGCTGTCCTGCTTGTCCAGTGGGCCAGAAGGAGGAGGATGGAGGGAAAAGGTAGCACCGTGATGCTACAGTAGCACAAGGCCAAAAGGGATCTCCCTAACAGCACACCAGTAAGGATTTCTCCTCCACACCTTTACTGTAGCCCAGAAAAAGACAGTAGGCTGCCTTGAATTTTCAGCCTCTTGGGATTCCCGGTAGGTGAGCACAGCCCTCATACTCTTGCTATCCCGCACGGGCTTGGCACAGCACCATGCCCATGACAGGGGTGCCAAGATAAACTCAGTGCGCTCGCACGTCAATGGCACCTGTCAGGAGCAAGGGCCCAGTGCTGCTGCCTCACCTCTGTTCCCACCCGCTGCTCTGGGCCCTCCCATTTGTTCCTGCTCTAGTAGTTTTAGTTTTCTGTCTCGGGAGGATGCTTTTTTGAATCTGATCCTGGTTTTGCCTTTGCGTAACTCCACCAACCACAGCGCCCACCACCTGATTCTTCCCTGCTGTGATTTCTGAGCCAGGCTTTTGAGGCAAGGAGGGCTGTGAACCCACTTCATATGGGTTGTGGTTTGGCTGAGAGCTCAGGAAAGGGCAGCAAGTAGTCACAATTAAGGCTTCTGCATCTGTTTGTCTAGCACCAGGGTGGAAGATTTTCTTTTTCTTTTGCTCTTGGGCAGTACCAGGCTACAGCAGGCAAAAGAAGGAAGATGTCTATGTAACCAAGGGCTGTTCCACACCTGCTTGTCTTATGTTGGCTGACTGTGTTCAGAAGCAACTGCTGAACACTTCCACGTGCAGTGTACATCAGAGAAAACTGAGGCCTTGTATGTTTCTCTTCAGCTGGAATTCAAGCCAAATGGAAATGTTTAAGGTGGGAGACTGTGCTGCAAAATTTTTATCTGATTTTTTTGTCTCCATAATTTAGGGATTATTCAGATCTTCAGTTTGGCTATAAACTCTACTAAATTGAGGTAAAACTGTTTACAAATTGGGCCAGGTTGTCAAAATGTTTTTCAGTAGGGACAAGCAGACCGTGAGATTCTTGAAAGGACTATGTGAGTGTGTAAACCAACTTTTGAAATCTTATACTAGAATTTATTAGCTGATTTTTTTTGTGGTTTCCTCTGAATGAGGAAGTTAATTCTGAAATGAAAGAAGCCTTGAATGGGTAAAACTCACATAGATTGGAATCACTCAGCTTAGCATAACTTTACTTTTTCCACTGAGGAAAAACAAACAAAACCCCCAAACAAACAAAACCAAAGGAAAAAACAAACAAACAAACAAACAAACAAACAACAGAACACCAACCCAAAACCATGACCGAATTATTGTTATATTTGGAATTGGCTGTAATAAAGCTGATTTAACAAAAAAAAAAAAAGGTTATTGCCTACTCAGAAAGAGCCTCAAAGTACTGAAATGTCATGTGAGGTAGTCAGTGTCTAAACGTATTTCACATAAACACTTTTTCACAGCCAAGTTGTTAAAAATGTTACAAAATACCTTATTTTTGTGTCACAATTAGAAATGTTTGCCCCACCTTGAAAGAACATTTTGTACTAAATATTCATATGTTGTCTATGTGAACTTGCACTAACAGATATTATATTCTCCCTTCCCTCCTTGATGAGCTTGAGAAGAAATAGGTGTAATATTGCTAAACCGGTTGAATGTGACATCGGCTTGAGGCATAGCATCTTTCTCAAGGGCTGTTTTGAGTAAACATCCTGAAAACCAAAGAGAGCTCCCTCCTGATTCACTGCGGTGCTGTGCCAGCTTTCCACCCCTGTCACTCTCTTTGCTGTGAGGCTCAGACCAAAGCCCTGCAATTTTAATGTAAGGGAGCAGCACTGAGATTTTTATCTTACGGGATTTAAAATGATTTGTGGTGGAGGGAACAAGAGCAGAGCAGCCACAGCGCTCTCAAGCTTGTTAGTAAGGTCGGGGCAGCACGATGTGCTGCAGTCCTGATGGAGCATGAGTTCGAAGGGCAGTGGTGGGCATCGAAGAGCCAGCCAAGAGCACAGGTTGTGGAGCTGCTGACAGTTTCCCAGTGATGGGCATTTGCCACATTGTTCGCTGTCACCTTGCGACTCCATACCAGAACACCAGCAAAACCCGAGCATTGTTTACAAGTTTGGAAGGCATGAATTGGGTTCATATTCCTCAACTTCTTTAAAATCAGCTCCCCAAAAAATAATACAAGAATTTATGAGTAGCCATGCCAGTACAGTGTTTTTTCCCCACAGACATCCAAGCAGTATGTCTGATGTGGGGTTCATCTTGTCTCCCATCCATGAGAAGTGCTGCCTGCAGAAATCTACAGCACTGCTTTCTGCATTCAAGCTGCTTACAGTGACCTTTTGATGCGGAAAACTGCAGAACCGCAGTTCTGCTGAGCCAGTCAGTGGCAGCTCTAACCACCTCACAGCACCTCTAGAATTGATATGACAGTATAAGGAACAAGAGTCAGGCTGAGAGCAGCCCTAAACACTCACTGTGATAAGCACAGTGGTTAGGAAGAAAAGCTACACAAGCCTACGAACAGTTAGTGACCTGGTGAGATTTTTTTGTAATCACGGGTATTCTGATTTTCTCACGTGGATCAGAAAGCGTACAGGTAAAAGTCACTTTGTGATGAATGGTAGTGTGGGGAGAAATGGGGAGAAAAAATGAGCTGCAGACACTTTATTGGGCTTTGATACACCCTCCCTGCTCCTCCCAGCAATCACTGCTGTTACGAATGTACACAATGACTACAACAAGGAGATTCAGCAGCATGTGCAAGATCAAAATAATCAACTCATACTTTGCCACAGGTCCTCCCTAGCTTCTGTTGCTAGGCCTCTCCATCTGTCTGTCAACCAAGAGCTATATCCTGCTGCTTTTTAAAATCCATGGCAAAAATCCCGTTGACTTTCATGGAAATAGGTCCATAAGAAAAGGGGTATTTCTAACTCTCCCTCTCCAGTTATTTTCAGCTGGGACATACTCTAAAACTGAGTTTATTTTTAAGTATGAATAGAGGACTATTTCTGTCTGCATTATCCATTTGATAGACTCAACAGAACTCATAGCCTCTCTCTGCTGCTGTAACACTGGTTTTGCAGTTAGCCAATGAAATATCTTATATTCGTTACCTTCCAGTTTTAAAAAGTGAGGGTGTGCATGAAGCAACCAGGCAGTAACACTGATATGTGTCATTCACGACGGATCTATTTTTTTTTGTGATTTGCCAATTTCATAATGAACTTTTAATAAGAATAAAACATGAAATCTTCACTAGGTTGTTCTGTCTTTTATCTGAATTTTTAATGTTCATTACACATGCTCTTGACTTCTGGGTTCCTTTATCTTCTGCTTTTCAGGTGTAGCTAAGTCTTTCCCTCATAAAGCTGTAGTGTGAAACTTTAGAATGAGATGTGCAGCTTTGGTAGCAGCACGTGTAAAACTCCTTTACAGTTTAAATGCACTATACAGAAGAGTCAAATGCCTTCATTAGAGGAAGGAAAAACATGCTTGTTCATGCAAGACTCCTGCTGACATCACTGGGCAGCGTAAGCTTCAGGAGTTAACAGGCACAACTCAGACCTTATGGCCAGGCCATGAAATGCACATGGGTGATCACTTCTGCATAGGATGAACCAGCTTATCAGCAGTGTAACTCACGCTTTGGTTCCCTCTGGTGGGACTGGATTCATGGGTGAGGGTTATGTGGTGAGTAAAACCACCAGATCAGCTCCAGAGACATGTTATTACAGGATCCAGTGTTTCACTTCTTGGCATGATCTGAACTAAAGTTTATGCTGACCTGAGTAAGTGCAAGAGGAAACTTTAAGGTCTCAGTTTCTTTCAGTAAAAGCTATTCGAAAAAAAAATGTGCATGACCCAAATGGGAAAGGATTATGCCTTACATCCAACAGTGGTTGTAAAAAATGAGTGCAGTTTCTGAGGGGAACCTCAAAATCCACACAGCACTGAAGCAGCAGATGAGCAGCAGATGAGCGAATCAACATGTGTTTTTTCTCATGATAAGATGACTATGAATCAGATACTCCACACACAGTTCATGCTAGCTCTAACCCATCAGCATGGATCTGTGGCCATTTCTGCTCAAAGCCAGCCTGAAATTGGCCCTTTGTTTGCTATGCACAACCCTAAAAGGGAGTATGTTAAGACACTGAGAGATTCTGAGTTAAAACACAGCATTAGATGCAAACCAGCAATGTCTGTGAATGGTATGAAGGCAGCATCTAGGCCCCCCCAGAGAGCAGAACAACAGTAGCTACATAAGCGCCCGAGGGGATTTTAAAAAGGGGGGAATATGTACATCAAATTTCACCACTACAGAGACCCTTGAAGAAAAGCTCTTATTTGACATGCAGTACTGAGTAAACCACAGACATGAGATTTGGGGGAAAGGAAAGAAGGAAGGGGGTGTCTCACTCCACTGAGAACACCTGATCTAGCAAGTGCCATGTGTACTTCTCTCTGGTTCAGATCAGTACTACAGCCACCTTGTAGATGGGCTTTATTTTGGTGGACTGTTTCAGAGCTTGAAGTCAAGCCAATTCATTCTTCAGCAATTTACTCACAGGAAGACCATGAATATGACTCTTGCTAGCACTGCACTGCTTTTTATTTCTAAATCAGGATTTTCACCATTCTTCAAAGAAGAGCAGCTGGCTCTGAAACATCATGTCATCTCTAGAACTCTCCAAAAGGTACACATTTCTCGTTCTGTTCAGGATTTGAGGCTTCAGTTTCCACAGTGGTGCCTTGCTAGCCCAGGGCTGTGATGTCAGGGTTGGGGGGTGTCAGCCTGTGACAGACCTTGAGAAGGAGATGCCTGTCATCAGCTCTCCTCCCAGTAGGTGGAAAGAGATCTGCAAGACTTGAGACCTTTCAAGTCTGAGGGAGAAGAGTCTGTGAAACAGAGCTATGCGGACTCCCATGTTTTCAGAAGAGGGCTTCCTTGCAACTCTGAAAGGTAGGAACAAAAGCCTGGTTAACTAGAAAAACCTCACTGAAGCTGAACAGTAAATCCCAGCAGCAAAGAAGAGGGTTTCAGTACTAGGCCATCAGACACTATCAGCAAAGATCCATGTTCCCTTCGTGCCCAGAGGCCATGGGCAGGTATTGCTTTGGTAGAACAAAGAGGCAGAGCTCTGTTCCGTGGAGCAGCCCGTCACCAAGTGCTGATGAGATGAAGATGCTGGAGGTTTCTGAGAGCACTCAGTAGCCCTGGCCTCTGCCTGGCTCCAAAAACCCTTGTGATGGGAGAAAAGCCAGTGATGACAGTACTGTGATGTATGACAAGCTACAGTAGCAGCTCCAGCACTGCATGCTTGAAAAGGCAAAGAGGATTCTTTCCCGGCTGCTCTCTAAGAAATTTCCTGTTCAATAAAGATAGAAGAGATCTAGACCAGAACTAAGGACAGAATATGGCTCCAGGTAAAATAAGTATTCTTGGGAAAGCAACAGATTCACTGCAGTCTCCAGGGAAAAATGGAGTATTTTAATTTAAAACTAGAAAGGCCTCAATGAGGATAGTAGGGTTCCTTTTACACCCCATTTTTGGAAGAAAGTTACAGTGATCTACAGTGGCTACAAAACAGACTCTGAGGGACAAAGCTGGAAGCACCTCTGGATTATTGTTTGGACACAGAACACAGCTTCCACATCCATTCCCCTCTTCCTCGGAGGTGGGCAGTACTCTTCATGAGAGTGCTGGAAGCTTGACAGCCAGGAGAATTCTGTCTCTGCAGACACCAACCAAGACCTACTTTAGTTAGTGCTACTCACTGAAGAACTTCAAAGCACTGACAAGATTTACAATTTCTGTTAATTCATGAATGCTCCTTCCTTCTTCTAGTATTACGGCTGCTATTCCTCGGGCAGGGAGAGGGAAGAACAGAGATGTAATAACAGTTTGCCATCAATCAGTGCTGCAATTTGGAATATACTGATTTGCACACACACTTAATGTCTCATCACTGTGACTTTGGGCTACAACACAGAAAGCTCCCAAGCCCCCTCCTTTACTCATCAGGCAGACATGTTATTTTGGGCCAGAATATATGACAGTTAGGTTGAGTAGTGCTACACACTGAGTAGCTAGCTCCTCTGGGATCAGAGGGGCTATTTGTAATGCAAAATCCTTCCAAAATACGATTTTTTTTTTAAATAGTAAAAATTGAATGGCATGCTGTAATTTTTTTTCAGCCACCACTGACTCATGGTGCTTTCAGCTGCGATTTAAATAATGCAGAAGAGAAACTGGAACATGGAAGATCAGGCTTCTTAGCAGGGAGTTGTTTGCTGCACATTGAATTCAAAAGATGATGTGCATGCATGTTTCCCTAAACAAAATACAACAATCACAAACTGAATGATGCAGACAGGTAGATCTCTCTTGATTGCAGTGGAAGTACACTAATAAACAGCAACTGAGCTGGAGTATGAACTGGTTTAAGGTTCCCATAATAAACCTAAGCCATTTGAGCTATTCCAAAGATGCTCTCAGGCAAAATAACAGGATTCTTTTCAGCAAAAGGAAGCACGTGATTGTTTTAATGCATTGTACAGCTGAAGCTGTGATAATGAAGACTAGAAGATGATGTTTTTAAGTGCAAGGGAAATCAATTGTAATTACAATTGTTGTTGTCTTTATGTATTACCAGCTGTATCGATTGGTTTCATCCTGTGTGTCACTGGTGGCTGGGGAACAGGATACATTATCTTGTGCTAGTATTGGAGAACAGCAGATTGGTGTATTTTTAGAAACAAGATTCTCACAGTGCAATTGTAGCAACTGGATGATCACACAGAGGCATGTTAAAATGCCAACAGATGAAATCCTGGACAATGCCAGCAAACATTTCATCTCAGGAGTTCAACAACTGGCAAGTGCATTGTGTTGACCTCTAATAGTGTCTGCTCAGAGCTCAAACTGGCCAGTGTGAAAGGGAAGCTCGTAAAGAG
This sequence comes from Chloroceryle aenea, assembly GCA_013399075.1. Classification (NCBI taxonomy): domain Eukaryota; kingdom Metazoa; phylum Chordata; class Aves; order Coraciiformes; family Cerylidae; genus Chloroceryle; species Chloroceryle aenea. The sequence continues at coordinate 30,241 of VWZY01008964.1, forward strand.
CAGAATCTCCCTTTCCAGTATGAAGAAATGATGCATTTGTAGGTCAGAGTGTCCATATCTCTCCTGCCCTACCTGGCCCCACAACACAATAAATTACATCTCAGTACCAGTAAAAAGAAATGATGAACATCTGCAGACATCCTTCAAGGGCTCAGTCCTGGATCTGAGCTGCCAGCAGGCAGTTTTTGGGGTGCCTGTGTTGCACAATAAAGCATGGTGCAGAGGTCATGGGCTCACTAAACCTTCTCAGGATTGCAGAAGTGAAAGGCTTATTACTGGGCACAAAAATGCACAAATATGGGCACAGAGTTGGTAGAACCAATTTGCCTCTAAGGAAAGTCAGCTGGGAGGTGATCAGGAGCTGCCTGGACAGAGCAGGTATGCACCAGCATCTGTTGGGAACTTTTATGTCTTGTAAAGCATTTATATGTCTCATAAAGCAGAAGCAGCTGTTTCAGACTCTCTGAGAATAGCATAATTCAGGCCAACAGTCCTGTCATAGGGCTAGTTTAGGCAAGAGTTTTACGGGACCGATCAAGGTCTGAACCTTTCCACTAAGAGCCAACCAAAGTGTCTCTAAGTAAGGCACAATATGGGTTCACTTGTAGAATACCTAATGGACACCGGAAACATTCAGCAAGCATTCAGGTAAGTGTCAGAACACCAGCTATCTCCCAGTAGACTATTGCTGTATTCAATACAAATAAACTGTTGATCACAGGCCATCACAGGAGCACAGTGACTACTACACTCAATAAAACTGTCAGACTAAATAGCTCAGAGTGCTTGGCTGTGCTAACTGGAATGTGTTTTGGGGGACAGCATGAGGGATGCTGGGTCAGACAGCAGTAGCAGAGCTAGCCCCAGATTTTTTTCTTTCAATTCTTTTTAAGTAGAATGCATCTGAGACCTATTCAATACGTGAATTTTATGTATTTATCACTGATACTGCAGTGACTGTAGTTGGTGTTGGAGGCCATTACGTGCCTGACCTTTTTCATGTTCCTGACATATTTCTGCATGCTGGTATTGTTCATGAATGGCAATACTCCACACAAAGAAAATTCCTGTCTGCCTTCAATGTACCACTCTTCGATCTCATGAAATACTCTTTTATCCTTTAATAGGTGGATGAATAAAAAGACAACCCTAAACTACCTTCTCAGTATCATTTTATCACTTTCATCATGTTTCTTACCACCTTTTTCAAGGCACACAGACCTTTTCAACCTAATGACCAAGGAACAGGATGGAAACTTTTCTGAATCATGGCTTCAGTCCACACTGTAAGAGTGACCACAGTCAGAGCAAATCGCAGGTGATGGTGGTATTGCCTAGCATTCTGAAGTAAAGGTAGAATATAGGCCTACTCTGGGGGTTATACTGCAACATGAAATCTAAGTGTATGGACTTTGCTTATCAAGTTTTATCTTAATTTCAGAAAAGCCTCTAATTAATTATGCTGAAATGTGTGCTTTCAAGATTTCTTATGCCTGGCCTTGAGGAACCCCCACAATTAACTTCAGCCAAGGAATCTCTCTGTGTCACACTTTCCTCACAAAGGATTTTAGACACTGACTCTACATAGCCACAGCACCAGACCAAACAGAATTCCATCTCCTCAGCCTGTTCCCACCTGCCTCTGGCCAGCCGCCAAATAATTTTTGTGGCTTCCTTGATGTTCAAGACATCTTTTTCTACGTGCAGGACTGGAAGGGAATAGACAGATCTGGCCTCTCAGAGCGTACCACTCCACAGAGAACATCTTGTTCTGCAGGGGGTATGGCATGAAGAAACATCCTTCATAGCATTCAGGTGGAAGTGATCCAGGTTTCAAACAAGAGGCCACAATTTTCACTGCCAGAGACTGCCACCCATCTTGGACAAGTAGCAGCTCCACTTATCTTCTTTGAAGCTGCCTCATTTGGACCTCAAACAGATGCAAAGGGAAATTCTGGATACCCTCACAGGTGAACTTCCATATATGGCCATGAAGCCACAGGATGTGATGGATGGCATACACACAGATATATATCATCATGCCAAAATTTCCACAGCAACATGTAGGCAGTATACACAAATACAATTACACATGCATTTACTGGGAGAAGGTGGTAGAGTGACTTGAACATGTGTGAACAGCTTCCCAGGGTGAGGATTTAGAAGAGCTATTTGGTGCAATAAACACTGATGCTTAATACACAATCTTCCACAAAGACAGCTTTTTTTTTCACTTAGGCAAGCTGAGTTGCTATATTAATGGCAAAACTGGAAGCCTTTTATTGGGTGAGTAGTAGCTGAAACTGCAGGGGTATTCATGCCACCTTCTGCAGCATCTAATTTCAGCTGTGGTAATTCAGTCTGGTCTCTGTGGGTTCCCTATATAGGCAGTGGAATGAGAGACACTTCTCCAGAGGATGATTTAGCAGAGACAATTTTGATGCCCTGAATCGCCTTCCAGAGGCCTTAGCTCCTTAGTGTTTGTAAAGGGACCTTGAGGACACTCACCTGCTACCAAACACCCAAATATAGATGCTCGATCTCTTTGAAAACACACACCCACATCTGAAGTTTTAAAAAAACAGAGAGCTGGAAACAACAGGCCACTGACAGGTGACACCAGATGTTTCCTTAAGCATCTGCTAATAGGAAGGAAGCTACCACCCTAACAAAGTGAAGAACAGCAAAGGCTTTCAGTGCCGAAGACAGAGGGTTATGCATCACTCACACAACAAAGAGAGCACTTGCAATTCTGCTTCCACAGGGGCAAACCTGTCCTGCCAGGCTTGGAAACAGATCTGAATAAAAAGCCCTGGAAGGAACCAAGGCACTTAGGGCAGCACCTGCACAACATCCCTGTTCAGCATCCCAAAGGTGATGCAAGCATCTTCTCCATGGAGAAGTAAGAAACACAATACACTCGATCAACTAGAAATGCTAAAGGATGTGGAAAGCGCTCTACTAATATGTGACATTTATTTTTAATTACTTTCCATATTACTGAGAACAGAGTTTCTGATTAGCCAGATTCAAAGTAATTATTGGCTATGGGAACTTTCAGTGGCTTTTAAGCAGGCCCTGCCAGAAATAGGTGGCAACAGGAAAACACTGAGTGGCTCCCCTTCTGCCAAAAGTAAAACCAGCTACAGCAGAATCATATTTCAAGAGAGCAGATTTATTGTTTTGCTTAGACCAAACAGGGCAATTTTTTTATCTCTGTCCTTTTCAAACTGTTCAGAACTAGCACATAAAAAAAAAGAAGACCCAGAACAACACCTTCTTACAACAGAAGCTACCAAATCGCTCTTGGCTGGTGGATTTCTTTGCAAACAGCACTAGGAGTACTAAACGTTGCAGTATTTAGCCTTCATTCATTGGTGGTCTCCTACTCTTGAATGTAGGAGAAACAATGCCCGTACTCTACAGAGGTGGAGGAGATTACAGCAGCAAACAAACCTGACTTGAGCTGGTTTGGGTTGCCAGTTTTGCACATGGCTTACACTCCAAAATGGCGAAATGCCAGAAATGGGTGAATGACCACCAGCTACACAAAGCCTGAGTCAGCAGGTTTTCAGAGTTATTTCCCCAAAGGTATAAAGACAAGGTATTAATAATCAAGTCACTACCTCTGGAGGAATGGGACACAAACAATCTGTTGAGGTCAGTCTCAGCTTGCACCACTATGATGTATGTGAACATGCTCACCATTTCATAATACTGCAGCCTTTACAAAGGAGAAGGAATGGGTAGAGAGCCTGAAAACAGAAAGGGAATAGGCCAGTGGCTCTGCAGAGAGATTCAGCCCTCCAGCTGCTTATTTAGCCACAGTCAGAATGCATCTCAACTTGTGACTCTGCCAGCACACAGGAAAAAAAACATGGGCATGAAACCCCTTGCTCAGCAGAGGCAGGACACTGGCTTTTTATTTTCTGAGACAGTATTATTTTTATATGCAGTCTTAGCTAAACTCAGGAGTCCTAATGTGTTCTTACCCTCTTCAAATTCCTTGCTTACTTTGTCCAGCTAAAGACTGAGCAAAGATTTGGAACTAAAGGCTCTGAGGGACTGCAGAAACAGAGGGGCAACAATATGTTCATCTATTTTGTTAAACCTGAATACTTTGGAGATGCAAGACTTTGCATTTACAGGCTTTTTTTTTTATTGCTAGTGGGGTTCAGGATGGTGAGCTCTGTGGAGTTTAGAGATGCAGAGCCTGAAACGTTTTTGTTATTAACTTCTATTTTATGTTATATCTATCAGGACAATCCATTTTAATACACCCCAAGGAAATGAGGGGAAAACCCTTAGGTTCCTAAGTAGGTTAGATCTACACTAAACCTTCCATGAGCAAAGATCTAGGCAAGGGTGATTCTACTCTTGAGAGAGTGACAGCACTGAGGATGTAATTTAAAGATAACAGCAGTCAAAGAACAGGATACCAAGGAAGGACTGAGACACAGTCTTCTGTGTTTTAATTGCAGCTGGCTCCTCTGGAGTGTCCTCTGAAGGAATTTTACACAGGAGCAGCTCATTAGCTATAAAAGAACACACAAAAAAAGCCTCAGAGGAAACAATTTTCATGCCGACAATCAATACTGATCACTAAAAAAAGCAGGCATCACTTTTCTTTTTGTCCTTTGTGATTCTGTTTTTTTCAGAGCTGAGCAATATCAGTGCAATGGGAAATGTAAACAACACCTTTATGCACCAGAGAAGGTCCTGCAGTGGTGATGTTTGCTTTCTGGGAGATGAACTGGTTGAGGTGTTAGATCAGCCAAAAAGAATCACAGGAATAAAACCAGTACTCAGAAGATCACACAAATTCTATTTCCCACACGCTAGGACTGGCTGCCACAACTGCAGAGATTATTTCCCATTCTTCTTTGGGTTCATTCACCATTCCTATTTCCTCTAACCAAGTTTTGACTTCCAAGGGAAACTCAAGAGACTGCTGCAGACCCTCACCTAAGGCCAGCATTAGACTGGAGTCCACCACAGCTCCAATCTCCTTGGATCAATCCTGCTGCAGAAAAAAGAATGGTCATCTCAGATCAGGGTGTAACAGTACAGTCTGCCTCGCAGAAAGCCAGGCCTGATGGTTTTAGCACATGAAGCTTTCCCACAGGCAAGAATGAGCTTTTAGAAGCTTTAGAGATAAGTTTATAATGCAGTGATGACTCTTTCTACACAAGCAAGAGAGGAAAAGCACACTATGGACCCTCACTACACTGGGTCCTGCCTTTTATACTGGGCGTACTTGTGGCTGGCTGTGTGATGATACCAGAACACACCTTAACAAACAGAGCAGCAATAATAATTGTGAAGAGGGAAGAAACCTATCTGATCCACTCCTAAACTGGATTAAAAGGTACCACAGTAGCTTGCATATAACAGAATCTGACTCAGGAGAAACTGGTCCAGCTCTGTAAAAGCAAACCAGCCCCAAGGCAAACCTGAGCCCCAGTGACTCTTTGTCATCCTTTGTAGGGGTTTAATCACTATATTTTTTTGTTAGTTAGCACAGAATTGTAGCTCTGTCTGACTGCATGTCTGTCAGATTGAGAAAGGGGGACTCTCCAGAGAAGTGGCCTAACTAGGAGTGGTGTATAAATCATCAGCAAACAACAGAGATCTGAAAGTAACAGTGGCCTCTCTGAAGGTGCAGCCTTTAGAATAATGTAATCAGAGTGGAAAAATCTTGCCTATGTTATTTCTGAGTGAAAGCTGGTTCACGTCCCACCATTGATCTGAATAAGAAGAACAAGCACTTGACTGGTGAGAGATCCCTACAGTGCTTGCAAACCTCCCTCCTGCTCCATGTGATGATACACACTGGAGTCTTTGCTCCTCAAAAAGTCCAGCCTATTGACAACAGGTTTTGCATCAACAAGTAGTTGCTGCTCAGAGAGCTGTGAATGATCTCATAAGCTGCAACATCTCCTATGCGAGACAGGCTGTTGAGGAGACAGAAGTCTGATTTTGGGAGATAACTGCATCACTAGCAAGGGTCATGAATCTTGGCTCCTTCACAGAGGAGAATTTGTTAGAAACTCCACCCACTATGGAGTAAACAGTGAGTTACTGAGGACATGGTCTCTGCCCAGGGGATTTCTTGCCGAAGGAAAAAAGCCCATTTGCAGCAAAATAAGGATAAATATGGATAAAATATGGATTGTGGCCAAATTTGGAAATAATTATATCTGTTCTGCTCACACAACATTCCACAACAGGGCAACTGGCCCAATGCCATTTCCATGCAAACCAATTGTAAGTCGCCACCAGTCTTCCATTTAAATCCACTGAACTGTTGACTTACATCTGACCTAGCAGACAGAAAAGCCCCTGTGGCCTACATTATAAACAATTCCATAAATGCAGGGAAATCCAGACAAAGTTGCTCCTTTGAAACATTTGGCAAACAGCTTGCATTGGGAAGACTCGGTGCTTTTGGTGCTGTTCAGAGACATGTTTCCAGCTCACTAGCACTGTGCACGTGGAAGAATAGGGGTATGAGAATTCCTCCACATCTAGACTCGATCTCAGATCCTTCTTTGGCCAGAGGAGGGTACAGAGTCCAAGCTGGTGCTCTGGAAATAGCCTTCAGCCAAGATGGGAATCAAGGCTTCCTGCAACAAGCACTAGACCCTACAAGTTGATAAGTTTATTGTGTTTATTAAACTTGTTTTCAGTTCAGTGGTTAAAACCTGAAAGCTGTGAGCCAAATTCACCATTAATACACATCTCTTGAGTTTGACAAGGATAGAGATGGGGTGGCTGCAGCTCACTGCTCCCTAAGGTGGCACTTAGACTGCATGATTGGTGTAGGGATAGGGGTGTGAACAGTGAACAGCAAGGGCAAGTGTACCCTGGCAAGAGCACCAGCAAAGCACATCAGTGACATTACGTAACCCTGCTGGGACCATATTCACTGAGTAGAACCAAGAAGCTTGCTTTGAGACAAGACCCTTTTCCCAACACTGAAAACCAGTTTATCATGATTTAGAGAGTGGGTTCCTACTTAGAGCCTGGTGAATTTAAACAGATTGCTCAGGCACCTGGATTTACCTAATCTCATCTTTCCTAGCTCTCCTTGTAGCAACAGAGCTGGTTCAGCTGCTCTCAAGAGCACTGCTCCTCCGTCTTTGTGCTTCCCTTGCCATTTCCCTTCGTGCTTCCTGTCATTTCCCTCCCTGACCAGTTCTCCACATTCCCTACTGCCTGCTCCCTCCTACATTCTGCCTGTTCTTGGTGCAAATGTCAGGGGTTCAGTCTTGCCTTCTTCAGCTTGTGGGACAGCAGCACGCTTGACCATGCAGAGACAACAGACTCCTCTGTCTTAGAGTCTCATCCCAACTGCTGGTGCAGCCAAAGGCTGTTGCATGCAGGATTCCAAGGCAGCTGGGGCAGACAGTGATGCTCTAGGCATTCAATAGCATTTTGGCTATTTGGAGCATGGTATTTTCTCTCTAGTTTCTGTCTTCCGTTTACAATTTACCTATGACAATGACCCTATCAGAGAGGTTAGGATCAGCTATGGCAAATCTCACATATTTCTCATAGAGGAGCTTTCCAGAAAGCAATCCTTGTATTTCTGAGATCTACCCTAATTATGAGCCTACGTCCCAGATGCTTTGCATCTCAGTGAACGTAGATCAAGAAACAAACCCCAGTGCAGAAAAATATGACAGTGAACAAAATTGACATATGTGGTACTGAAAACAGGCATCAGATACGAGTCTGAAAGAAAATGAGCAGGATTTTGACAAATATCTTCAAAAGGAACCACTTTCCTTGCATGGCAGTTGTATTTGAGACAGAAGCTGTCATTAACCGAGAAAAACATCATGCATTTCCACTTTAAAACCTGGAACTGAATTAATCCTATCTTCACTAACATTTAATGGACACTTTGACATTCACTGTAATGAGAAAAGGGCATGATCTTAAGGAAAAAAAAAAAAAATGAAATTATTTTTACTGATATGCATCACTGCCAGTCATACAACATTGCTTCATGAGGAAAACTTGTCCAGAACACCTGAGCCAGACACCTGAATTTCACTGACTGTGTTGACAGATAGATGTTACATGTACTTGTGCAATTACAACAGGATACTTCAGAGTTTCTTATATATATGAAAAAAACCCCAGCTGTAGAGGTAAGCCTCAATTGTCCTAAACCTCAAAAAAGCCAAACCAAACACCAAAACAACAACAACAAAAAAGNAAATCTTCTCAATGTATCCTGCTGTCAAACTGCATCTGAAGACATTTATATGAAAAAAAAGATCAGAGGACTCAACAGCTCAGCAGCTGAGAAGTGAATGCGCCATCCATCCCTGACTGGCTGGCTGCAAGCAAGACAAGAACAGGTCAGCATGCAACAGCTACCCCAGCAGGTTCAGTCCAGGTCTCACTCATCCCTGAAGCAAATCTGCAAAGGGCTGATAGCAATCAAGTTCCATCAGCACAAATCGGATAAAATGATCCCTGAAGGTAAGAGCAGACAGGT
>VWZY01008964.1:74852-109975 GCA_013399075.1 Chloroceryle aenea
GGGGGGGCTAGTTTTTGCTTTTGTTTTGTTTTTCCGCTAATTATAAATTTTTACTTTTGGGCAGTGCTGCAGCAGAATTTCCCACAACTTGTCGTGGTTTGATAACGTCCCATAGCTTGTTCTGACAGGGACATCTTAGTTCAATAGTTTTGGGCCATGGAGATAGATATATATATATATTTTTGTATATATGAAGCTTCTAAGCCATATGTCTGCACTTCTGGCCTTAAGTTAATTTTAAAATAAGCTTTCGAGAAGAGATGAGTTAGAATTCCAAACATTAAGAATGCTAAGAGGTCACAGTTAAGTGACATTGAGAAACTTTCAGAGCATGAACGATTAGTTCTTCACCTCAGAGACCTTGTTACGTTCTTGGACTTCTCTTCTGTTAATGTTTGGGAAAAATCCAGCTTCACTTAACTTGTGCACACTGCCTCTTAGGAATATTCCCGAACGTACTGGCATTAAGATGATATGCCCAAGCTTTAATAAGCATTTAATTAGGAAATGTGCTAGAAACACTAGTAAATATGCAAGGAAAATATAGGCAATTTTATTGGACCCAGAAACATCTTATTCGAAGCACACGTAATTTAGGTGCAATAATTTAGATATCTTTAAGCTTAACTAGTTAATATGTATGTAATTATTTAGCTAAAACTTCTTAGTTCTTCCTTTTTTAGATAGTGATGATGATGATGAGTCATTCTTAAATTCAGAAACTTCAGAATACTGCCTTTTTGGAAGGAGAGGCTGTGGTTAACAGATTCTTACGCTTTGCTTAAAGAAAAGATTTTTTCCTTTGTTGAAAGCCTGGCATTTATGGGACTTGTACACAGATCTGTGTCTGTGCGCATACATGTGTGACTTCCAGCTGAGAGAATAGCACTTTGGGAGAAAGACTATGGTGATACAAAGGTAGGAGTGGAAAGAACATTTGTAGAAACACAGAAATGCATCCTAAGTTTTTTGCTTGTAGGCAAAGAGAGGGAAGTATGCAGAGATATAAAATAGAGAGCATTAGAAATCAACAGAAGAGGGGAAAAGCCACAAATGAGCTGCAATAATTTTTCCTAGTTATTACATAAACTCTATGTTTTGGCCTCATTTTCTTGCAGAGGATCTCACTGGGCTTATTAAGCTGTGGAAATTGTGGACAAATTTCCATCTAAAATATTTAAGCTGTAAGGACAAAGATTTTGAAATTATGGTTTCTCCTCTCAAGCAAGTTAAGTGACTGGCTGATCGATCACATTAGTTTGTTGTATAAAGATGACTTTTGTAGACTCCTATTTTATATTTGAAGATAGTGTCTAAATTCTTTTTTGATCTGGGGGGTTTATTTTTCTCCTCCTGTGTGCTCCAAACTGTAAGGCAGTAGACAGAATATGAAATAATCCCCTGATTTGTGTTGCCTTTATCTAAGCATGTTATCTCAAAGGCTTTGCAGGTCTGAAGTAAAAGGCTCTATAAAAACACATCAGGTGTAAGAGAGAGTGGCTGCTCAAATAGGCAACCTTTGATGGTGAAACCTGAGACAGGTCCCCCTTGGGTTTTTCCGTACAGCATCTGCTGTAGAGGGGTTCTACACCGTGGCCAATTCCTCAGGCAGTGCAATTAGGATGTATTCCAGTGCTTGTTAAAAAGGTTGTTTTCTGGACTTGATGTTTACTGCTTTCTCTTGGTTGGATATTGTCCTCTGATAAAGTTCTTTTTAAGTTTATTTATCTGCTTCTCTTTGGCTTTCTTGAAAACAGTTATCTAGATATTTCTGCTCTTCCATTATTGCTTCAAAGCCTCCTCTTCTCTTTATTCGGGACTATGATTGGTAGAGTCTAGTCCCAGATCCCACTGGGATTTCTTACCTGCCTAGTTTTTCTTAGTAGGTTTTATATTAGAATTGAAATGTATATCTACCCAGACCCTTCTAGAGGAAAATTACTGGTAATTTCTTTCCTGCAGGTGCCCATTACAGCACATCCATATGTGTGTCAACCACCGAAATAGGGATCAGGTTATAACAGAAATACCTATCTTACACTTGCTGGCTATTAGGGACTAAACCTTAATTAAACCCCACCGGGTGACAGTATTTAAAACCACTTTTAATTAACATAAGGGACCATCAGGACTTCTAACAATGACAGATGCAAACTACCATATTATTGGCCACCAGCCAAAGGCTCCATCATGGAACTGCTCTCCAGTTATACATATGAGAAAGATCCAAGACTATACGTAGCTTTGTTGACAGACTAAGAAAGATTTGCAAGTAAGAATTATTAACAGAACTTGCTATTCTATCAGATGTGACCGTTGCTTCAAGGTTGTGTCTGAGCAAAATAATTTTCTTGCCAATGAATACACACAATGAAATGCATGTATTACTTTTGTAAACCTTCTGAAATGTTTATGATGCTCATTTGTGGGATCTATCGAAATACTGATATTATATTTGTATTAGAAGCCCTTCTGGTTCCCCCCACTCCCCCTGAGCTTTAAGACAGCAAAATGCTTCCTTTCCCCCCCCATTTGTTTAATTTTCCTTGGGTAATTATTGGCAAGGAGAAAAACACTTTTATGTTTTACTCTTTTGTATTATAAAAGCTCTTACATAATACCATTCTAAAATTACTGTGTGAAAACACCTCTCGCTTTGATAAAAGTGAAATACGATGCAGTAAAAACCAGCAGGCATTTTAGCTTCCTCTTTCTCACTTCCTTAACATTCAGAGTAGTACTCTGACTTTTTCTGTACCATGTCTTGTAATCTAAGATGGAGGGAGGAGTGAGAGCAGTTTGCCCCAGTTCTCAGTATTCTAGATTGGGCACTTCTCCTTAAAGTTTGTTACTAAAATAATTGCTGTAAATGCAGTAGTCTAGCAACCTTGCAATCTCTGAAAGACAAAACATTAGATTTCCATTTGCAGGGCGTGTTCCCATTGTCTGAGATTTCAGTGCTTTGTTCAGGTGTCCCAGTATAGTTAAGTTTTTCTTAGGGCCAAGGTCACTAGAAACAGAAAACTTTCCCTTTCTGCTGAATTGGCTTTTGCCTCTGCCCTCTCCTTTCACTTTGCTGTTGTGCAGATGAGGGGTTGCCAGTATCCTTCATACACGGATGGGCTCTGCTTGACTTGCCACCCCACCTCTTTTCAAGTGGTTCAAGTCAGGTGAATGGCCTCATCCCACAGAAGCCAGACTTACTGTAGTTAGTACAGACTGTAGTTAGTACAGTCTTGCTGATTTTGGGGTCAGACTTTCTTCCCCTCCCATTTTAGGAAAAATTCATCACATCCTTTGTCCTCTCTGTAGCAAATTGGGGAATCAAGCCATTATTAAAGGGAAAAGCTTAGCCAGCTATACTTTTTCCATGCAATTCTGTCACATCAGTCCTTACTCAGTGTTCTGGATGCTTTCCTCAGTAAGTGAGACTTAGTAGAAAGCTACTTTTGTTTCATTTCAAGCTTGTTACCTTCAGTGCAGATAGCTACTAAATTTTCATACTCCCCTCGGTTTTGCTTTTGGTTATTTTGGGTTTTTTTTTCTTCCCTCTTTTTTTNTAGTGTCACATCTAAAATCTGACAAGCCTGATGATAGTGATCATTACTTCATCAGGTGTAGCTTCCACACTGCTAACATGTTTCCATGCAAATCATTTCAATGCCACTAATTTCATTAGCAAAGCAAAGTGTAGCATCAGCTCCTTAAGCTCCATGGAGCTTAATACCATTCCAGTTGCGGTCAGTACTGGAAAGTTTTCAGAGTCAGGTCAAAGATTTTTCTAGGCAAGGTATTTACTTTAACACAGCAATCTCCAGCTCCCCTTTGGTTTTCTTTCCATAAATATCTATCACCTAGCAAAAGCCCCTTGAAGTTAGCTTGAATTCTACAAAGGTAGCTCAGGTTGCTCAAGTTTTGATTCATGAATCTGCATAGATTTTTCAACATTGGAGGGTTGAAAGTTTTAAAAGTAAAAAAAGTAAAATTAAAGCCTGACTTTCTTTAATGGCAAGGGGAAGGTAGATCTCAGCCACTGGAAGCTGGACAACCAGTAATTCATTTTGAATGATGCTGCAGAGAACTTCCCTTGCTTTTCTTACAGAAACATGATTGTTCTGATAGAAGTTGAGGGCACATCCTTACATCCTTTCCCAGTGTTTCTTGACAGTTGACTCCACTGGGGAGAGAGCAGAAACATAATGCACAGAAGTAGAAACCTTACCTTATTTCAGACATCTCTGATACTGTCCCATCAGTTTGTGTCCTGAGAATACACTTGCAAGTTATGCTGCACCTGAACACACTTTCCCAGTAAAGCGTGGTCCCTGCTGCTTTGCTTGATTTACCTGTGGGTCTTCAAAAGACTTAACAAGAGAAGGTGAAAAGGCAAGGATGGGCTCCCAGCAGTTAACTTTTCCATGATCCTCTTGCTGAAGCCTTGTTCCTAATGGTTTGTTTATATAGTGGGATGAGTTAATTGTTAAAGGATAACGTCACAGGAAAATGTATTTTATTTTATTTTTCAAAGGGGTTGAAGTGGAGAGGTTGTTGGTAGTTTGTGCCTCACATGGAGAGATTATATCTCTTAAGAGCAAAACAAACCACGAGGATCATGGTCTGTTTGGTAAAAACTGATTTTATATACAATCAGGACAAAGCATGTTTGTACAGACAGCTTTCATTAGTAACCCTATTCTAAATTTGTCCTATAATTGAGTATTCATGACTTCTTATGCAAAATGCCTCATCTTCCATGAATGTAATAGTAGTTTAACTCAACTATGCCTTAAGGTTTTGGTTTGTTTTGTTTTTATCCAGTTCATATGTTTTAGTTATCTTGCAAATCGTGTTTGAGTTAGAAGTTACCTGATCTCTACTGTTCAGAATTTAATAAGACTTCCTGTGGTAGAACAAATCTGTTTGAATTTTACGTGCATATTATGAAAATGTGCCTCCCAACAGTTGGGGCTTGCTCATTTAGATGCCTTTTTAGTATTTAGACGCTAAAGAATCTATTGTTTGAACTGCTTTGCGTTGTTATCACCTGAACTGATTGTAAAATCTGATTTCTGACTTTTCAACTCTAGGAATCTCTACCACCTGTCCAGTTTGACTGGAGTAGCAGTGGCCTTACTAACCCTTTAGATGGTACGTCTCTCCGTAGAGCCTCTAGCACCAGAGCTAGAGATAAGAAAGCTACAAAGCTCAGACAAACATCTATCTGCTGATTATTTTTTTAAATACACACACACGTATATATATATATAAAATAAATATAATATTTATTTCTTACTCCTAACTTTGGAAATTCAGGCTTTCTTTCTGATTAACTGTGCCCCTACATGAAGTATTATGTAGTCTGAAAAATACTAAGTATTATTTTAGATTCCTGCTATATGATAGTGACACGGTACAAATATTAATAGTTCATTATCTATAACTAGATTATAAATTATAAAGAATCTCTGAACAAATGAGCATTTTAGACTGACAAGTTTTACTTCTTAAAAGTATTTTTCACCAATGAACTATGTCTTTAGCCATCCTTTGAATGACAAACTTGTGTATAATGGCTACTTCAAAGCACAATATTTTACCCACCAACTGTTTGCAAAAGATACGCTTCTTGAGCTGAAAGTTTTGAGATTTACAGATAATTTTATATTTGAAAAACGTGATTTCATCTGTTATCACTTTTGCTTAGTCAAGAGCTAATTACAGCTAATAAATTAAAGAGGTAGCTATGAATTTATTTATATCTGTAAATGTATATAGTTATCACACAAAAGACTCTTCAGCTATGTCTATTTTAGTAGCAAAGTGAGTTGTGCCACTGCCTCCTATCTCAGAAATCTTAAGTGCATGCAAGGGAAATAAAACCAGTTTTGGAAACTTGTTTGATTAACAGACTAGAAACCTGTAAATAAATTGATACCTTTATGAGGAGCCTGCTAACATCAGCTAATTCATGACACATAAGTTGTTCAAAAGCAGGCTAAAATGATCTGCATTTCTTACTGCGCTGGGGTTGCCTCACAGTGTTGTTTCAGAACATGTGGGATGTTAAGAGTTTGGGCAGCAATATCGTGCTGAAGGAAAGCCTGGATGGACCCTTTTGCTGTTGTCTGGTGTCTTACTACTTCAGTCAATCATCATGCTTTCTTTTTAACAAATTACTTCTTTAAAATGTATCTTGGTTTGATTTCTGGTTTAGTACTAAAGGGGAACAGTATAAGTTACCAGTGAGGAACTGGTTACGATAGTGGCATTTGTTACTCTGTGTTCATGCTGCTTTAAGATAATAACAACTAATAACTTAAAGCTGCTAAATAAAACTTTAAAGGTTTTATTTTGTTCTTTGCTATTTGGGGACCTGCTATGTCTTCTTGATGAAAGAATGGCTTTCAATTTCAGTGAGGGGAGAAAAAGCCCACTTTATTCTAACAATCAATATTGTTTCCCTTTAATGGATCACATCTTTCTCTCTGGGTCTTGCTGGTTCTCTTCCATTTTTAGATCGAAATAAATATTTCTATTTTGAAGTCACTAGTGTTGATTTCCTTGCTGCATTGTACATGAGGAAATGTGCACTGAATTAAGTTGTTAACATTTTAGAAGGTACAAACTAATACTGTAAGCATTGTTTTCATGTTGATTTTTAAATTGTGTACTGAGTACTAATTATAACTTGCATGTTCAAGTGTGTGTCTTACCCCTTTTTACACATAAACCCCTCCCTTGGCTTACCTTCTATATGGCTGCCTACCAACACGGTCACTGAATTTCAAGCTAGTGGAGGTTCCACTCTTCTGAACCTTGATTTCTTTGGGCCCGTGGATGACAATAGCTCTAGCAGCACCACCACAATCCCAGGTCAGCAGAGTGTTAAAACCACAACTGTAATATTATAACGACTTACTAAAAGCATGAGCACATCACTTGACTTTCCTATAAACAAGGAGAAATTTTACATTTGTGTTTCTCTAAAATGTCTTTCTACTGCATTTTTCCTTTAATCTGTGTTCTGTTTTCTCGTGTTTTGTATCGAGTGCCACAAGTATTTAAAAGGTCCTGTCAGTTCTGTATTTGTCACATGCTGAAGGGAATGAACGGCTCTTATGCTCCTGCAAATAAAATGTTAAAACACTTGTTTCAAATGAGAAATTTTGAAAGTTAACTTTTTCAAGCACTTAAAAAACCCTGAAGAGTGCTGTAGATGTGCCATTTCCCAAAAAATGAGGTGATTTCTCTCTTCTGAATGCCTCCAAATTCTAGGATTATGATGTTATTTGGAAGCTATGTGTAGATATAAAGTTACGGGTCTTAACATATCATAGCCCTGCTGGGGTTTGCCACCATCAGGAAGTTGTAAATTTTGTTCCTTGTGTGAACTACGAATATTAATGATAAAGTGAAAAAGTGTTTTAACAACATTCATAACGAAAACAAGGTTAGTTGCATGTTTGTGGGGCATTAGAATTTCACAAACGTTAATTATAAACCCAAAGCACTTTATCTGCAACTTCTTTTAAAAAGGAGATGAAAACACCACTCTCTCCATTGAATAATACATGAAAGTAACTGAAATAATTTATTGCATGGTTTTGACATGCTCTGAGTATTTTGCCTGAGCTTGTGAACACCTACCCTTTCAGTAAAATTCAGCAGGAATTTAAGGGAACACATGGGAGATTTATCCCAGTGCATAGGCTAAGTAGGTAACTCTTTTAAGATGACACCTGAAGCCTTGATAGTCACTTTCTTCATAGCAAGTTTTTTTTCCTCTTAGTGATTTTTAAATTTAAAAATTCACATTTATAGAGGTTTGGAGTTTTCCCACATTTCAAATAAGTGCTTATATTTTTTGTTTTTAAAAACCTGCTTTTTAGTTTTGACACCTGATTATTGAAGGCAATTTTGTGGCATCACATTCGGAATGTCCTTTTATTCCACCCTTTAGAAATCTCATTATCAGATGAAAGACAGCAGGAAGTGACAGGTAGCAAATTCAAGATGCTTGAGTCTTACAGATTCTTTCTTAAGTGTGCAGGTCTATTAACAGCAGTCATCAATATCCTGTATGTGTACTGCTTGTGCAGTCGAGTACATTCTTGTGTCCTCGTGGTGTGCACACTTGTGATAATGAGGGATACTGTCTTATTCTTTCATTTCTCGTGTTTGGTTTGGTTTGTTTTTTTTTTTAATGTTGTTTCATCAATTTGCAGGTATTATCACCTTCCTTAGTATACCCAATAGTGCCTTTTTTTGTGTTTGGGTTTTTTTGTTTGTTTGTTTCGGCTTTTCTTTCCTCCTGACTTGTTTCTGGGAAAGTCATTTGTTTCTTGGCTTGCAGCTCGTGAGTTTGTGTGTGTGTTTAGGAGCTTTGTGTGGGGTTTGGTTGGCTAACTTTCCTTCAATATCTCATTAAGGTTTTGTAGTGCTTTTGTTACATATTTCCTAATCATTTGAATAAAATGGAGAATATGCAACTCTTAAAACGAAATAAAATAATTGAAGGGCAAATTGTTAGATCTTTTCACTTAAAAGAAGAAACTTTTACCTGTAGTAGGAATTTATTCTTTCTCTGAAGATCTTAGTTCTGCTTCCTATAGATTTACACTGTATTCTTCTCAGTCTGGTTTCATCAGTAGCCAAAATGACTTTTTTATTAAAAAATTTGCATTCTCCATCATGAACAGGGAGTTACTAATTCTTAATATATTCCTACAGATTTAATGTATTGTTCTATTTTTCATGTTAATAGTTTAATGTTAATGTAGCTGAGTAAGAGGTGACTAAAGAACAGTAAATTGAGCAGTGACATCGCACTACAATGAAAATGCATTCAGGACTGTAAATGTGAATATCTAAATGATGTAACTTTTAAGGTTGCATTTAACGTTTGTTGCAGAGTTGCATGTCAAAGGACTCCTCATTTCAATTAGTTTTACAACTTGTACCTTAATGGGATTTCACAGGCTTCTGCAAGTCAAAGTGTATTTAAGTCTTCCTCTCTCTGATTAAAAGTGGATATTTTATGGAATACTTGGGCTTTTTCCTATTTCCAAATTCTGTAAACATCTGACAGTTCTTAAAGTCTTGGTATACTGGTCTCAGGACAGTACATATTTCAATGTTTTGCATGAAACTGGATGAAATTAACTTCGGAAATCCAGACTTAGGAAAATGTAGATTGAAAAGAAAGCTGATTAATTTCTAATCAACTCATATTAAATGGAACAAGTCTTTGCCCTGCCCCCCCTCCATGCAGCTTAACCAGATGATTTTCTTAATTTTACTTTTTGATCAGCTTAGTTTTCTAACAATGAGAGAGTACTTAACTTGTGCACAAATGACAAATGGTCAAAGCACTGCTTTGGGGAGAGTTCATGCAAAGCAGGCATGAGGGTTATTAACCTCATCTGTTTGCACACATTGAGGTGAAGTTACTGGGTGGAAAACGCAGGGCAACAGGCATGGGCATTTATTATTTTTATTTAGTAATCTTTTGATATTTCAGGAGTGCTTCTAAACATGTCTTGATCTAGGCAAGTAAACTGGCTAAATGAGCAAATCAGTTTATAAACACTATTTTTATATAAGGCAGCTACATGGGACAGTTGTCTCCACACACTTGCAGTATTTGTTCTGCAGTAGTATGAAATGCTTCTGTGTTGTCCAAACCAGCTGGCACTAGTGTTGCACAGAACACAGATGTCTGTAAAATGTGATGCTTCTGTGCAAAAAATTGGCACAGAATTTTCTGGAATTCAATTTCTGGAAAATATTTATTATTTTGTAAATGGTGCATATGCACACTTCATTCAAATCCGTGAAGCATAAAATAGCTGAAACTGTAACTAGAGGAATATCACCAATTTAAAATGCTTCTGAGCAACAAGAATGTGGTGTAGCAGTTGTGGGGTTTTGTTTTTTTTTTTTAAGTAGATAATTCTAATTCCTGGAGACTTTTTAAAAATAAAACATACTTAATATCTGCAAATTCTAGAGCTACTTTCTGCTAAGATAGGATGCTCAGGTTAAACAGATTGAATTTTACCCATACATACATATTTTTTTTTGGATGCAGGTTTCCATTGTTTGCATTGTTTTGGGAATGACCTCTGCTGATAAAATTTGAAAACCATTTCCAGTATGTGTACTGTCAGAATTCACTATCTGACTTAAGATAGCTGAAACTAGGAAATCAAGGCTGAAACATCCAGATACTCAATGCTTTATAAATACTTGAAAGATGAAAAGGGAGCACAGAAGTTTAGGTAGTGTTATACATATTGTTATGTAAACTTTTAAAAATACCATTCCACTTGTATGTATCAACCAAGCTGCTTTTCCTCACTTAAAAAATTTTAACACAACTTCTTGTGAAAAGCAAGATACTGAATGCATTCTAATCCATGCCAGTGTTGTGTGTAACGTGTCATTCAAGTTGTTCCCTGTTAACATGCAGCGTTCTTTTAATACAAACGGTTGAGTTGAAGTAATTGAAACAATCCATTTTAACACAGCTGACGTTTTTAGAGGTGTTCCACTCTAAAAGGTAAATCATTTTTGTTTTGTTTGCTCTTAGACTGAGACCTTGTATGCCAGACTTGATCCAGTGTGTGTGTGTGTTTTGTAGTATGACTATAAAAGCTGCTGAAAAAGGGTGGGGAAACAGGATCATGTTTCAGAAACGCACACATGTTATGTCCTGTTCTTATGTATTTTGAAATTATAAATGATTCAGATGTTTACAGAAAACAGTCTTTAGCAAGTTGGTCTGTGGCTAATTATGGCTGTACTTGCCTCCAACCATCACTGATTATCATTTTATACTATAAGGTGTGGATCCTGAGTTGTATGAGTTGACAACCTCAAAACTGGAAACTTCCAATGCAAGCAACAGAGTAACTGATGCGTTTGCAAGACTCATGTCCACAGTGGAGAAAGCAAGCCTGTCCACACGGTAAGTACTCTGTCGTGCTGTTTCGGTTGGTTTGGTTTTGTTTTTGTTTTCTGAGAGTGGCACAATGTGATGAGTGAATGTGTGTGCTGGTTTAGGTCAGAAGTTCTTGAAAGATCAAAAGGCTTAAGTGTAATAATTAAATATGAAAGTCATAGTATTGTAGCTCATACTCCAAATTATCATAGAAATCTGAAATAAGATGGGAAACAGTTCATAAGCTGAAAGGGAAAGATCACTTCCTAAGAATGGAAGAGTAAACTGAACCATGCAGTTTAGTGACCTATGACTTTGACAGAAGACTTTCCTCAGTCCTCTGTGTAATTTATAGATACGAAGTATACCAGAATCAAAATGATAAAACAGAGTAATAATTCTGACAAGTTTTATCCTTCCTATGCATTTCTAGCACCTGTCAAAACTTCAGTGACCAAACATCAGTTAAATTTTGCTGTTGCAAGTTAGGAAGTGGGTGTGTAGTTGGTTTAGGATGTCCTTTCTTCTTTTGGGATCTCATGTGAAGTTCTGTACTTCATTTTATAGGTAGAGCTTATATGAAGTCTTTAGGTGTCAGTTGTCTTCCCTGAAGTCTAGCCTCTTGAATGGGTACAGAACAGACTCTCCATTTATAAGCTTGATATTCTTTGAGTTTATTTTTTGAATGTATATCTAAGCAGTGGGATGCTGGACTGGCTTAACATACAATTAACATCCATGATCTTTAAAAGAATTACCAAATAAAGCATTTCTGTTGTTGAGGAACTGTGTGCCTCAACATGCAACATATATTAGTTGCTTTGCAACTGATAGATAGTAACATATTCTCACTCTTGAGTAACTTCAGGGTTTATTCAGTACTCTAAAACAGGATGTGTTTCATGCAGCATAGCAGTTAAGAAGAGGCACAGTTGAAGAGTTGCAGCAAATGTAGTGATTTGCAATGGTGGGGGATAGCTGGCTTTCTTAAAATGGTTAAAACTCTAACTTTCAAGAGCTGTTTTAAAACATGTTCCTTCATTGAGAAAAGTCTCTTGCTGGAGTTTTCCTGCAGTGAAAGTGTTCAAAGTAAACATTGAATAGAAGAGACCAAGCCATGAAATTTCAAGGGAGAACCAGTAGAGGGAACTCCACACTTCAATGCTGATTTTTGCATCTTGGCTTTTGGATTGCCTCTTTTTCTATCCATGGAGTGCATATTACTCTTTCTGAAGATAAATTAGTGGAAAAGTTTGGCTTTCCCTATTTGGAAATCATAGTTTTAGTTGAAATATTTTTTTGTAATGTATTCTAAATCTAATTTAAAATTAACCACAAATTCACAGCGGGACATGCACACTCCCAATGTATCTCTGTGAATTATCTCCACTTGCAGATTTGTGCATGCTTGCTTTAAGATGCCTCAGCTTATTTTTTCTTTACAAAGGAAGAGGGAAGTCTGCTTTGCTTACATTAATGTTGACTCTTATTTTTCTGTATTCTTTCTTGATATGAGAAATTTGGGTTTTTTTCCAGTGCTTCCGTGATGCACTTGAAAGCTCTTTATCCAGATGTCAGAGTTCTTCCCCGGTTCTACAGGGCATTGCTTATTAATAAACGAGGTTCTAGATCTGTGCTGAAACAATATGTGAGGCTGTAGAGAGAGGCTGGGAACCTCAGACTTGGTGGTTAAATTCATAGGCACACGAGGATTAGCTATGTGGAAGTAGCTGGTTTCAGTGTTCAAAATATTTTGTATGTTTTTGCTAACTCTGAATTTTAAGAGGTTTTTTATTCTCTCATTTTATGCCCTGAAAAGAAAAGCAATTCTGTTTTTCAAGCTAGAAACCTTCAGAGAAATAAGGTTTTAGGGTATGCCAGATATGTTGCAGTATGTCAGATTTTTGTAATAAAAATAGTTTTTCTTTTGGACTTGTTTTTATTCTTTCTTAATGTACTGGAGACTTTGAAATAGGAGCAGCTGGGTAGAGCCAGCTCAATAAGGATACACCAGCCTGGAAATACAGACTATTGGCTGCTCCTAACTAATCAGGGGATGGTGCAGCCAGTGGCTTAATGTCACTTCAATGACAACTTCACTTGTGCTAAGGCTATCCCATGTCTGTAACTTGTCTGAAGTCAGTCAGGATCTTTAGGTTAAAGTTTAGAGTGAAAGTACCATTGTAGGACGCCATGTAAAGAATCATCTTTGTCTGAAATAGCCCCATCTTCTGCTTGCAAACCCATCTCTTGAAGCTGGAAAGTCAGTTTTTCAGAAGGAAAGTCTAGGGAGAGGAGGGGATATTTCTTCCTCAGCTCAAGCCTGAAACCTTGACAGCAGTAGTAGATGTTGAAGGTCAGGGATCCAGTGCAGCATTCCATGGAGACTCTGCAGCCTTGCCTAATTCCATAGAATTGGCAGAGATCAAAAGTTTATCTGCTGTCTTTTTGAAGGAAAGCAGAGAACAGAAACCTTCCCAAGAGATGACTGAAACCCTCATTTAAACTGGAAATATTTCTTGGGGGCGGTGTTGGATGGAGCAGGCTAACTCTTAATTACAGAGTGATTTTTAAAGTGCATTTCTCTAATCAACTCGTTGTTGATGTTAGAGCCTGGCCTTGCTGCTGCCATCCACAAAACCCTTTGCAAACATGAGTGATGACTCAAGTCCTGTAAGACCTCAGCGCTGCACGAAGGGGTTGGAATATAAAACAGAACAGTGAGGTGTGAGTGACATATCAACAAAGCATTCTTTATTTCTTGCTAAATTTTCTTCCAACAACTTTCCTGCCTGTCAGTCTGGCTAATTTCTTGCAGCTTAGTGTTGACGTACCTTTGAAAATGCAACTTTGTGGCAGCTGGCAGAGGGACTAGCACAATTGCTTGGGTAAGGGCAACCAGTCTGTCCTCTGTCTCGGGAGGAAATGTTAACCTCATGTAAGAGAGGAGATGGATGGGGCAAAATGTTCTGTAGAGGGTAGTTTTAAAACCTGAATGAGGCAGAGATCTTGTTTTGAGCTAGGGCTGGTTTAGTAATCAAAAGTTCCAGTTCCAAAGCAGACAGCAGTAGTACAGCTGCAGCTGACAATCTGCTCACCTGGCTGTTCATTCTGTGAGCCATGGTATTTAGAAATTAGGAGTGCATGAGCAGGAGAAGCTCTGCAACAACCCCCACACAGCAGGGTTTAGCAGAAGACGACCTTGACATTGGAAACATCTTCCACAAAAGTGGTGACTGAAATTGATGCGCCTGATGTGGTTCTGTCTCTTGCTCTATCAAAAGCCATCACAGTTATTAGGCAGTTTGGATAGTTTTAAGGGTAAAAAGAGCCTGTAGTGATGATGCTACTTTGTCTTATAAACTTAGATAGTAATTCTTTAGGGTTGCCCTGATGATATTTGCTGCCAAAGGTGTTGACTGTAACCCAGAAGGGGTACTGCCATCTCCAGTTTTACTGTTGTCCAGAGAAACCCGTCTCCCTCCATCAAGGAATGGAGACTTTAGGCCATCTCCTCCCTCTCTGCACTGGAATGATTTAAAAAAAAAGGATTTGAACTGCATTACCAATGATTGTAACTGGGACTTAGTTAAGTAATATTTGCTCTGTTATTATGTTGGCTTGTCCTTCTTTATAGCTACTTTTTACAGAACACGTTATAAACAGATCAAGTACTGCAAAGGGCTTCCAGACGGGGGGGAGCATTCATTAATCAAGTGAAATTCACATCTGACTGTGTTCACAAATGTGCAGGTTCTGCATGAATGTTGCAGAGGCCAGCTGGTACAGCAAGACCAGTAGCATTGTCCTGCATGTGGCCACCAAATAAAATGCAGCACTGTCTTCAGGATGCAGCACCATTCCTTAGCGTGCTGCAGTTGAGCAGAGGAGGAAGAGGCATATAAATAGCAAAGAGTGTGTGAGCTCCATCTCGGTGCCTGATTAACAATTACAGGAACTCCTTTTAATGCAGATCTCTGAGTCAGCCCTCTTCCTTTGGCTTCCTCTGTCGAACACTCCTTTGTTAGCTGTAGGTCCTTGGTCACCAGGAGTTTGTACCTTTAAGAGACTTGTGGTAAGTGATTACTAATAGTGTCACCAGATATTGGTAACACTGCGGTGGGCAAGAACCACATTTCAGCAGCTCAGAGGTAGTCCTTCAGTACAGAGCTGACTGAATTTGTTAGAAAAGGAGGCACACATTGGCTCTCTTCTTCCTTCAGTAAATCCAGCACACAGCTTTGTTTATCCTCCAGAATTTGGTAATCTGCCTAGTCAGTGGCTCATGAAATTCCACTGCAGCAGAGAAAAGAAAATATTGCTCCTCTAGTGAAGGAAAGTCAGATTTAGTATCTAGGCTGCCTCATCTAGAGATCTTTCATCAAGTGGAGATTTCAAGTAGCAAACAGAACTGATAGTTCAGTGTCAACACAATGATCTGTGATGTCAAGGGTGAGTTTGATTCTGGCTGTTTGGTTGTTTGGGTTTTTTATTCGCCTAACTAAGAAATTCTGAGACTGCTGCTGAAGCAAACACATAGCCCCTTGCATTCCACTTATCTCTGGTCAGCTCAGGAAACAATCCTGATGGGTGCTAACAAAAGAAAATATTAAGTACATGCTACCACCTGATCAGACTGATCATTGCCTTCTCATGGTCTCTACTTGAAGTTTATAGCTAAGACAAGGTATAGAAAGGAAATTTCTGAAGCGTTTTAGGGAAAGGCAGTTTATCTGACTCAAGCCTTTTGCCTCAGCTTTTTGCCCTAAAGATGAGGGAGATCACTTAGCCAGGCATTGCTCATGTCATTAAAGGGTGTAGCAGGTGCTTTTTTTGGAACTGGAATAATATTTGCTGGAAAACTGAGTATTTCTAGTAATAGGTGTCATTCTTCAAAGATAAGCCAAATGTCTGTAAAGTATGGATGTTTGGGCAGGCAAGGGGGACAGGTCTTCTGTAGCAGTCTGAGCGGCTTCATTTTACTTAGGAAATGCGAGGGGTTTGCATGTGGGATTCAGCTCTCTATTCATTTGTGCTCAGTAATTCCTGTGAGTAATGCAAAAGGCAAAGGAAACACCACTGATTCCCAAACTGTTGTATATACCATTATGGTGATATGTACGTCCTACTGCACTTCAAAGCAAGTATCTGCAAGTTGTGAGGCACCTTTTGCTGCTGCTGAGCCCTGGGGGTGGAAAGGGTTTGTGGATCATGATGTAGGGTGGAATGATGTATAATCAGAGAACAGTTGTGTTGGAAACATAGCATAAGTGCCTTCTTATTTTAAAAATATTTAGTAGTAAGTTAAGAACTTCTGAAGAAGTGTTTTCTTCTTGAAATAACTTTTCAAGATTTTTCCACTTTACTTTAAAAGGTTGCACTGGATTTAGGTAGTTTAGAACTAATGCTCCTATTGTCTTATCCCTAGAATGTGGGTATGACTCTCTTCAAGTGAGTCTCTCCACACTGGAGCCTGCCCCAAAAAAATCAAAACCAAACAAACAAAACAAAAGAAAACAAAAAATCCCGAGAACAGTTAACATGTGAAGAGGAAATCTTTCCCTCTTTTTGTTTTTTTCCTCTTATTGCAACAACATACAGGAACATTTTGCTGGGATTTTGTGTTAAGATTCTGTTGGTAGGTAGGTAGATATTATAACACTAGACTACCTTCAGGTAGCTTACAGAAGTGCCTGTTGATAGTGAGACGAACTGAACATTGCTTCCATCAGTGATTCTTTCAGAGATTCAATAGATATCAGGTGCTGGATTAATGCATTTTGTTCTTCTTAACAGGAAGCCTAAAAAGGAAGAACATCTTAGTGAAGAAGCTGCCAAGGTGATTTCTAGCCTTCCTGACTTAACTTTCATGCATGCCAAGGTGTTGATGTTCCCAGCCACATTAACACCTTCAACAAGCTGCCAAGAAAAGGTAGACTAAAGTGATGTGAATTGGACGTTTTCTATTGGTTTAGTTTTCTTTTATTTTTTTTTTTCTTTCTGGTTGGTTGGTTTGGTTTTGTTTTGTTCTTTTTCTTATTATTTCTTCCCTCGGTGGGTTGTAAAAAGCAATCTTGCTTTAATAAAAAAAAAAAAGTTCAGATGATTTGTTGGTAAGCAGCACTAGAAAGGTATACATAGTAATGTACATTTATTTACATACTGGAGTCCTAAATTTATATTAGAGAAAAATGTAAATAATTGGGGGTAAATCTTTTTGAAGATCTATTCTTTTTGTTGTGCTGGGATGTATACATTTATGTCTTTGTGAAATACACTGGTGGAGTCCTTCTTACAAAACTTTAAAAAGTTACAAAAAAAAAAAAAATCCTAGAAACTCATAATGAAAACTTCAATCTTCACAATGCTGTGAAGTTCCCCTTAAAGGTTTTCAGATTGCATTGAGCATCTTCTTCTTTCCTGCATATATTAAAATAACTATTGCTGGGAAAAACAAACAAAAAACAAAACAAACAACAACCAAAAGGTTACATTGTCCCTTTGTGGGTTTTCGGTTATTGTTGTTTCTTTAAAGCCCGGTAATTTCCTTTGTGTTTTAACAAGCTTAAGATGTGTTTTCCCTTTTCTCCTCCATCCCCTCCCCTTGTTTGATTGGTTGGCTGATCAATTTTTATGTTCTTAAACTTCAATAGTATGGCTCTGTCACTATATAACCTTTTGAAAGGTATGCTGTCGGTAATTTCTTGTTCCAGTTATGGGTCACTGTCTAAACATTTGATTTTGTTTGGGTCATTAGAAGGTTGTCTGCTTTTAATCAGTTTGATTTGGAAAAGAAGGACCAAAACTATATGAATGTCTTAGAATGAAATTTAAATTTTTTTATGTTCTGTTGTACCACTATTCCTGTTTGATTTTGCACAGTGTAAAATGACATAATCATAGATTGCTATGGTTTTAGGCTGTATATACAGTAAAAAACTATGGGTTGTAAATGTCTGGGGAAATTCCTATGGAAAAAAGAGAGCTATGTAGAAGAACCTCTAAAAAGGTCAATGTGCATGCCCAAGGTCTTTTGAGATTTAAGTGTGTAAATTTCCTTTTAGCTTACACAAAATAAAATAATTTAAAAGATACATTTGTATATAGTCTGCTGTCTTTTTACACAGAATGTATACATTATTCACGTTTCTCTTGATGGTAAAATCGATGCACTGCATTAACAGTAGAACCTTCTAATTTGTGTTGTGCAGTCCCACAAAACACACCTGTCAGGGTCTTACAGAAGGAGAAGCAGACTTTTCTTTAATTGTCCTGCCTCTGAACGTGCTGTGATGTTGTCTTTTATTTCTGTCTCCAACTTGCCTTCTAGCTTGTAGGGTGATGTGGCTCGAGACATGCTGGTATTTTGGGTTAGAGACTTGAGCAAAGTAACTGTCAATACTCAGCTATAAGAAACCCAACTTCTGGTGAAGTAAGAAAGGACAATTGCTTTTGCCTGTTTTCTTAGCTAGAAATAAAAATATAAATGTAGAGTTTGGCTAAGTTGCCTAACATGTTAGCTTGCTCTGTAGCTCTTTCAGCAGCATCTGTTCAGAGGGTAAGAGCAGAGTGTCTGCAGGTAAGGCATGCTCTGGGCATTGAATTTCTTGAGGGTGCTTTGCATGGGCATAGACTGTTCTGTCTCTAATCTTTCCTACATGAACAACAGCTCTTTAAGTCCTCAGTAGTCACCACCAGTTCATCAGTTAACATCTAGTTCTGAGAAATACCCACTGCATTTTTCTTACCTCTTCTTTGAATTCTTTATCATCTGACAGCACTTGGGTCAGAAAAGTTAAAGTTTGAGTTTGTCATTAGCTGGTAAGGTGAAACATCATCCTTGCAAAAGGAAGCTTTTTCCTTCTTGAAATGTCCTTGAGAGATGAGCACTGAAGTTCCATATTTGTGAATGCAGGAGTTTCAGGGAGTGGTGACTACTCAGAATTTAGAGCGCAGCTCCTGCGGCTGTGATAAACTTAAATCATAAAAGGCCAAACTGGCTCTTTTGCCCTCTGATTAGTACTGCAGCGTACAATGCTGTGGTATCAAACGGCACCCTGTTGTAGCTGAAAAGGTTTACGCAAAAGCCATCTGCTTTACCATGTAGCCCCAAAACACACTTTTACTTTGGAGTGCACAAAACCACTTGGTACTCCTGCAGATTTTCATCCCAGTACTGACTTCATGCCCATTACGTGTCAAAATTCGCTTTGCTAATCGCACAGGTTTAGCATAGTATTGTTTAGTCCATGCTTATTACATCATTCACTTCTGGTGCTGAGCTGCTGTAGGTTAAAATTGGTCCTTTTGTTTCGGTAACCATGGCCCATTCCTCGGAGCCAGAGTGGTGGTATAGCTGCAGCAGAGAGCTATAGCTATTGTTTCAAGGAGAATAAGTTTAGGAGCTGACTCATGATCCTTGTCTGGCAGCAAGTGGACTGAAGTATTAAGGAGAGGTGGGGGTGGAAATGCCAGCTGCAAGTTGATCTTTAGTCTCCTCACAATTGCCTGTAGAGGCAGCTGCCCATTTGTCTTCCAGTCTCCGAATGCAGTACTGGTGGCCTGCTGTAGATGGGAGAAGGGGAAGAAATGGAAGGGGGAAAAGGAGATTTCTATTTTGACTGATGTACCAATCTGAAACTTTGTGAAACCTGGTACTACCTAGAGTGTGTTTATGGAGTTTTTATGTTCTCTCGGGGGAAAAAAAAAAAAAAGCATCCTGCAGATGTTCACACTGCTGAAAGGCATCAATTTTCCACCTAAATTCAGACTTTTGAAGTAGATGCTGTTTGCTGTTGCAAGCATAGCATTACTTCTTGTCTCCCAGCTTTGCCCCCCTTCTTTCTTGTCAATTGTGGGACTGACAGACAGGCTCTCCTGCCCCTCTCCTCCTGCCCCTCTCCTCAGGCAGCTTTGTTCTTACGCAGAAAGTTTTGTCTAGCAGATCTGGCTGCATCAGGGTGTCCTTCCACGCTGTTCCCACTGACACAGCGTGCCTTATCTAGTTTAGTGTTGCCAGTAGGTTTATGAGCAGGACGGTAACTGATACTTGCTGCACATATGTGTTGCTGTGCATTGTCATCAGGCATGTTGATGTGTATCACATTCTCTTGAGGACTAGTGTCATTTAATAGTGAGGTGCTTGTGTGCCCATCCAACAGAAGCAGCAGAGGACGCTCGGTTCTGATGCAGTTGCCTGAGTTGGAACACAGCCATGAAGGCAAG
Source organism: Chloroceryle aenea (assembly GCA_013399075.1). Lineage (NCBI taxonomy): Eukaryota > Metazoa > Chordata > Aves > Coraciiformes > Cerylidae > Chloroceryle > Chloroceryle aenea. The sequence goes on from VWZY01008964.1 coordinate 95,020, forward strand.
TCCAAAGCTCCCACTGTGAAGAGAGCTGCAGGCCCCTGAATGACAGCTAAGAAGAGCTGGACTCTGCTTGTATTATCCAAAAGACTGCACTCTGACACTTCATGGTTCGGTGCTGACTTCTCTGGGAGTGTTACCACCTGCTGCAGGTGTTAGTACTGGACTGCCCCCAGCACTTGAAATGTGAAGACCACCTCAGAATATCATTATCTTGACAGATTCATTTTGAAACGCTGAAAATGAAGCTTACCAATAGTGTACGTAGGTGCCCTCAAATGCAATTAGTGTGTACTGAAATTAACCCTTCCTCACACTGGATTGGGGTACAGAATGTTACCTGGTAGTATAATTGGCACGTGGGCAGTTATTTTGTTGGCCTGAGGGCTGAATATCTAGTTGCCTTCACAGGATGCAAGGGAGACTTAGCCTGTGTAAGATGGGTCAGCCTCTCAGCAGAGCCACTAAAGGCAGACAGCATCCTGCCCTGCTCCCTGAGGTGAACCTGGAATGTGAAAGGAGATGGGGAGAAACAACACGTTCCACTTCAGAGGTCTAAAAGCAAGGTGAGGAGAAGCTGGAAGAAATTATAAAGTCAGACCTTAAGAGAAGCTCTGAGTAGGGGAAAGAAGGTGAAGCAGGATTTGGAGTGTAGGCAGCTGGGATAGCTATAGGAAGAGCAGGTGGTAGAGAAAGTGGGATACCAGCATGAGGAGCAGGGGCATTTGGAGAGGAGAGAAAGCCTGGGATGGATTACAGACACACACACACTGTGCCCACTGGCTGCTCTTCTCTAAAACCTGGAACTGAGCCTCAGAGACCCAAGTCTTTGTGTTGCTGGACTGCAGAGAAAATATGTTAAACCCATCAGGTGAACATAAATGTGTGTGTTGCAAGAGCCCCCGATTGCTATCACTTATTTTTGGTGGAGAGCTGGGCTGCAGATGCGAGGGTTTAAATGCAGCTGCTGGTGCCTGTTTTAGCATTGATAGAAATCCAGATGTTAGAAGACCTTTCTTAAAAATAATTTTTAGCTAAGGAGGTACACTATAAATCCAGACTGTAGGTATAAAACAAAATCCTCAGAAGCTAAGCTCTGCTGCTGTGCTTTGGAACTGCAGCTTCAATCCTGTCGTGCTTCTGCAATGTGACAGTCGTTACTTACATATCATCCTGTCTTTAGCCAATCCTCACCTCGTGCCCTGTGCAGATTTATTTTCCAAATCAGTACAGTGCAGGGAAACTCTTCTCTGCAGAGCCCCCATTTCATAGAGCTGAAGAGAGGCGATGGCCGCGTGTGGAAACTGTGGCAAAGGCACGGTGAAGTGGAAGGCTCTCCTGGCTTGAGGCAGCTGGTCATGGCAGCTTTTTTGCAGGAGGTCACTCGTGAGTTTGTGTCATTTGGTGCCCAGCATGAGTTGCCTGATTGGGATGTGCAGAAATGCCAGTTTCTCCAGGATGTGGCTTAAGCAGTTAGGAACTTTTCTTGTTTGATGTACAACCAGGGCTTTGTGACACCAGGAGTCAGGTGTGTGTGTGCTAAGCACCTGGAAGCTGCTGGAGCTCCAGTTTTCATCTTGTCAACCCATTCTTAAACCTGTAATATCACAGGTTACAGCAGGGTTGCAAAGATCGACTTCATTTGAGGGGCTGTGCTGCACTTTGTAGTTTGTCAGTGACATCCAAGGACGTCTCAGTTGCTAATAGATATCACACACGTTCCGGAGGCATAGGGGAGTGCTCACTGTCTTAACATCTGGATTCACCACATGGTCACCAAATAAAACTATGTTCCTAGCTTAGGGTCTCTGAATCTTCCTCCGCAGACCCGCTGATTTTGTCAGGACCGTACTCGCCTACCATTAGGTGTGTATATCCACAGAGGTTCCTAATGGGACTCCATAAGTGAAGACGAATTCAAAGGAGAGTCAAAAATTAAGGTGGTACAGATATTTTGAAATACTTGTCTAAGCAGCCTTAATAATCCTTCTGGCATGGTATTCCATGTGCTTAATGATCTTTTGAGCATAGCTTTTTAAGCTCAGAATATGTGCAGTAAGCTGAACCAAGGCATCAAAACGAAGCTGACCCTCTCAGGCTCTGTGCCCTAATGTGATCTACTGGGCCTCTACCCATGTCCTCACTGCTTTGTGTGACCAAGGTGGCATGTCCTGCTGACCTGCTGTGCCTGTGCTAATGCCAGCAGTTGAGCTGTTGTGACTGATCCTTACTCATTAGGGATGGATCATCAGGGGTTTACTTGTACATATGCCTGTGCAGTCCCATGCCACAGGCGTTTGCATGATTGACACCAGGACTAGCAAGCAAATCCCCTCAGAATACAAGTAGGTTTCCTGCTGGGATTGTTGTCATTGTGTGAGCCTTGCCTCCCATATTTAAAGCAGTGAAGTTACTAAAGGAGGAGGGAGGGGAAGCAGAGAGGCAGTTTCAGCTCAGCAGCCTTGTCCGTGCCTTTGTCTCTGCTTTTCCAATGAAATATGTCTCAATTGTTTTAAAATCTTTGAGTGATAAAACACTTGGTGTTTATTTCCCTCAGCCAGCGAAAAACTGCAGGGAGGACAGCTTACTGAAGTCAGGTGTGGTTTTCAAGATGGCCTTAATCTTCTAAATGGCAGGAAGTGTTGTCTGGCCTGAGCTGGTCTTCAGAAGGCATTTCACAAGGGAAGAAAAGCGAGTTCTTTGGATCAAACCCTAAGCCATCAACTGGCCTGCAGCTGCTCAAGAGGATGTGTCATAGGACAGGTTGTCCAGCACACCTCAAGTAGTTGTGACCTTGTGCCATAAGATAGAGAGCACCGCAGACCTTGCTGCACTACAAACCCTGAAGGCCACTGTGGTGTTCAGTTCAGTCCCTATGAGCCACACCGTGTCAGAGCTGGCCTAGCTCCTCAGAGGGGTAAGCCTTTTGGACTCATATGTTGTTACCTGGGGAGAACAAGCCCTCCCATCCCACCTCAAACACTTTTGGTGGTGGTGTTAAAGTACCTCATGCTTTTAGGGGTAATTTATCAATAACAAACTCTGACTTAAGTAGCAAAAGAAACAAGACAATTTGGCTTCTCCAGTGCTAGTTCTGGCGATATTTCTAATTGTTAACTGCAGTCTGTTCATATAAATATAAAAAAACCCATACCAGTCAGGATCTGCCCTGTTGCTTGGGGTAGGAACAGGTCTTGGCCTTGGTGAGACAGGTAATGGGAGGGTAGTTGTGTTGTTCCTGCCACACAGCTTCATCCCAGCATGCTTTTCCAAAGTCTGTGGACAACTGTATGGTCGGAGAAAAAGGCTGGTGTACGATGAGATGCGCAGAAGACGTGTGTGTGGTCATGGCAGAACTGGCTCTGTCTAGTATCTATCTGGTGTCCCCTAAGGCTGTCCCTCAGGTCTGCAGAGCTGCAATAGTGACTGAATTGTAATTTTTGCTGTGGAGCTGTTTTTTTGGGTCTCTTTACAGTTGGGGGAAAGAAGGTTGTGAGGAAACTGCCTGGAAAGAACAAATGGGTGCTGGCAGCTGTGTGCAGACACTCTGTGAGTAGTTGGACTACTGGTTTTACTTCATGCTCACCAGTCCAAGGAGTTTACAGAAGATGAGGATTTTGCTGGATCTCTAAGGCCTTTCAGCTCCTCCTAGCAGCCTTGGAGAGAGTGGGAGCAGCTTCCATAGGAATTCAGAGCAGAGTGGAAAGTATCTAACAGGCTGTTTCAAAAATGTAGAGGCTGGCTCGGGGTCTGTAAGGGCCTTTTCTGATCACATTTTGGCTTTTAAACTACAGGCAACCTTATCACAAATACAAAAGCATGTCTGTTTTGGAAACAAATCAAAAGTAGGCATGAAGTGTCCCACACATGCCCCCCTTCAAACCCTCCCTTTCTTCTCCCTCCTTAGCCCCGAATGTCATCAAATGTTTTCTCCAAATCTTAACAACTTTGATCCAAAACCTGTTTGCACATGAATTGTACTACCAAAATGGGGTTTTCTCATGGCTGTGTTATTATCCTGAGTGCAGGGACTGTGTTTCATTAGGAGCACTAAAGCCTTTTGTCACTTGGTTAATGCTAAAGTGAGTGAAGAGTCGACATGCGGCTGGCAACGGGTGTTTTGCAGCTGGTAGGACTATTGCAGGTTACTCCACTTTCTCTTGGCCTGAGCTGCCTCCCTCTGACAATGGCAAAATGAGCAGTTGCACGGCTGCTTTGTGCTCTTAAGGGTGCAATTTTCCCTCCTTTTCTATTTTGAAGGAGTGTCCTTTCCCCTTCTCTCTATCCACCTAAATGAAGCCTGTTCTGGCAACTTTCCTCTTCCTTTGGCCAGGGAGGAGGAGGCAGGGTGGAGAGGGAGGGACAAACAGCTGGCCTTTAGGTTTCAAATCAATGCAGCTCCTTAGTGGGCTGGCAGTGTGAGCTCAGTTGTTAGGAAAAGCTGCTCTTTCATTCAGGAGGTGGCCTGAGCCAATTCTCCCCCAGTCCAGGACCAAAGAGGTAGGGAGTTAGGTCCTTTCCAGCTTGTAGGACCCTTGCAGCTGGCACAGGCTGCTGTTGCCAGTGTTTCATTCATGTTTCATTCAACCAGAAGACCGTGTTGGCACTTTGGAGGTTAGCCCGTCTCAGAAAACTGGTGGAACAGCGTGCTTTGTGTGCTTGGATTCCCATCTCTTTGTGAAAGCCACCTTGCCCTGAGACTGGGAGTGCAAGGTAGCCCAAACTGTTCTGTGATTCTATGATCTGATACCTTGCAAGGTGATGACATTACTACTGCCCACAGATGAAAAATGAAGTAATGCAAGGTAGACTGTGCTGCCTCAAGTTAAGTATTTCCACCTTCAGAGGAATAGCCCTACTTGAAAGGTTTCTTTAAAGATGCTGTTGTGCTGCAGGAAGGGACATATTTGCAGTGTGTTCGAACAGCATGAGGCCTGACAGGAACTCTGGGCTGTTCCTCAGCACACCTGTCCCCAGTGTAAAGTGGGAAGAGAAGCTTCACAGCCATGGGATTGCATCACATTCTATACAGGTGGGTCATTTTCTGGCCTTGCAAACCTCTGGGTCCTCTGTGCTGAGAAAGTTACACTGCTGGAAGATGGATACCAATAGTACCTATAGCTCCAGGTAGGCTGTCCTTGAATTTGCAGGGTTGTAAGTGAAGGTGAACTCTGCAGACACTGAGATGAGCAGGGTGGTTCTCATGGCAAGGAGCTCCTGTCAGCAGCTCTCCAGAAGTTTTAAAAAAGAAAAAAAAAGGACCAAAAGAAAACCAAAGGTAGGGTTGAAGAGTCTTCCTCTGTAAGGGCTGAGTTGGTTCTGCAGTGGCAGTGGTGTGACAGAACACAGCAAAGATGCACTAAGGGCTTCTCTCAGCCTGTTTCCCCAGAGTGAGCCTGGTGCTGACTTCCTTGGAGCAAAGGCATTAGGGTAAAGCTAAAGCTGTAGGAGGTGGGCGAAGACATTAATTTCTGTACTGACTGGGTCTGTCCAATCTTTGGTCTGCCTTGTTCCCTTACCTTCTGTCTGTGTTGCTTATTTTTGTCTCCCTGGGTAATTCTCCTAAGATTTCCTCGCTCATTTGTGTTTAATCTTGCCGATTTGTCTACAGCCTTGTTTGCTCTAATCTCTGCAGGTCACAGTGCAGTTTGCGTGTTTGTTACTCTTTGGCTGTCTGCAGTGATCAGCACATTTCATCGTGGTTGAATTTGCATCAAAGAAACACCTGACAAAGAAGCCAGACCTGATAATAGGCTCCAGTTTCTCCTCAGAACCTGAAGGGGTAGAGGCGGGTGAGGGAAGGCTGGCAGGATCACAGGGGAGTTCATGCTCTACTTTCAAGGTGGTGTGCTTCTCTCTCCTGCCTGATGGAGCACTGCGGACCCCACTGCTGCTCTAGGCTCCCCAGAAATAGACCTGCTGCTGGAAAAGAGGAAAGTGAGACAGAGGTAGGCCTTGCTCTTCTGCAAAACAAGCCCACAAGTGGGAAACTAGAGAGGGAGAGGAGAAGGCTCTCCTGCAGTTGCTGTTGTAACTGCAGAAGTTTATCTCACAAATTACAGGTGCCCCTTTCCCGTGAGGAGAGTTGGCTCAAAGAGAGAAGCTGCAGTCACAGTGGGATTGTTCCCTGCTTTCTTGGAGTTGGTCAGAGAAGCTGATTAATTCACAACTGGCTTCTCTAGCACACCGCTTCAATGTTCATGTCTAAACAAAGGGGGTTGCATTTGCTTTTGTTTGTATATTTTCTGCTGCCCAGACCATTTTCCCGGTCTAGAGTTTGCTGTTATGAGCTCATTTTATGTAATGACCATATATAGTTACATATCATTATACACACCAAAAGATACTTAGAGCTAGGTATATGTGACTTGATGCAGTTGGGATTACCCTGTTAGGTACTAGATACCATTTAAGTTGGGGCTGGGGTCCAGGACAGAGGCATCTCCACAGCTCATCTGTCTTCCTGGGACATGGCCAAGGACTGGTGTGCAGGAACCCCAGCTCTCCATACTCATCTGCACAAAACCAAGCTTTCTTATTCTTTATTTCACTCAGGCCAGCATGCCACTGTGTGAAACCTGGGGCGTTTTGTGGGGTGCTGTAAACTGGAGGGAGGAAGGGATGAGATCCTGTCGTCTTTGGCTGATGCTAGAGCATCCTGGGCTTCCACTCTTGAATGTGCAGGTTTAAAAGCAACATTCTCCTTGGAGGGATTTCCAGCTCCGTCCATTCAAGGCAGGGTTGGAGATGGCTGGTTTGTCCCTGGTTCCCAGGAGAACTGAGGATGGACAAGCAGGACGCCCCTTTGCACCTCACCTGCTGGAAACACCATTGCCTGCTGGACCAGAGGTGCCATGCTGCCCAGCTGCTCGCTTCTATCCCCAGTGGACAGCTGGCTGTTCAGGGATTAACAGTGCTATTTAAAGAAAAAAAAAAAAAAACCAACCTACCTGCAGCGTTATGTAGGGAGGTGATCATGCCTCTGTACTCTGCTTTGGTGAGGCCACACCTTGAATACTGTGTCCAGTTTTGGGCCCCTCTCTATGAGAACATTGAGGTGCTGGAGAGGGTACAGAAGCAGGCTACCAAGCTAGTAAAAGGTTTGGAACGTATCTCTTACAAGGAAACACTGAAGGATCTGGGGCTGTTTAGCCTTGAGGAAAGTCTGTATTAAACTCCTGGCAAAAGGCAAAACAGGAGGGGGTGAGTCCATCCTACTTTCTGGAAGTGCATGGTGATGGATAACCTTTCTTCCTCTGTGTCCCAGGGGTTTAAGTGCCAGCTGCCCTGGGTCTTATGTTTGCCTGCTGCATAGGTAGATGCAGCTACAGAGCACAAACAAGCAGAGGCTTCAAATGAAACAAATTGGGAGGCGAAATGACAATCTCACTGTGGCGTGGCATTAAATCCTTGAATTACATCAGACTGAGTGGAAAGTCAGAAACCTGCATCCTGAGATTAAAAATATGACTGCCTTTACAAGAGCAGTGAGAGCACCTGCTAATTGTTGGTTCACAGGAGAAAAGCAGAAACATGGTGAAAAATTGACTCACAATAGCGGTTGCTGTATCATAATCTCCTGGTTCCTTTCTTGCCTTGCTAATAAGAAGTAAGACTAATTTAATTTTTACAACGTCCCAAATCTGTGGGTATACGATTCAGAGACTTAATAAGATTCTCCTGCCGAGCCAAGAAGAGCTTAGTGGTTTTTAGCTTACTTTCTTCTGGATTTTAGTTTTGTGACATTTGTGCAGTGGCTGAGACCACTTTTTTTTTTTGGTTGGTTGGTTTGTTTTTTAAAGCCTGTATTTCATCAGGGTTACTAATGTCTCTGTTTAGGTTAATTATAAGTTTAATTTGTTTGTACTGGAGCTGGGTAAAAACTTGAGGAGAAGAAAAACAAATTTTGGCAAAACAGAAGCTTTTATGAGTTTTTTTGATTTGCCAAACTTGTTTTCTGGAGAGAAAAGTGAAAAAAAAACCTATTTTGTTTCAGCATTTGCTTTGAGATTTTTCTCTTTTCATTTTGAATGCTCTTCATGGCTAGCTTTTATAAAGGGCTGAAGAGTCAGAGTGAAACATTTGTTTCAGCCGACCCCAAATGAATTTTTTTGGGGGACTTTTTTTCAGGATCGCCAGCCAACCGAAAAATCAGTTATTCACCCAGCTTTATATACCATATACCGATAGAAGTCTCAGAACACTGTTCATGTGGTGCAGCTGCTGCTAAGCCCTCCATTTATAGCTTGGTAAATGATTATGCTCCTCAGGGTTGTGTGAGAGAGTGAACCATCAGTAAGCACCTGGTTTCTCTCCCTTGGGCTAATAAGGAGGCAGCGTTTCACAAAATGAGTTTCTAACTTTATTCCCATTGTGCAGCAGGTATTAACTTTGCTGGACGATGAACGGTTGCAGGACTTGTTTTACTCAGATGTTAACCTCTTTGGAGACTTGGCTGCAGCAGGAGTTGTTTTAAAGCAGCAGAGCTGAGCTCGGCTTCAGGGGTAGCTGTACCTCAAAAAGATGAGTGCGATAATGGAGAAAAGATAAAGTCCCTAATTTCAGGGTTAACCACTGTAAAAGACCAGTATTTAAAATGTGCTTTCCTATGGTTACTCTGAGTGATAGATTATATATAACATGAAGCTACTTATTTCAAACCCTTGCTTTAACCCTTTTCATCAGTTTTCCCTGGATAAAGAGTTACCTGCAGAATGCACAGAGCATTCTGGAACAGCAAAGCCAAATTGTCTGTTTTACTGAAGCTGATGGAAAAAAGTTTAGGTTAATTCCTGCAGGGCAGACACTGTAACCAGAAATGGTTGGTCCTGCTTGCCCGGTACAGATTGCAAGTCTGCTGGAGAGAAAGGAGTCAGGTCATCATCTTAAATCTTCATTTAAGCTTAAATCTTGATGCTGTTCTGTTGAATGCCTTTAGTGTTTAGAGCAGCACATGAAAACTTAAAACAGGCTCAGTGAGTTAAGTGCTCCTGAGGTTGCAGCTTTCCCTTGTGCCACTGTCCCACTGAGAATTTACCAGCCAGCAGGAGTGCATTTCACAGAATCACAGAGTGGTGGGGGTTGGGAGGGACTTCTGGAGATGATCTAATCCATCCCCGCTGCTAAAGCAGGTTCACCCAGAGCAGGCTGCACAGGAACGCATCCAGGCAGGTTTTGAAAGTCTCTAGAGAAGGAGACTCTGCAGCCTCTCTGGGCAGCCTGTTCCAGGCCTCTGTCACCCTCACAGGAAAGAAGTTTTTCCTCATGTTGAGGTGGAACTTCCTGTGTTCCGGTCTGTGACCATTACCACTTGTCCTCTCACTAGGCACCATTCTCTTGACACCCCTGCCCTTAAGGTATTGGTAAGATCCCCTCTTGGTCTTCTCTGGGCTAAACAGCTCCAGGTCTCTTAGCCTTTCCTCATAAGAGAGATATTCCAGCCCCTCATTGTCCTTGTAGCTAGCTCTCTGCTGGACCGTCTCCAGTAGTTCCCTGTCTCTCTTGCACTGGGGAGCCCACAGCTGGACACAATGGTCCAGATGTGGCCTCACTAAGGCAGAGCAAAGGGGTAGAGAAACTCCCTCAATCCCCTGGTCATGCACTTCTTGATGCACCCCAGAAGACCATTGGCCTTCTTGCCCACAGGGGCACACTTCTGGCTGACATTAGAGTGCCCAGTTGTCACGCGCAGAGCCAGGGTTGCCTGGGCACGGGTGCCAAGCAGGCTGAAGCCACCATGCCCATGCTGAACCTTTTGAGCAGGGACAGGAAGGCACTGCCTAGGCTGGGATTAACTAGAGAGGGGTGGTCTTTATTTTTGATTTTTTATTTTATTATTCTCACCTTCAGAGAGCACTGACCCTGGCTCAGGTAGAGACATGAAATGAATTTGGTCCAGAGCCAGGCAGGTTCACTACCCCTTGGGAGCAGCCTGTAGGCTGTGGAAAGGTCAGTTTTTCTCTCATCCCTTCTTAGAACAGTTCAGCAAGTCTCATGCCCTTGGCACCTTTCTCCTTCCCCACTCACCTCCACTCCCCCCAGTGATCTGTTTTCTAGGCTCTGGTTTGATCTCCAGGTGCCAGCTCCTGCCTGGAGGCAGCTGTGCCGGGAGGAAGGTCGCAGCAGGAGCGCAGTGTGTGGGAGGGGAGGCAGGAATCAGAGTTTCTGGCAGGAAGGAGCAAGCTGCGTCTTGCCACCTTTCTGAGCTCATCCCCAGGGCCATGTCAGGGAGCTGTCCCTCCTGCCTGGCACGTTACTCTCCCTTTTGCCCCCACTCCTTTGTCTGGGATTACACAGTCCCAGGGTGTCTTTGCTTTTGGGTGTGGGACTTCAAACCGGTTGAACCAATTCATAGCAGGTGATTCACTGGACGCGTTTCTGCCCTCACTTTGTTCCCGCAGCATCTGTCAGCAGGTTGCAATTTTTACAGACGTGCTGTCTGTCATTCTGTATCGTGGCCGGCCCTGGAGCCCCCGCTGTGCACCAGGCACTGCCCTGTCACACAGCAGGGAGGTACAAACCATAGTCGTACGTCCTTCCTGCGAGTAGTTCTGCGTGTCCTGGTGATCCCTGACCCATTATGTTGAGGCTTTTCCATAACCTGTTTTGAGTGGTAGAGGTGATTAGGTGATTTTATTATTTTTGGGTTACATTAGGGGTTGTTCACTTAGATTGGACAAATGTAACTGTCCAGAATTGGGTTTACAGTAACAAGCAGGGAGACTGGCAAGGCCACAAGTGTTTGAGGAGGAATCTGTAGCACTGGAGGAATGGAGGTGGTGTTTTGAACTCTGCTTAGAGCTGCCGCTGCTTTCTGTATTGGAGGCTGTTGCCAAGTGGTGGTGGGGGTGGTCATCTAAACAGGGGTCGCCTTGCTGCCAGCATTGCTTCTGCCAGAACTGTCGCCTGCCTTCCAGATGTCAAAAAAAAAGCAAACTGCAAGCTCAGCTCTTCTGAGGCTCCTCTGCCCTGTTGCTTCCCTGAATCCTTTTCCTTTCCAAGGTGGGAGCAACCTGGCTCCTGGAACAGCAAAATCCAGTTTTCCCTCCCTGGCTAAGGCAGATGTGAGTCAGTGTACTCATAAGGCTCAGCAGCAGGAGGAGCTGGACTGAGGAACTGTGATTGTGATGCTGTTGGAGCACAGCCAGGTCAGATACGTGCTGATGGTGTACCCTGGGCTTTGATTTCTCCCTATTTGACAGCATCAAAGGGCAGGAGACAGAGCAGCTGCCGCTTGTGGAAGGCACTAGGATCCACAGGTAACCCCCAAAAGCTTTTGAGATGCTGGAATTGGGCTGCTCTTGTCTTGACCCCCAAACCCCTCCTTGGACAAAAGCTCTACAGCCGGGATGAAGTCTTGCTGCTGGAGCTGGATTGTCTCTAGGCTGCATGGGTCAGCCCTTGACTGGTTTTTAGGTATCACTGCTACTTCTATTTGTACATACCTCCTGCTGGGGTGTATCATCTGTGTCCGGACCCTGCTCTTGCTTTCATCCATTGAAGGTGAGGTCTGGCAGCTCATCTTACTAGACCTTCCTCAAACCCTGGTAGAGCCTAAAGCTTTGTCCTTGCAGCCATGTTCACAGACCTTCATGCCTATAGCCTGGAGGGAAGTGAGATGTTGTGGTGCACCCATGCAAGGTGGTCTGCCACTTTAAAAATGTGTTACATACGGGACAGACGTTCTCCAAATGGAGAAAAGGTGCTTCTCAGCCCTGAAACGGGAGCATTATCTCGTCTGTCTTCTCTTGCAGGGGGGTAGCTATCAGTGGCTGAAGTGACCCTTGGTCCCATTCAGGGCAGGAGAAGCAGTTTCTTTGTGTTTGCTGGAGGCAAGAGGTGCAAAAGCCGAGGTCTGTGCTTAAAACTGTCTGTCTTGAAATTGATAGCCCTTTGTGCCCATGTTCTGAGCCAGCTGGCTGGCCTCTCTTGGAAATGCTGCTGTCTACTAAAACAGTCTGGACTCAAAGCCCCCTTCATTTATGGTCCCTGGGTTCATGGCCCCTAATGCTGAACTTCTCTGAATTTTTCTCAGTGGGGTCTCCTGCTTCTCCCTCTCTCTTAATTTAAGGTTATATTAAGCAGATCTGCTTCACCAAGCTCTCCCACCAAACTGGGCAGGCAGGTGAAGAGGTGGAGACTACTTACTGTGACAGTGCTGCAGGATTTAGGAGGAAACCTTTGATTGAAGTGAGATGCCACTTTGTCTGCAAAGCTATTAACCCCTGGCAGGCATGAGGCAAGGAAAAGGCAGGTGATTGGTGCCGACATTAGAGCAGAGGGAAGTGGGCTTTGTCCTCCTGTGCCTCCCAGTCCAGCACAGACCCCCCCACAGCAAGCAGGAGCAGACGGCAGCTGGCTGAGGGATTGCAAGCAGTATACTGAACTCCACTTGGAGAAGCCCAGACAATTCCTTGCCCATGCGAGCTGCAAGGCAGCATGCAGGGAAAGCAAGGCTGATGTGACCCTGCCTGAGTATTATCTTCTAGCAAACTTCCAGGGTCATGGCCTTGTTGTCAGGTTTTGTTAGGTTGGTTTTTTTTTTCCTCCTTTCTCATAAATGCAGAGCTTGGCACAAGCACAAAATCCATGTCATCCCCGCTTACACCGGGAAGGGAGACGTAAAGGCAGTGAGTACTGAAGGCTGTAGGCCAAACTGCATGCAAGGGAGGGAAAGCGGGGGGAGAGGGGGAGGGGGAGGAAGCCCAGTGAATAGGGGGAAAAGGAGAGGAAATGGGAGAGGAAATAGTCCATGGAGAGTACCCAAGGTGCACAAGGCAGGGACAGAAGAATGGAAGGAAATTCTTGCAAAAATGGGTGATTTGAAACCTGTTCCTTCTGTGCCCTGTGATGTGCATTCATCTGGCAGGTGCTTAGATCTGGAGGTGTCTGGGGAGGAATTGGCTGGCTTTTGGGGACATGTCATTTGGAAAAGGGACAGAGAAGGAGGACTAGAAAGAGACCTCCTTGCCCATGTCCCCAGCATACTTGGAGCATCAGTCCCAGAAGGTGACTTTTGGAAGCTGGTAGGTGTGCCCAGCCCACTGCCACACGCAGGGCTCCGGTGGTCACAGCATGAGGTCTTACAGCTCCTTCCCCCTCCCTGGCCATCTCGTTATTTGAAGGAGAAGAAGGGGGTGGGAGGAAAAACCCATGATCTTGCTGGCCTGATGCCAGTTGCTAAGGCAGTTTCTTCAAAAGGGAGAGGAGCTGTGGAGGGAGGGAGAGAGCTGCCTGGAGAGGAGGCAGATGATGCATGCAGGGACCAGGCAAAGAGAGGAGCCTGCAACTGCCAGTGATGGAGGCAAGTGGGGCCGTGGGCTTAGGGGGAGAGGAGGTAAAAGAGCCCAGAGGAAAGGGGGGAAGTGGAAAGGGGCAGGGGGGAACCAGAATGAGTGAGCTATTAGCGCAGCTCTGCTGTGGAGTCAGCATCCCTATGGGCCTGTCTCAGCTGATCTGTTAGCTGTGGTTCAGCTCTATGAAGCATTGCCTGTGGCTGGAGGGGTGGTGAGTTTTTTTCTTCTCCCCAATGGCTTCTCTCTCCCATGGTTTCTCTGGTGAGTATGAGATGCATGTGGTCCAGGGAAGCTGTCTCTGCTATGCAGGCAGGGCGGGGAGTGGGGCTTGCTCCTGTTGCCAGCACTGGGAGGAACATGGGTCCCTCTGGGCCTGGGTTGGGTGTGGAGGTTATAGGCAGGAAGCATGAGCCCCCCTGGGTGAGGGCATTGGGAGCACAGTGGGACCAGGGTGCCTTTTGCTGTCCCCTCTGTTCCTCAGTGACGTGTTTGAGTGTTTCTGCCCACGTGGCATGTACTTGAGCAAGGTTTGTGAAAGCTGGTGCTTGCTTGGCTGCAACACCCCAATAATCTTCCAATTATTTGGGCCCAGAGAGGAGCTTAGTGGCCGTTGTCAGCCGTGGAGTTACTGTGTGAGCTTGTGGTGATACCGAGCAGCAGCAGAGCTGACTGCAGAGCTTGGCCAGCTCTGAGCCTTTGCTGCCAGTAAGGAGCTGCTGCTCAGCATGGCGAGGGCTCCTCTGCCTGGAAACCCCACTCCTGGGGTACATTGACAGCTGCACCTCAGAGAGGGAGGGACCATCCCATCCTTCAGTCCTGAGGGCACCCCAGGTTCCTGTCACCCTGAGAAACAAGGTAAGTGCCTTAGTCCTCTGGTGTGGTGTCAGTGTGAGATACCTCAGCTGTGAACTTTGTCCACTGCAGGTTGGTGCCTGGGCTGAACCCCAAACGTCCTTTCTGCATCTCCCTGCATAGTTGAGGTTGGAGCAGGGGCTGGAAAAATGCCTGGCAGCTGCCAGGGAGCCCTCCAGTTGGGCAGACACTAGAGGGAGATGCTGTTCCCCAGCTCCCCGCACAGGTACCCCTCATTTTAAAAGCCCAGAGCGATGGTTTGCCCTTGCTGAGCTGGAAAGCTGACAGGTCTGGAGTGGGTGGCAAAGCCACCACTCTAAAGGAAAGGGTCAGTAGGGCCATGTGACATTCTGGGCTGTAGGCATCTCTGCCTAACCAGTCACGAGTGAGAGAAAGCGCTTTTCAACAGTAGGTGGCAACAAAACTGGAGCAGCTTTGGGGAATGCGAGAGGGACATCACACGCCCCCCGTCAGGTCGATGCTCTGGCGGCTGGAAATGCCTGTGTGGAAGCCGGCAGTGTGGTGGCGCAGGGTGAGCACCGGTGTAGNGCAGTGGATTAAGGTATCAGATGTTTCCTGCTGGGATTTAATGCCCTGAAGGATGGTGCATTATATGTATTAAAACCGGACAGGTTCTGCTCTGAGCTAGCCCAGCAAGATGCCCCCACCTCACACCCCAGCCCAGAGCTGCAGCTCCCACCACAGCAGAGCTGAGCATCCTTCAGCACTCCTAGTCCGTGAACAGCCACAGAAGGACACGGCCACCGAGGGCACCTCGCTGTGGCAGGGAGAAAAGTCTCATGCCATGAACAGGC
>VWZY01008964.1:152603-193665 GCA_013399075.1 Chloroceryle aenea
TCCAGCAGACACTGCCCAAGACAAGCAGAGAGACCAGGTTCCACTTTTTTAGGAGTTTCAATCGCAAAGAGTGCACCAGACATGGGGACAAAGCCTTTCAGCAAGGCAGTCGTGTCCTGACTGCCAGCTGCGTGAAAAAGCTCTAGCTGATGGGCAGAGGGGCAGTATCAGGACCAGTACACTTAATGGTGTGCTTGAGCCATACCTCAAATTGCAGGGGTCACCAGAGGGTGGCACAGAGATCAGAGGATGGAGCAAGTGAGGAAAGCACCTGAATAGAGAGGGAAATAAGGGTTCAAAATTGAGCAGGGGGCTTGCAGGCAAATAGAAGAGAAAATAATATATATATGCAGCTACAAACAGGTTGTCCTGGTTTGAGTGAAACCAGGCCTAATTCTGTTCGGTGATTTTACTNATGACACGGGTGCAGGAAGAGCTCCAAAGCAAGTAGGTAGGGAGGGAAAGGTAAAAGGAAATAGGGTATCTAGGGTGACTATGGCAGCAGGAAACAGTTTTGGTGCTTTCCTCCCCACATTCATTTGGATAAAAATAACAGGACTGAGGTGTGAGTCCAAGAGGCCAAAGATGGGAAATTCTGCTAAACTAGGAGCAGATGATCCAGTTTGGATAAGAAGTTTAAGCAGAGGGAAATCAAGGAGAGAAGGAAGTTTGGAAACTTGTGTAGAGAAAATAACAGCAGGATTTAACAACCACAAGGAATGGGAAGGGGCATGGGTAAGGAAAGGGGAGCTAAAACCAACAGCGTTGCAAAGCTATGTTTCATGGCACTAATTCAGCAAAGAAACAGCCTCAAATGGATGTAAACAATGGACTATTCATTAGGGGTTTCATTCCCTGCAACCCAGCAAACTATTGTCTGCAAGTTTTAAATACTCCCTTCACACACACACAAACACTAAATTTAAGAAAATGTGAAACACTAGATAATCTCAACAACCTGCCTCAAAATCTCTGCCCTCAGGCATGCACCACGCTCGGCAGGCTCCTCTTCCAACCATCTGCCAGCATGTGTAGGAAAATAAATGATTAGGACCCCAATGCAGCAGTTCTGTAGGGGTCTGAAAGTAAAAACTGCTCTGCAAACATCTGAACAACACTCATAATGTTGGTGAAGCTTAAAACGCAATTTTGCTGTTGCCTGTTCTCATCCATCTCTCTCACAATTAAAGTAGGTGGTGGCTGCTCCATGTGTCCTATCCAACAGCCACACCACCATCAGTGATCTTTGCAGGGCCAGAGCTGGTTGGCCTCCCACAGCTGTGCCCTACCTGCCCTCATGCCGTCTCTGGCACAGCTTTAGCAGTCTCCTAAGTGCCACACTTTACTTTCTCACCATCTGAGACGCTGGGGCCAATAGGGAGCAAAACCTTCCTCGCAGAGCCTGCCGGCCAGGCTCAGGGATAGGGAAAGTCACTGTTGTGCTCAGGCAGCTGATGGTCACTTATAGCAGCGGACACTTCATAAGGAGTTAGGATCAGGGTCTTAAGATTGTAAGGTGGTGCAACAATCGTTAGGAGGTAGCACAGAGGACATCTGATGGTGCTACTTCCATTTGGCTGTGTCAAGGCAAGGCTTGTCCATCTGAGTGAGACTGCAAGCTACAGCAGCCAGCCTGAAACTTTGCATGAGTAAAGAACAGGCAGATGAGCTCTGCAGAGCCTTTTTTTAAGCTGTCCCACCCAAGTGTCCTTCTCACCTTGCAAAAGGAGCCTCCCACACTGACAGAAGATGATGAGCGCCCCTATCTCAGGCTACCCACATGACACAGCAGCTAACCCAAGATTTCTGAGTTCGGGGCTACATTTGCAGTTGCAGAAGGTACAGATCAGAGAATGTTTGGGGTCGGAAGGGAGATTTAAAGGTCATCTTGGCCAACTCACCTGCAGTAAGAAGGGACATCTTCAANAAATAAATGATTAGGACCCCAATGCAGCAGTTCTGTAGGGGTCTGAAAGTAAAAACTGCTCTGCAAACATCTGAACAACACTCATAATGTTGGTGAAGCTTAAAACGCAATTTTGCTGTTGCCTGTTCTCATCCATCTCTCTCACAATTAAAGTAGGTGGTGGCTGCTCCATGTGTCCTATCCAACAGCCACACCACCATCAGTGATCTTTGCAGGGCCAGAGCTGGTTGGCCTCCCACAGCTGTGCCCTACCTGCCCTCATGCCGTCTCTGGCACAGCTTTAGCAGTCTCCTAAGTGCCACACTTTACTTTCTCACCATCTGAGACGCTGGGGCCAATAGGGAGCAAAACCTTCCTCGCAGAGCCTGCCGGCCAGGCTCAGGGATAGGGAAAGTCACTGTTGTGCTCAGGCAGCTGATGGTCACTTATAGCAGCGGACACTTCATAAGGAGTTAGGATCAGGGTCTTAAGATTGTAAGGTGGTGCAACAATCGTTAGGAGGTAGCACAGAGGACATCTGATGGTGCTACTTCCATTTGGCTGTGTCAAGGCAAGGCTTGTCCATCTGAGTGAGACTGCAAGCTACAGCAGCCAGCCTGAAACTTTGCATGAGTAAAGAACAGGCAGATGAGCTCTGCAGAGCCTTTTTTTAAGCTGTCCCACCCAAGTGTCCTTCTCACCTTGCAAAAGGAGCCTCCCACACTGACAGAAGATGATGAGCGCCCCTATCTCAGGCTACCCACATGACACAGCAGCTAACCCAAGATTTCTGAGTTCGGGGCTACATTTGCAGTTGCAGAAGGTACAGATCAGAGAATGTTTGGGGTCGGAAGGGAGATTTAAAGGTCATCTTGGCCAACTCACCTGCAGTAAGAAGGGACATCTTCAATTAGATCAGGTTGCTCACAGCCCCATCCAGCCTGACCTTCAGTGGTTCCAGGGATGGGGCATTGACCACCTCTCTGGGCAAACTGTTCCAGTGTCTCATCACCCTCGGTATAAAAAAAATTCTGCCTTCTCTCTAGTATAAATGTACTGTCTTTTAGTTTAAAACCATTACCCCTTGTCTTGTCGCAACAGGCCCCACTAAAAAGATTGTCTCCGCCTTTCTTACAGGCCCCCAGATGCACATTTCTTTCTGATGCCTCTATTATAGTACAAGGCAGTTTGGATAGCTAGAAAAGATGCTTGACATTTGTATTTGCTCATCTGAGCTTTGTCTGTTAGAGCTTTCTAGTAATAACCCTTTCCCGAGCACCAAGGTGCATGCCTTGGACCCACAGCTCCTTGGAGGGAAGGCTCTTGTGCTTTCCAGTCAACAAGCAACCATGAGAGGCATTTGTAGGGCAAGAGATGGTAGAAGAAGCAGGTTACCTAGGCTTCCTTTTTCCTCACCTATATGAAGGCAATTGCATAAAGGACCTTTCATAGTGCGTCCTTCCTGTATTTGTGGGCAAAGGCTCAAAGGACACATCTAGTCTGCAGACCTGCAGAGGACAAGCTGTACAGCCTCACTCAGTGTCTCTCATGTCTGTTAGGATATGACCTGTCTTGCAGGAATACAGCCAGCCTGTCTGGAGAACTGCAGGGAAAAGCTCCTGACAAGAGGCTCTCACAGCATTTCTTCCTCTTGCTCAGGTCCAAAGTTACACAAGCACAGTCCCTCTGCTCAGCATGACATCACATTGCTCCCACCATGTATTACACAGACGTTAGAAGAACTTGGACTCCCTTGAGCTTTTCACTCAACTTCTTCAAACTCTTGTCTCCTTGTGCTGAAAGTCTGTGGAGAGGAGGGAGGGAAGAGACAAGTCTTGTCTTATCCTTCGTCTTGGGCATATGGGTAACAACAAAGCACCTAATTCTAGTCTGTCTGTTATCCAGAAGTGCTGCATGTTTCGTTGAGCCCCGGAAGCACGTAAGCAACACACAGCCCACACAGGAAAAAAATGGCCTGGAAAAGTGGCAGGAAGAAGGGAAGAGCTTGAGAGTTTTAATCCAATTTGTGTCTTTCATATTGCATGGATGCTTTTTGTTCGTATTACGCAGCACACACAACAAATTACCATCTGCTACATTTATGTTTCCTCTCTCATCTCAGCATGCATTTCTGTACTTTGTTCACCTTCAGGGTTCGCGTAGTTCACGCAGTATCTCAACATAGAAATCACACACTGACAACTACTACAGTTTAAGAACATCTTCACAACTGCCCCATAAGCAGCAGGAAGCAAAATGCTTGCATACAACACTGAAATTCCCCTTTTCAGCTCACTGAAAAGCCCCTGAGCCGGGTATAAGGCAGACTTTGGGACTGGAGGAGTTAAGACTCAGATCTTCTGCAGCTCTGTACACGTTTTAATTTTAACCTAATCTTTCGGCATGAAAGGGAACAGAATTTCTACCTCTTCTTATGGTGAAGACAGCCACCAAAAAGTGAACTGAAGGTTGGGCAGAAAAACCGAGGAAGTGCAGAGAGCGGGTGTTCTAAGTCACGTGTGGTCTCCAGCATATGGTTAACAGTCACACTTAAATAAGGAAATCAAATGTCAGTCCACTACTACCCTTTCCAAAATGAATCTCTCTACTGACTTCCAAGAATATCCATCTTCAAAGGCTGAGTGCTGAGCACCTGCTCGCAGGACAGTAGACAGTAGAAAATAACACACGGAGAAATAACCAGAGTTTGCTCTGCTCCTCTCTTGGCTGCAGTTCTTTTCATTAAGCGCTTTTCACTGAGCTCTACAGGAAAGAGAAGCAGGAGAAGAAGGGGAAATACAGCTCTACCAGAGGAAAGGCATAGTGGGGAAACAGTAGAGCAGCTGGCTGCAGATTTCTTCCAGCCAGACAAGGGCAACTGAGGAACGAAAAGGAGTAATACACTGAGATCAGGGGAAGGAAAACCAGAATGCAGGGTAAAAAGCCCCAAGAGAATACATAGGAATAGAGGGTGAGGAGGTCTTTTCCATGGGACAAACTACTGAGGAAACAGTCAAACACACACCTATTTAGTAACCAAGACAAGCAGCTGAAGGTTTGAAGAAAGCACTCAAACACAGAATCAGCTCTGAGGAAAAGACACGGTCTGGAAAGCACCAACAGGAAAATAAATGCTAGCAAGGAGGTGGACAAAAGTTAATGAGAAGGGGAAAAGCAGAACACAAGGGTTTGGCTTTCTTTTACACATTGAAACCTTGTCTGAAGTTCATGTCTAACTTCAAGAAGAGAGTCTCAAATCTCAATTTCAGCAGAAAAGATCCAAGTTTTAATTAGTCAGCCCATAAAGGATATTTTGCCACCACTTCTAACCAGCCTCCTATCACAACCAATGGCATGCCAAATATCTGAAGTAGACTCAGCTTAAAAGCTAAAACAGTACTAGTAACAACAACAATTCCTGTCTGAGTCACGTTTTCATTTTAAGCTATACACATTACCCATTCAAAGGATTTCGTTTGAAAATTGTTATTGTTGGAACTTTCTGTATTTTGTTTTGTTTTCTTTTAAGTAGCTCGTATGTGGAGGAACATTTCCTGTACTATGGAGATGCTTTTTTGAACATGACAGGGTTTTTCCTTCCTCCTCTTCCCAGCCCTCACACAACTCTTTCGGTGAGAACTTTCCTTGCAGACACTGCCCTTCCCATTGACAGACTTCGAGAAAAGATGATTTCCCTGACAGAGCCCTAACATCAACTTGGGGGCTGATGGAAACGGTCACTTGGGTGTAGTGTGGGAGTCAATGAAGCTGCAACCAAACGTCTTCACTCTTCCTCCTGTAACTTGATACCTGGCTTTAGCCATCCCTCCAGCTCTTGAATTGGGAATGGAAAATATGAGAGCTCTGTTTCACAGCAAAGGTTTAGAGACAGGAGAAGAGGAGAAAAAAAATACATCTCAGGGCTACTTGGAAATGGTATTTGCTTGACACTGGACTTTAACACCCAATGGGAACAACATATGCAGGCTCTGTGTACCCACACGTATGTAACTACGCCTGTGCTACACTCAGCCCTGTCAGAGCTGGTGCCTCGAAACCTGATTTCTAAAGCCATTACCTTTACTTTGTACCTCTCAGCTCCAACTGCTGTGGGTGCAAATAATGACATTTAAAAGCAAGCAGCTACACTAGTTGCTGAGAGAATGAGACGTGAAAAATGCCAATAGCTCTTGCTGCGTAACTGCAGCTTGTTGCAAGAGTAAACCAGGATGCCAGGCTGAAGGCTTTATAAAAAACACTGTCCCTAATCCTCACATTCTTCTTCCAAGTCATTAGAAAAGTATTTTTAAAGCATCTCTACAGTTATGTGTCTTGTTATGTGATCTCAGCCACACAACCAGCAAATTTCAAGTCCCAAAACAGAGCACAAGAAACCCGTCCCAAACACAGCACGGGCGGCAGTTTGCAGCATCACCGGAGTTCCCCGGCTGCCCTCGTGCACCAGGGAAGAGTACGATGCGTTCACAGACAAAACCTTCTCCCCGAGCGCTGAGGCTCAGCCATTGCAGTGACACAATTACAGCGTTTGCCAAGTAGCTTGCATCATGTAACACGCTGTGAGGCTTTTCACAGCAACGCGACTCGCGAGCTTCCCTTCGGAGGCCCATCCCCAAAAGCCCTGCTGAAAGCGCTGCAACTCCCAGCAGCCGCCTGTACCTCCCCCGCCTCGGCGTGAGCCGCAGCAGGAATCCTGCGCCTTTTATCATAGAATGCCCCAGCTTGGAAGGGACCTCCAAAGGTCATCTAGTCCAACCACCCTGCAGTAACTAGGGATATCCTTGATTCAGGCAGGTGTCTCAAAGCCTTATCAAGCCTGATCTTGAATGTCTCCAGGGATGGGGTTTCTACCACCTGCCTAGTGAAGAAAAGAGCTTCCTAGTGTCCAATCTAAATCTACCCTTACCTAGTTTAGTTTAAATTTAATGCCTCTCATCCTATCACTACATGCCCCTGTAAAAAGATCCTCTCCAGCTTTCTTGTAGGCCCCCTTCAGGTACTGGAAAGCCACTGTAAGGTCTTTCTGGAGCTCTCTCTTCTCCAGGCTGAACAACCCCAACTCTCTCAGCCTGTCCTTATAGGAAAGGTGCTCCAGCCCTCCAATCATTTTTGTGACCTGCTCCATCAGGTCCATGTCCTTCTTGTGTTGAGGGCTTCAGAGTTGGACACAACACTCCAGGTGAGGTCTCATCAGACAGGCAGAATCATCTCTCTCGATCTGCTGGCCACACTTCTTTTGAGCAACCCAGGATGTGATTGGCCTTCTGGGCTGCAAGTGCACATTATTGGCTCATGTCCAGCTTCTCATCCCCCAGTACACCCAAGTCCTTTTCCACAGGGCTGCTCTCTATCACCTCATCCCCAGTTTGTATTGATAATGAGGATTGTCCCAGCCCAGATGCAGGACCCTGCACTTGGTCTTGTTGAACCTCATGAGGTTCACCTGGGCCTACTTTTCCAGGTCCCCCTGGATGACATCCCCTCCCTCTGGTATATCAACAGCATCATTCAGCTTGGTGGCATCTGCAAACTTGCTACTGGTGCACTTGATCCTGCTGTCTGTATCATTGATGGATATATTAAATGGCAGTAGTCCCAGTACAGAACCCCAGACGACACCAGTTGCCATCACTCTTTTGCTCCTTTTAGTAGGAGGGTCAGCCCAGCTGAGCTCAGTTTAATACTGGCTCCCAGTGTTTACAGGAAAAGATAACTGTCATCATTCAGAATATCACCAGAGTCATCTTCATGAGGTTTTGATGTTAATCAGGTGGGTAAGTGACAGGGAACCAGCAAAAACACTTGTGCTGCATTGTCTGGAGTTGGAAGTTGTGGTATTAATGGTTGTCTGACAGAGGTCAAGTTCTAGTTAGTGCAGGATTAAATCCTGTCCCTAGAGCCATATCATGATACTGGCAGGTAATGTTGAAGATCCAAGGGGAAACAAAGATGAACTTCACCTTCTCTCACTATAGGATAAGAGCACTCATTTTTACAGACTGGCTATGAGATTTCTAAGCCAACGTGCTATAGCTGTAAGATGACATATATGAATAAAGCTACAGCTTTGTCAGCATGGTGAGAAACAAGCAGTGTGCAGCTCAAACTAAACAGTATAAAAACAGAGCAAATGAAGCAGTTGGTTCCTGAGCTGAGGTTTGTAAAGATCTGGCGAGCTGCAGGATATTGGCTCTCCATCTTGCTTCCAGCTGCTTCTACAGATGTCCGGGCTCCTCATTGCCAAGAAGAGCTAGAAGGCTAGTGAAAGCAGCTGGAAGAAAAGGAGGTGGAGGAGGAGTCAGCCTTGCTGCCTCTGGGAGGGCATGGAGAGGAGGAGAGCAAAGCAGGCACTGCCCACATGCGTTTCACAACTTTGGCTAAAGGTGCTGACCACCAGGAAAAGGCATAATGTCCAAGGAGAGGAATGAGGCACTTGAGAATTTGGAGTATTCCCCCCCCCTTTTTTTTTTTTTAAGATATCTAGGGGGGAGAATCACCACAGTGAGTAGCATCCCTGCAAGCAGCTGGCAGGGAGGAGGGCAGAGACTCAAGAAAGAATCAACAAGGAGAAGGAGAGAGAAAAAGTGATCAAGTATTAGTGGTGTATGCAAGAGAGAGAGAATCACTGAGCAGATGGGAGGAGGGAAGAAGAAATGATTAATAGAGAGTGTGAGGCCCTTCCCCCCTCCCTCAAGCAGGACTAAATCATGTGGAAGACAAGCTAAAATGTTACTTCCTAATATTGCTTTGCTGTGGTAGCTGCCACATGATGGAGGAGTGTAAGCCTGTCCCCAACACAAAAATCTCTCTAAAAGATGGGAACAAACCCCTCGCAACAATGTGACCACCATCTTTTGACCTCTGGTGCTAAAAGGTCATCTGTCAGGATGCACCTTCCATATCCTCAGAGCTAATACCTGTGTGCTCTTACCACCAAGCACTGCAGTCAAAAGCAGCTTTCTTGCTTTCACCCTGATCACCTCCCCTGCCTTCAGACTCCTGGAGAAAAATGACTGCTCTTTTTGTGCAAGATAAATACAAAATGTTCAACTTCTCCCTCACTAGGAGCCAAAAATCTCATTGCCTAATGTGAGAGCATCCCTCTGACCAAGCATTCATGGAGCCACATCTGCCTGGATGCTAATCCGCTGCCTCCTCAACACGAAAGCATGGGACAAGCTTTGCCATTGCAGGTATTGATCAGAGGTGCAGGTCAGCCCAGCAGCTGGTCTGCTCTCCTAGGCTTTATGGGATGAGACCCAGCTCTCCTGCAACAGGAAGCACAGTCTCCCTTTGCACCTCACATTTCTCAGGCTGGGAACCATGGAATGGGAGAGGAGACGTCACCACAGAAACAGAGCCCCAGATAAGTATGTCTGCTATGAAGAGGCTCCCGTGGATTTCTGGCAACAGCTTGTCACCAGGACTGTGCTGCATGTAGCTCCCACAAAACACAAGGACTGTACGAGTCCTGTTCCTGAGGTACATGCTAAACAGTTTATTCCTTCCTGCATTTTATAGGTACTATCTGTCCATCTCATATTTTTTTTTGCCATGGACAGATCACCCCCAAATACCTTTATTTTCTCCTCATAGGTCATGTCTGCTAAATCACCCATTCATCCTGGTTTTGGGGTTTTTTTTTTTTGGCCCACTTTTGAGTTGTTTTGCTGTTTCTGAAAGCTGTGAGCTGAAAATTGGTTCAGGACTCCAGCTGAGACATCACTAAGTGGAGCTGAGTGGAATGATCACTGCACCCTCTTGCTTATAAACCCCAGCTTGCCTTTTTCCCAAGTGTATGGGCCTGGTGACTCATGGTCAGCCTGGGATCCACCATCAACACCAGCCCCTTTCTGCAGAGCTGCTGCTCAGCCAACTAGCTCCCATTTTCTATCTGGGCAGGCTGTTATTATCACTTAAGTTTAAAGCTTTGTGCTTGTCCTTTTCTGCATCACCTGTTATTTTTTTCCAGGTTATTTCTCCACTTGGTCAACATTTTGAATCCTAACCCTGAACTTTCTGGAGAACAGAGCTCCTCCCATCTTGGTGTCATTTATAAGTGTAATTACCATCCACAGCAGAAAAATCCCCACTGTGTGTGTCTTCTGTGGAGGACACACAAGAACGACCACTGGTCCATGAACAGACTGGTCCCAGTGTGTTCATGACATTGCACCCCATGACAGCCCATCCATGGAAATTCCCCTGGAAGTAACCCGAGAGCCACGATAAAGCAGGGAAGATGAGGGTGTCAAGGGTATCAGGCAAACATGCTCCGCTTATGATGGACCACAGAGCTCTTCCACAGGACACAATAAAAATCATTCAGATGGACTGCCGTGCTGCAAACTCAACCCAGCGCCAGGGAGATAACCACAACTGTTTAAAAAAAAACAAACTAGTAAATACTGCAAAAGCGTCTGCAAGGTGAAAATGAAAATGACAATTTTCTTGGTCTCAAGAGTGAAGCATCCGAAAGAACTAACTGTGATGTCCCCTGCCAAGAAACAGCCAGGGTCTCCTAAAAACTTTTATCAGCAAGCATCACTCCTTCTGCAGTACTCATCAAAGCCAGTTAAATCCACACAAGACACCTTCTCCACCAGGCGTTGTTTCTCTCCAGGGTCTTTGACACTACACTATGACAACAGGTATCTTTAGACTGATGCAAAATTCAAGTGTGGCTAAAGGCAAGGAGGCAGAAGTAGGCAGAAGGGGTGGCTGTGATCACATGAGACAACTGATCTGGAAGAATGGACCTGAGGACATTTCACACACAAGTTACCCCCCTTAGCCTTCCTTTCCTCCCCGTGAAAGTGCATCAAACCTGCCTTGGGCTGCAGGAGCATCTGGTCACCATCCATAGCTCATGGGCAACATGGCAGAAGGGCACTTTGATCCCAAGCAGTCCTTCAAGGCAGCAAATTGCAGGTGTCCTACAGGACGCTGCTTATTAATCCTGTAGCATGTAGTACCGGGCTATAAATTCCATCAACTGCCCACTGTTTAAATAAATTAGTTTTCTTAAAAACAGGAGCATGCTGAGACCAGTTATAAACACATCTGACTTAAAGCCATCTGATCTCTCCCCCAGTTACACAGCTGGAAAGACTTTGACTTTACACTGGGAAAGATGATGCTCAAAATTTGACATGTCCTTTTACTCCCAGTGTCCATGCTGAACAGAAGAGCAAAAACCAAACCCAGTTGGTGTCATCTACTGCAGTTTCAGTCAGCAGGCACATGGGACAAGCCCAAACGCCAGGAAAGTAAGGAAACCTTGGATCATAGGGACCTCCAGCAGAAAAGTTGCTGGTCATAATGCCCCTGGGGGCTCCAAGATTTTCCTTATGAATAAAACACCTCCTTTAGCACAGTTGCTAAAGGAGCATTTTGGCCCCAGAATGACCAACTTTACCTCTGAGGCCAGACTGTAACCGCTGGCAAACTAAGCAGTGCTCACAGCATTTCCTAAGATGATGATGACGACAGTATAGAAGGGCCCCAAGGGTGGACCACTTAGAGCAATGAGAATTTATTTTTTTTTATTCCTTTATGCCAGATCATTTTAAAAATCACTGCAGGAGACTGCAGTAGAGACAAACTAAGGTGTTTGTTTGTTTCTACTTATGGTAGAGCAGCCTCACTAAATGAGGTTTACACAGTACAGGGGGGAGGGAAGTTCAATATTCTTCATCATTTTATTAGTATTCCTGTCCTAAGCTTGATAAAGCTTTGTAGTTTTTCTAGCTCTGGACACAAGTACCTTGATCAGCAAGATTTACTGCATTCGGAAGTCCTGGGTGGAGTGCTCCATCAGAACTGGACCACTCACTGCTACAGAAGGATTTAAAGGGATGTCAGGAAATGGGTGGGGGCAGGGAAGGGGAGCATAGCAAATGACATAGTGCATGATTAGGAAACTCACTTGGCAAGATTTGTGGAAAACCGGAGGTATACAGGAGTGAAGCTCCATAAAGCAGTGGTCTGGCTGCTCCCACTGCTAATCTGTTCCTGTTATCAGAGCTCAGAGAAAAGAGGACAGTTGCCAGCTCTGGAGAATTGGGAACTGTGCCAGCTGACGACACGCTGTGATAGGCAGCCACTTGGGTCTGGGTGAGGCCTGCTATCATGTGATGTGAGCTTGATAGCAAGGGAACGGAGAGGAAAGCACCAACTACAGAAAGCACCTACTCTTTCTCTAGTTATTGAATAAAGGTAAGAAGGATGCAGCAGGAAGGAGGAAGAGGGGAAAAGAAAAAAAATAAAATAAAATAAAGGCAAGCATCCTGCAGCTCTAAGTCATATCCAGCAGATTACTACTACAGGGGTAGTTTTCCCAGAGATGGCAGAAGCCCGGAGGTTTTCCCAGCAGCATGTAGATTAGGCAACATCACCCTGAGCCAGATACAACTGCAGTGCTACCCTGCTTTCAGGGGGAAATCTGCTGAGACAGAAATGAAGTAGCAAAGGTTTTTAACACCTGCAGACAGGCCAGCAAATCCTCTAAACCTCACCAGAAAAGGAGTTAGAGCAAAGTCACCCCAGTGGGTCCTGGTTCACAGAGTCTGGGGTTCCTGGATACTGTCGGAGGTGCAGTGCTGGGTGTGTGTAATATTGGCCAAAGTGATCACAGAGCCCTGGGGAAGGAGAGGACTGGATGTGGCAGGATGCTTCTCAAAGGTTTTATGTGCTGCAGCAACTTGCTGAGGAGTGTGGTTTTCTTGTTCTTATGCTGAGGAGTTACCTAGAGACAAGCAACCTTAAACGCAGAAGCTCCCAAGATGTGAATATAATCATGGCAGCTGCAGGACAGTAACGCTGTCACTGCTGTCATCTCCCTGAGCTGGGAGATTCACTGGGGTCCTGCCCTGCACACACATTCACGCCTGGACACACAATTCTGTGCCCCTCATATTAGGAGCTAAACAGGTAAGCCAGAGGGACAGGGAAATGAATTAAAATCATTAGGAATTAAACAGAACAAAGGGAACAGCAAATGCAATACAGCAAAGGGAATGTTGAAGGGCTGGGCACTCAACTCAGGTCTGCTGACTTGCCCGCCCTTCCTGCAACTCCTGCCGTCCATTCCTGCATTCCAGTAGACTGAAAGACACCTATTCTGAGGGGGGACTTAAAAATATTCTGCAAAGCACCTACACTACTGGGTAGGTAGGTTAAGTATTAACCAAAAAAAGAAAAAAAATCCCCTCTAAAGAAAATAATAAACCCAAATGAAGAAGAAGCCAAACCAACACAAGCCAGCTTTGAAAGCCAAAAAAGGTATTAATGTAGTGTAATTGTGACAAATTTGGAGCAGCAGAGAGAAGGAGGTATGTTTAACACAGGTAAGAGTTAAAGCAAACACATCCCCCCAAAAAGCATAAGTCAAAGGAATTAAAGTCTCTGAAGTCACTGATATTCTCACAACAGTCTGTAGTCATAAAACACTAGGCACCAAACAATAAAGATTAGGTGTTTCATTTAAGAGCACCTCAGCCTGGAAAGATACTTCTGTGGGCGCCAACTGTTTTTTTTGTGGAACGAACAGGAGCACAAGATGCACAAACAGCTCTGTGCTGCAGGCAGACTCAAAGCTACGAGTTAGCAGATCTAAGAGCTCACCTGGGTTAGAAGCAAGAGGCTCACAAATGGCAATTTCACCTCTAGTACGCCTGGCTCTTCACCAATGACCATATTTTGAAAAAAATAAAAGAGAAGGCCCTAAGAGCTTGGATCCACATCCCTTGGATTATCCTACTCAGTATGCCAAAGTGTTGCATTTCACATGGACGATACCCCCAAAATTGAATGGTTTCTATTACTTCATTTTACTACCAAACAGTTACTCACTGAAAACACAGCACTGAGCCTCCTCATGTTATTCTGCTCAGCAAAATACATTTTTCTGCTTCCTTCCTCCACTCTACTCACAGAGAGAACTGGAAGCTTTACTTTCCATTGCTGTTTTTTCACATACACTCACACAGACATATACATCTAAGAAGTGAGGGCCCAGTTAACACTTAGGTGCGGGTACTTCTTGATAAGCCCTAGAAATTTTCCCTTCAAAACCAGCCATCCTAGACAGCCATCCAGCATGCTCACAGGACAACCCAGTGCTGCACATTCACGACAGATCGCACTTGTGGTTTGGCAATCTGATGGCAGGCAGGCAGATGATTTAACATCACAAATCTGACTTTCCAAGAGAGAGAAAATACTTGGATGCCCTTAGTAAAAACACAGCTAATTCTAAGATTGTATTCTTTTGTTTAATTAGGCCATGAGTCACACACGATAAAACAACTCACAATGCAGTTTGGAGAGAACCAGGCTTTACTCACAACTTGTAAGATAGTGGGGTTTGGTCCCTTGGCCTAGAGGAATCTCTTTTGCTCACTGATCAAAAGAAGTCACAATCAGAGGCACAAAAATCAATCAGTTGTGTCTGTCTTGGTGGTACCGAGAAAGCTGTTGCTGGCACTGTAAGCTAATGCTCCCTGTGTACCCTGTCTCTGCCATGTGAAACCAGTACAGTCACTACAAGAAACCAGAATCACCAGTTTGGTTTAATTTTGTATGTCTAGTTATTGGTAATTCTCTTTCTTTTAAGTGTCTGTTCTCCTGCATAATTAATCCAAGTCTCTGCCTCTGGGCAGTAGCAACTCTTAAGAGTCACACACTCATAGCTGCAGTTATGTTACAGAAAGTATCTTCTACCTCCCTTTACACATTGAGTCTAACATTGTATTGAAATGGGTCAGCAGGTGACACTGGCTCCATTACAGTTAGTAGCAGCTGACTTTCCAAGGCCCAAGTTTCATGCCAAATGTTCACCCAACTTCCAAAAACATTACCATCTCCGTGGTTCAATTATCATGTTTTAACAGCTGCACTAGATTCAGCAGCATTGGAAGTACCAGACTTTCTTTTTGCTTTGCAATTTGAGTTGTCTTCAGATCTGAAAACAAAGCTGCTGAGTTTTGCTTGGTTTAGTTTGGAAATGATGGACAGGTACTGAGTTTTGTGACATTTACGCCCAGCTTCTATCCCAAGCGCATTTAAATCACTGCTGAAATTTGCCCAATTCACCCCAGGAAATGTTAAGGTAATGGAAAAATTATGAAAAAGAAAACCTGATATCAAACATATCTTTGACCAGTCAGTTTCTAGAACAAGTAAAATAGAAGAGAAGGTGGTTTTGGTACATGCAACCAAACAAACCCAATGCTTTAAGAAAAGCATGTACTTCAAGTGGGAAAATATGTCACTAAAATTGACTCTGGGCCCATGTGTACCTAAACAAAAAGGACCATACTGTATCTCGAGTTAAACCCCGCCAGCAGTACCTGTTATTGAAATTGACCTGTTATGCAAAAATAAAACCAAATGAAAAAAAAGCTGAGAAGTGAATTCACTGTCAGAGTGGCAGCTCTAGGGACCAGACTGAAGCTATATGCCAACGCCCAAGCTGAAATAACCAAAAACCAAAGACATCCTCTTCTCCTTAGAGCTTAGACACATAGCTTCCCTTTACAGAATTCATAGGTAATTTTTATCCCTGCAAGCTTTTGGCTACATCACTCACCAAAAGTCTTGCTAACAGTATAAAAATTATTGTTGACCATGGCAAGAAAAAATTCAGAGCTTGAGCTCCTTGCATCCCTCCAGAATGAGGTCACTTCAGTTCATGGCTGAATAATTCTGTCAGCAAACCAGGAAGGTATTCTGTCCATGTTTATGACCATCCAGAATGAGAGGAATGCTTTGGAAACAGTTTAATTAAGATGTTTTGACCTTTTTTTTTTTATTGCGTAGTTTTCAAACACCTGTTAAATATGCTGTACTGATAATAGATGAAAAGAGAAATGCATGACTGTTTTGACTTCAGCACTCATTAACAACACATAGCACAGTGTAAGGCTTCCTCCTCATTGATAAAATCAGTGTCAGTCCATACACTTTCATGCCTAGAGCTGTACCACCTTTAGCTGGGATCTAAGCAGTTCCTGCAAGGCAAGCAGGGTCAGGTTGGGTCAATACGCAAAGAAGAGGCCCCCAGGGAAAGATCCAAGTGCTGCAGATACTAGAACTGGTAGTGATGTAGCAGCACAGCTCTTCTCTCTCACGGAGTGCCTACCCCCAGGGAAGCTGCTACAGTCACCCCCGTTGCGTATCTGCAGTACGGTATCTCAGAGCCTTAACAACTCTCTCTGTAGATATCAAGAGACATAAGATGCCCTTATGCAACACGGGTAACTCCACTTTCAACACAGATACCACATTATCCATACAGGAGGGGATAAGGCAGAGCACCTTATGTATCACCTTGCGTACTCCATGCTTTGTCTTGCTAACTGCTCTATAACCAAAACTTGAGTAAGTAAAGCTAGACAAGAGAACAAGAAGGTTTTCATACCTCGGGGAAAAACAAAACAACAACAAAACAACCCAACACAACAGTCCACACTTTGCAGAGAAATGAAGCTTATCAACTGGCCACTGTTAAACCCTCATGTCCTGATCATCCGTTTTGGATTAACTTAAATTCTCCACAGTTTCTACAGGACATAGTGAAGTTCTCCGACTTCTCATCCCAATGCTGCATGTGCTACCATGCTGTCAAACAACTGCTGTGTTCCACCCCATGTCAGACTGTGTCGGGGGAGAGAAACAGTTCCCATATTTCAAGTGTACCTCATTTGCAAAGTGTGTTAGAATATTCTGTGATTAATAAATGTTCCGTTAATTTTGTTAGCATTATTACTGCAACATAGGCAAAAAGGCGTCTGAATAACACAGGAAATACTCTCCAGCATTTAGTTGTGAACAAGCTCTAAAATCCTTTAGAAAAAGTTTATGGGAACCTTCAGTATCAGTTAGTAACATGATCGGGTTCTTAGGCCCAGAGTACACGTTGTAACTCCTGTCATCCTTGTCAGTCTGACTTGAGTGCCAATAATACAAACTCCGAGGGACATGGTCTGCAAAGAACTTAGCAATCATTGCAATGAGAGGAAGCTGTAAGAGTCAGATGAGGAAAATCCCCAGAACTCTCAAATACCTACCTCTCAGAGTCAAGGTGATTTCATAGTCACACAGCTTTAATAATGGGACTTTCTCAGACACAGTATCAAACATTTAGAGGAAGCCTTTGAAGAGAAGCTGCATCATTAACTTGGTTTCTAGTCTTTTCACTTTCAGCTACTTAGGGTTACTCTTAAGTGATGCAAAGTGACTACGCTTGGCATTCTGCAGGAGGTAAGGTTGGGGAAGGAGATGTAATCAGCCTCTTATTAATATTTCTAACTTTATTAGAAAAGTTCAATTTTTTTGTTTTTATCGATTGACTTTTTTAATTTTTCACTCCACTGGGTTGGTTTTAGTATTAAGAACAGTGCCTTTAATAAAGAGCTGTATGAAGACCAAAAGAATTTGCAAAACAAGCCCCAAAACAGTTTCACTTTCCACTGATCTTGCTGTAAGTCCACCAAAAACTCAGTCTTCTAAAAAAATACATATATGAAAATGAAGTGGACAGGAAGAGAAAGCAAAAGCAACCCACAAAATTGTGTCCTTTTCTGCTGCAGCTGCCTGCGGACTCCATGATCATCACCGCACACGCTCAGTGGGCACTTGGAAGAAACAACTGTGTTATTGTAGAAGGCTGATTTGAGTGAAGGATAGGACAGTACAACTTCAGGCTGCCTCCTGATGATGCTAGAGGAAAATCTCCAGATAAAGCATTGCCAAAGTCTTTAAAACTTCTCAGATCAGGAAACTGTACATAAAATAACCTCAGAAACTCTTCCCCCTACCCCTCCCAAATGAATCTGAAACACAGCTTCGCATCACTGCGTATTTTTCCTCTGTATTTCTCAAGCACTGTACCTAAGAGTGAGTAGTAAGATCTCTAATTCTTAGGACTTGACAAGTTTGAGATAACTTCTAGGCTTGGATGCATATAAATTTTACCATTGACTTCACATGTGACAAGAAATAGACCAAATCTCCACAAATCCCTTTAGGTTGCACTTTTTTTTATTTTGACAAAAAAAAAAGTAAACAACCAACCACCTATATAAGCAGCAGAGAAACCTGTGCCTTCCTTCAAAAAAGCAAACCAAACCAAAATACTTTTTGTCCCTTCCATCCAAAGGGAAACCTAGTCAAATCTGGAGCAAACAACTACAAAACAAAGCAGGGTCTGCATCTGTCTTTACAGTCTGCTAATTTTCTTGTGACTTTACAGAAACCATGTCTCTATTAAAATATATACAGATGTATTTTCCCTCCCAGTTACTCTGCCACCAAGGAAACCTGACAGAGCAAAGGAAAAAAAAAAAAAAGAAAATATTAAAAAAACCCCACCAAACTGGTGACTCACAAAACATTGTTGAAAGGCAAAAACAAGTTAAAGAGTAGATTGTGAACTATTCTTTGTAATATCTGTCATTTACAGTAACAGAATTTCTAAGACAAAACTAATAGAATTTTTTTTTTTCAGATTCACATGTTTATCTGTTTACCCCCCTTGGCTGTTTTGCTTAAAATAACGTACAGCATTCAAAAAGAAAAACAAACAAACAAACAAAACCCAACCAAAAAAGCCACAAAACAAACAAAAGACAAAAACTGCCACTTGTGAGAGTTAAGAGCCCAAGAAACTAGCAGGAGATAAGCAGAGCCCTGCCAGCCGTGCTGTCCCTGTGCTGCTGCTATTGCAGACAGTTCTGCTGAAGGCTTTGGTTGGCAAAGCCACACTGGGTGCTTGGCACAGGGCACCTGTGGCTCCTGGCTCCTCTGCGCAGCCCTACCAGAGACCAGTGCTGCAGGAGGAAGAGAGCTTGGGCCAGCAGATGTTACTAACACTGAACGAATGCCTCTCACCAACAGAAAGGACAAAAAAAGTCTTGAAGAGGCAGCAACTTGTTTTCTTCATCAAGAATTAGGAGAGGGGGCTGGGGGGGATGGAGCAGGATGGCATCCCTCAGGACTGCTACTCATTCAAAGCTGTCTTTGGTGGCTTGACTATTATTGCTACCAAAAAGAAAAATAAAATCAGTGTTACAATGAAAGGAGGTCTTCGGCCATTTTAATTTAGCACATTATTGCAGTAATAAGAAACATAAGTTTTTACTGGTAGAAACAGACATTTCAGTTGCAAGACCTTTTTGGGGTTGGCTTGTTTTCTGTTTTGTTTTGTTTTTTTCCACCACACTGTTTTATCCAGGGCGAAAAAAATTCACAGGGCATTTGCACAAGTAAAACCAGGAGGCCTCAACAAGGAGCAGCACTACCATGAAGCAAGGTACTTGACCTGGCTGCCCAAATAGCACATAACTCCCTGGTTTCCTTGGTGTAGATCCGTAAGTCCAACTTCTCCTGCTCACCAATCTACCTCACACTCTGCCTGGTTCTCTTGATTTCTTCCTCCCTGTTGGGCTTTCATAGCATTGACAACAATAATAAATCAGTAAGTATTGTGTGCTTGATACTATCCTTAAAAAGGCCAAACAAGGCAGAGAACCTTTTCAGTCTGCAAAGAAGGTTGTAGGGAATTTTGGGATCCTTCCGGGTGGGACTGGTCTCCTATTCATTGATACACGAGCAAGGGAGGGGATGCGAAGGCATCACATGCTCCACAGGACCCTCCTATCACTGAGAGGAAAAAAAAAATTAGAGGGGGAAAAAAAAAAAAAAGGAAGGAGCAGACCATAGTGCCTAACTCTGAGCTATGAAACCAGAACACTGTGGCTCCCTTCCTTTCTGCTTTTGCTGGTCTCCTTCAGTTAGAAGTCCAGAGTTTATGCCAATAAGCTGTGAGGACCTGGCCATGTTATGAAACCAGGCCTGGGAATAGTTCTTGGATTTTTGAGTTTAGATGGATCCAGTGTGAGTTGCAGAGTTACTCAGCTCCTTCCCTTTGTAGGAGAGTCTTAAACAAGAAACCCCAAATCCCCAACTTCTTCTGGGGACTGTATTCCACCCTCAGCAATAGCAGACACAAGGAGGTCAGGGAGCAGCTCTTGCTTTAAAAGCAGCAGAACTCCAGTGTTAAATGCTGGTAAGAATCTTCCCATCCTCAGTGTCACCCAGAGCTGTTTGTGCAATCTGTTCTCGTCTCACACAGTGGTCAAGTATGGGGAGAGGCCATCCTTACAGTGATTCTTTACTATTCAGACAAGTCACAGCCGTTCCAGAAGCACAGAAGGGGCATAGGCAGGAGCATGCACTGTTCCCAAGTACTGAAAAGTGATTAAATAAGAACCTCAGCTTCACTCTCTCTTGGCTTTTAGCCCCCTGTGTTACAAGAAAATCTTGAAAAATATCAACCTGCAAGGACTGAAACAATTGGAAAACAAAAAGAAGAACGCAACATTTCTTTAGAAGTCCTGCAATATTACTTTGAAGAGGCTGACCACAAGATTCTTCTGAATCTTTGAGGAGGATAATTCCTTCTAAGATGCATGACAAAAATCATACCAAAATTACATCGTGATAGCAGACCAGCCTATTTAGAAGCCTTTTTAGAACTACCTTCATAAAACCAAAAGCAAATGCAAGAATTTTTGCAACTGGTTAAAGCTCTATATTACTGGATCCATGGCCAAATTGAAGGTAAACTTCATGCTTCACTCAACACAAAGTGAATCATCACCTCAACAGCCATCTGATAAATTTTGTTCCATGAAAAAAAGAGCCAAGCAGGGCTGGCTACCCAAAAGGTCATTCTGCAGGTTCCCAGACAGGGGAAACATGCTGCAACATGCCTCGGACCTGTGGTTTAGGTCAAGGCTAGCGTGAGCAGCTCTGGCTAACTCTTACTACTGGCAGCAAATGCAAATGTCACCCACTTGGAAGTAAAGGCAAAGTGCACAAGCCTTTCCCAGCAGCTCTTCACCCTGCTTAGGACACTAGCAGGCTGGCTGGACAATATGAAAGGCAGTAAATGAATGAAAAAGCAAAGCAAAGCAAAACAAAACAAAACAACAAACCAACACACATAAAGGAACTTTCCTACAGCATTTCTCCTCCCATTCGTGGCATAACAGATCTTCGGTGAAGCTGCAGCTGAGAGATTAACTGCCTTTGCTGTTGCTGGTACATTTTTTGGAAGAGGAAGTTCTGCTGGAGTTGTGACAAGCCCTGTGCAATGCACAGTACTGCTGAACTGACCTAGGACAAGATCTCTGCTCATCTAAGTCTGGTAAGCGTTTTGCAGTCCCGCAAGTCACAATTTCACCCTCCCCAGACACAAGCCGGCCCCCTAAAAAGAAGCAGGCTGGCTGTAGCAAAGGCACTGACAGTCTAGCAGCCAGCCACCAGACCCCAGAAAAGAAAAGAGGAGATACAAACTTAAGGCAACCTGCTCCTAACTTCATACATAGTTAGCACTGCCCAGCCCGTGTCACACTTGCCTGGGAAGGACATCTGAAGACACCTGCCTTTCTCCTACACACTGGCAAGTTTGCATCTGCACGGGCCAAAGTTGTGATACCAGAATTGCCTGCAGGCAACTCCTGAAGCGCAAGTAGTCTGCAGCTGGGAAAAGATCACCCCAGCATACCAATGCATTTCCAGGGGCCTCACCACCCACCTCACACACCTCCTGCATGGCAGCAAAGCTCCAATTCTGCCCGCAGTCATCACCTCACCAATGGCCAGCCTGGCTATTTAGCCTGAGATTTTGGACAGTTTTGCTCCAGCCAATTCTTCTTGAAAAAGTTCCCTACCTGAGTTGTCAATTCTTGTGCTCCTGTAAGCTCTGAAGCACAAGCTTTCCAACAGCTTGGCTTCTGCTTTCTTCTAAAACAGTCCTCGTCTTTTCTCATAAATCAAGTATAGTCAGGCCCTGCCACATGCCAGCCCCACTGGGGAGAAGGATGTCAAGCAGCCACACAAGTCTCCAAGGACAGTCAGACTTGCAGTAAGTCAGGGTTTTCCTGGTTTTGAAAAAGCTGCTGTTCACCCTTTCCTTCCCCTCTGCAAGATCAGCAATCTCAGTTGTTAATGAGACGCAGAGCTGTCACACTTGCTTTTTATCTTTGTGAAGTTATTGAGCAGTATGGGGTCAGACAGATCCTCACTTTCTTGCCCATCTTGACAGAAGTTGTGAATTTTTGAGACTTCTGCATCTCCATCAGATTTGGTGAAAAGGCTCAAAAGCTAAGAGGACAGACACCATCCTAGAAAAAGTCCAAGTTTTCTTTCTCTCTTGCATTCTTGTCCCTCCCTAGTAAGACAGATTTTATGATTAACCCAGTCTGAATATACTCTAAAAGCAGATGTAGAAGTTTGTACATTAGAAAATGTTAATATTGGCAGTTATTCACATTCCCTTCCAGGATTTCACAAAACTCTGTAAATCCCTCTTGACGAGACCTAAATGGAATATGAACATTTTGCTATCTCTGCAGCAGCACAAGAAACAAAGCAGAAGTCAATGCACTTTTCTTTATAACACTGAAATATGTGCTTGGAAGTCTCATTGATTCAAGAATAGCCCATCAAAAAGTTATTCTCGTAGCTTTATCAACTTCTTTTCCTTTAACATTCTGATTTTCTGTCACACAACACAATGATTTTTGTGTTTGTTTTGTCCTGTTACCAGAGCAAACCATTCACTTTTAACTGTTGGTTTTGGCATAAGAGTACTGTAAGTTCATAATGGAAATGTGTTTTCAGCAGTAGTACTGAACAATAGAAAAGTCTCTTTCAACTGCTGGGTTATGAGGAGAACCAGCTGTTATTAAATTTAAGTCACAGTGGCTCTGTTTCAGAAGTGCAACAGAGGCTTTGCTCACTTTGCAGTCAAGGCATTTGTAGCATTGCAAGGAAACAGTTGTTGCTTTTTTAAAGACCTTATCTGAAACCAGCACTACAAAATGGTACCTTATTCGGGCCTAATTTGATAATGATGAATAGAATAGAATCATTTAGTTTGGAAAAGACCCTTAAGATCATTGAGTTCAACCATAATATAACCAAATATGTTTCAAGTAAACCTTTTCTGGATGTTGTGGTCACAATTGGGACCTCAACAACTTATATCACAATAATAGGAATCAAATACACAGAAACTAGGAAAAATCTGAGCACCGCCAGGCTCAGTTTTTGGAACTATAGCTACAACCGAATAAAGCAAACATCAGGAGTTAAAATCATAATGTAAGTGCTTAATTTGACACAATAGAAAAGTCAAATTTCATCATCTGCTTGATTGACTGTTATACGGCACTTTAATTGTTCTCTGACTTCCAACATGGAATGAATGCAACTTCTACAAAGCGATGACAATTTCAGAACCTGGAATAACACTGGAGAGAACAACCATGGCCAGCAAGGTGGGCATCAAAATACCCTTTGGTGTAAGACAGCAAAATCACCTCTCCACACCATCTGAAGTTACCAGAATTGCTCTTTTATTTCTGACATGAACCAACCATTCCTCCCCCACCTTTGCACCAGTTCCCCTCAAGTGCAGCCAAAGATTATCAAAGCCAGCAATAGCCTTTCAACAGCTAGGCTAGTTGAAAAAAAAAAAAATCTCAAGTTGTACTGCTATCACTGCTACGTGAGCTGACGTCAGGCTGTTGTTTACTGGAGATGGGATAATGCCAATTTCCACTGAGCTGAAGACAGCCGTGTCCAGCCTCTTTTGGCTGGGTGCAAGCAAGAACAAACTCCTCATGTGTGTTTGCATGCACACGTAGGAGAGAAAGAGTGTGCATATGTCTATTTGTGGGCACACACAAATGTGTGGAAAAAGGGACGTGCTTTTATTTGTCAGAAGTGAAAAATAAATTAAAAAAAAGAAAAAATGCACCACTCCATCTTCTCTGTAAAACTACAAAGGAGGGAAAGAGAAGCACTGAGTTTTCTACCAAGAACTATCACAGTATGGATGAAAAAAATAATGAAAACATATGGAGTAAGAAAAGCTTGGGATACTTCTAAAATCCCTACAAAGAAACTTATACAAATAATTAAAGAAACAATGCCTGCCCATCAATAAAAGCACTGACGTGAAAATTTGAATACTTGACAGCACAGAATAAACAGCTAAGTTTTACTAGGACTATTAAAGCTTTCAGAGTAACTGCACTGCCTTCATCTTCTTTGACTAGGAAAGCCTCAGGTCAGTGTTAAGTAGAATTACTTAAAATTTGCTATTTGAAAATATGCTAAAACATATAGTAGCAGTCCAGAAAGGGGGAATCCAACCAAGTCTGACTTCTTCCTAACATTTGTTCACTTATGTTATTCCCTGTAAAAGGGCAGACTATTTATGAGTGAATGGGAAGGGACAGAAGATACATGACAGCATCAAGTCCTGTTTTTAAGCACAACTTTCATACATTACAAATATCATTACCTCAGTGGCTGTAAGGATCCATCTGAAGTTCTAAGTGTTTCTGGCTGGAAAAAAAACACTACAGCACGTTTGAATTTGAGGAAAACAAAATGTAGTTATTTGCACTTCAAGTGAAATTTCCAGTATTTGCATCCAAGCATGGACCGCCAGGCTCATCTGAGTGAAAGAAGTAACTGTACTGCAGATTTCTGGTTCCACTTAATGGCTTCTTCCCCTCAGCACCTAAATACACACTCCTCTGCCTTCTTACTTCCCACGAATGCATCACAAGAGGATCTTCGTATTCACAGCAACTTGTTCTCCTGATGATATTAACTCTGTCTTATCCCATCTTCTCATAGAACTTCTTTAAAGTTTAAATAGTTTCTCAAAAGTTTCTATTGAGTCAGCTATCAGAAGAGGTTTCACAGATGATTAATGCTGCTCTGTAGGTTAACCACAAACAACATAAATAATTGTTTTCCTTCTTGTTTAGGGAACCACTGAGTTTTGAGATCCCCTCTTCAACATCAGTGTCACAGTACACACAGAAAACATGCAAAATTGAGGGAACATAATTTGAACTACTGGAAATAGCGACTTAACTCCCTAAGTCAAATAGGCTATATTTATGTTTATAACATCTCATATAAAAACTCCAGCTGGGAATCAGCACATCCATCCCAACCCCTAAAACAACTAAAACATGACAGAAGTGAAATTTTTTTTAATCTTTACCATAAAATGTATGAAAAGAACATGTTGGCTACAGCAGGCTAACTAGTCAAGACCTTGCAGGCCACCTTCACAGGAACACTTTCCACCACTGCTGGCCAGTGGTATTAAATTGATAGACTATTGGACAATAAAATACATGTTGCCTTTCTAATCTGTGACAAATTTTGCAGGCTGGTGACACTTTCAGTAAGAAAGTTTGGGCTCTTTTACTCTGAAATGATACACGTCATCTCCTTATGTTACTGTTTCCTTCTCTCGGTCAATTATTTCTCCTCCATACAGGCTCAAAGATACCAGACAGGATATCACCACCTAAAACAAAACCGAGAACTGGCATTTTGAAGTCTAGACACGATTTCCTCTTTTGGAAGTCTTCTCATCTCTGTACCTTCCTCATGTAACCACACTGGGGTAAAGAGTTCTCAATGTGGCCTCATTTAGACCTTCTGCATAGAGACAACATTTCAAAATAGAATTTATTTCTTTGAACCAGAACCATAAGCTAATAAATTGGTTGATAACTACATTGAATGAGCATCATTTATTTTTAACACCTTTGCCTTTTGCTTCAACTCTCGGGGACAAGGGGGATTCAGTATGGATCATACACACTGTTGGGATGCAAGGACCTGTATCAGTATCTCACACAACTTCCTTAATCCACTCTTCCTTGAGATGCCTCTAGTATTCTTTAAAATTGCTGCTCAGCCGCATACATTTGTAAATCTGCATTTGCAGAGTGTTCCAGTCAGGCTCATGAGACTTTCTGTTCCACAGCAAAGCACTACTGAGTAGTACTGAACTTTATATGGACATGCCAACTTCATCTTTGCTCAGCAGGTGAATCCGAAGGGGCTTATTTTTCTGCTTTTATAGAGCTGGTACCGATCCTTTCTGTATTTATGTGCTTGAAATTTCCCTGTACCTATCTCCAACACCCATCTGGAAACTCACTTTCTGTGAATTTGCTTGCCAATGCATCGCAAAGCCTAAGAGGGTTGGTTTCAACAAAGTGACCCCCGAGGAGTGCTGTTTCTGTGGGGATCTTAGTGTTATGTTCTCCAGCTAAGTCTTTTTGAACTCCTGGGTGCGTTCTGTGCTTTGCAATTTGTTCTGATAACAGGTTTTCAGAATGCATGATTGCATATTTTATCTATCTATATATTATCTATGCATGGTAATATTCCTTGGGCTGGCCACCTTCATTTCACACTGTACTCCCTGTATGCGTTGCAAGTAGCTTTAACCTCTGTCTGCATTCAGTCTACACGGTTTGACCTTTGTTTAGATGTCCTCTTCAGCTCTTTTACTGTTTTATCATCAGTCAACTATTTTCACTTGCCTTCCATATGCTTTCTGGGAGAAAAAAAAAAAAATCGTCTCTATTTCTCACTGCGACTGGCTTTCAGTTTTATCTGTCTGTTAGAGATGCTGAGAAGGTCCTTGGTCTGGAGAACTATTGCAAGGGTGTGAACAGCACTGCTCTGAGTAAGGGAGCTGAACAGTTGTGATCACACCCCCTTGACACAGGAGGGATTCCAGCTGCTAGTGCAGTGAGCAGCTGCAGGATCACAGCTCCCTTTCCCTCAGCAAGTGAATCGGTCCCATGTTACGTCCAGTAACATGTGGACTCTGGAGGACTGAAATAAATTTTAATTCAATGAGCAACCCCTAAGATTCCTTTTTCCCTAAAACTAAGTTAAAGAGTACGTGATCAAAAACAGTTCTCTAAAGGAGTTTAAACAATCCAAAATACATGGGTTTATGATTACCCAAAATCAATTTTTCATGTTATGAAAAGAGATTTCATCTTTCAGTTCAAACCAACCCACATTTTTGGTGCAACTAACAAAATCAAAAGTGACACCGCTAATCACGACTCTAATCACTTCTATCACCACTCCACAATTTGCTAACTATTCAAAAACAAAAACAAAAACAACAGGCTGAGTTTTACACTGCTATGTAATGCTACAGCAAATGGTCTCAGCTGATCTCTAGCTCCTTCTAAAGACAGAGGAACACTCCTTTCTCAGATGGCATTCCTCACACGAGCATACACAGCATTCAAACGACCTTCTGGGAGTTTGCAATCCTCTCCACTTCTCCCACTGGAGCCTACCGTAAATCTTGATTGTCACATATGCCACATTCTGAACCAACACAGAGCATTTCAGCCTCTCCAATTCCCTGACACAACATCACTCAGGCCAGGAAGATGACCTCAAGGTCATCACAGGTCTGAAGGCCTCTAGTCAGAAGAGCAACACAACTTATCCTTCCACGGGTGAGCCCGCTTCATGTGCCGTGGCCATGTTGGAAGGAGATGCAGGCAGAGCACGGGTGTCAGAAGCAGCGAGCTCAGCACAGACGTGACACTAGCTCCACGAGCAGCTTCTGCTGCCTGTGCTTGTAAAGATGTCAGGCCTGGATACAGTTAAATACCCCAGGGGGAGGGGAAAGCCTAAGAGAGTTTCAAGCCACAGCTGCTACACCATTTGTAGAGTGGAGAAAAGCCTTAGCAGAAGGAGATGGCAAAGGACTGCAAGTTTTCCTTTGCTGTCCCTTTTCTGGGCAATGGCAGATGATTTTGCTGTGAAGTCTCAGGTGACCTGAACAATAGCTGTGGAGCCAGTCCCTCTTTTGGTGGTAGAAAAGAAACTGGCTTTCTGGGGAGAGACAGAGACAAGTTGAGCCAGTTCCAGACTGTCATTTTTCCTACTGGCTCGTTCTGCTCAAATCACAAGCTGGAAAAACTGGAAAGGTAAGCAGTCCAAATTAATGGGAACATCAAGTGAACTGCTTTGTTTATGTATTGGTTTAACTGGAACAGGGAGCACAATTCCAGCCTTGGGCACTAGCTTTGTAGACATTCCCTTAGCTTACCTTCGACCCAAGAAAGCCATGTGCAGGCCAGAATTATTCCTGATCTGTCCTCAAAGCACATCAGAGTTTCTTGAAGCTTTAAGCTTGCATAGCACCCATGACC
Organism: Chloroceryle aenea; assembly: GCA_013399075.1. Lineage (NCBI taxonomy): Eukaryota > Metazoa > Chordata > Aves > Coraciiformes > Cerylidae > Chloroceryle > Chloroceryle aenea. Next base: position 180,615 of record VWZY01008964.1, read on the forward strand.
ACAACTCTTATGGGATGGCAACATTCATATCCTACCAGCTCGTTCTTCTAACTCCACGTAATTAGGAGGGGGGGAAGGGGGGGAATAATCAGAAACCACAGAGCAGGAAGTTGTCTTTTTCCTCACACAGATCCTCATGCATTATTTTTGTCACATCTTCCTCACAGCATAGTATTTGCCCACCAAACAGATATTTTTCTTATGGAAGGAGAAAAAACAGTTTTCAGGAGTCCTACAACTGTTAGGAAATAATCAATTTAAGCCTAATGATTTAAAAATCCCCAGGTATATATTTATAGTTAATTTCTACCACAGAGCTGGCTTCACCAGATGCTCAATTGCATTTCATCCTTAAGAGCAAACAAGGGATCCTGCAGATTAGACCTTTCTAGAAGAGCTGCTGCAGATGGGCAGATCATGGTGTCCTGCTAACACAGACCACTGCAACGCTATGATTCTACTTACTAAAAGTAGTAAGTTAAAATAAGCACCACGAAGGGAAGAAAAGTGGCATGGATCTTGCACATCATTTCTTTTAAAATTCTTTATAAACTGCAGGACAGACCTTTTCTCTGCAGACCAGGAAATTCAACTATCGTGGCTTTTTTGCAAAACTTGGTGAAAGAACAAGAGCCTGGTATACTCATGTATACCAGGGCTGGTCATCCCCACTTCCCATCCACTCAACCAGCAACCCCAGAAACCTGTTGCTTCTGTGCAAAGACCTGAATGAGAACAGAAATGAGAAATGAGGATTTCTGAGAACAGAAATGGGAACAGAAACACAACTGCAAGTCATTGCCATTGGAAGTTTGTTTTGTTTTTTTTTTTAAAAAAAAAAAAAAGAAAAGAAAAAAAAAAGAAAAGGCCACACCTGCCAAATGCAGCTCCACTGTCCACTGCTGAGTTTTAATGACAACTGCTCCATCTTGGAAAGCTAATGCTGTTCAATAACAAGGTACTACACTTCCCCTCCAGGACCAGATATCAGGTACTGTCACTTATCTACATAAAAGGTATAGACAGGAAAATATCCCACAGCCATGTGGCTCACGCAGCAATCAAAAGTCTCGACACCCTCTGCACACAGAAAATTGCTCTCATTACAATAAATTCCAGTTGGTCAGCACACTAAAAATCTCCAATCAAGATTTCTGGCTTTTCCAGCTAAGCTCATAGACAAAAAGTCTGTTTTCCTTTAATTACATTGCCATTTACTGCAAAGCTCTGATGAGTTCTTATCTCATTGTGGTGCCCCGTGATAACTCATTATTCACTGAACTTCACTTTTTGATGTATGAGGAACAGCAACATACACTTAAATAGCTCTATTTAAACTGGCCCTATAGTTGAAACAAATCATTCCAAGAATGGCACTGCATTACAGTTAGAACTGCTCACTCTTAGGATACAATACCCTTCAGTATTCACAGAGCTTAATATCTTCAAACTGGAATTACTCAAGCTGATGTATCTCTCATTATTATTAAGTCAAAATTCTTCCAAACCAGAAGAGGATGATTGATAGTAAGAGATTACCAGGGCCAACATAGTGAGAGATCACACTCTTTATGGACACAAGAAGTCTGGGAGGGCTCATCTCCCCCACAGCTGAACATGCCAGGAAGAGTGCAAAGCACCCTCAGTGTCTCTTGTCCAAAAGCCCAAGCGTCTCCCCCATTCAACACCAGATCTATCTGGTGCTGACAAATGACAGACAGATCATTGCCTGGTCCCTCTAGGCCCCAAGTGCAAAGAAAGCTTTCAAGCCTTGTAAGAAGGAAAACCAAAAGAACCTGCAAAAACAACACCACCCCCCCACACCCCACCCCAGCCAGAAAATAACACATACACCAGCATAGCTCTAGGCCTCTCCCCTACCCATCCCAGTTACCCTCCAGGAGGTATATACTGAGCTATCAGGACCTTTCCAGGAATAAGCAGCACTGGAAAAGGTTCCTTGCTCTGCCTAACACTTATGGGGTTGGCTCAAGAATTCAAATTGGACCTGGTTTAGTGGTGGAGTCCAGTTTGGCATGTCTAGAAACATTTTGGAAAGTGAAAACATGGTCCTTGTCCTGTCCTGTTGACTACTAGCTTCCTACACTAGATGCTTATGGCATGCTGGTATCCCAGGAGAGGAGGAGCCAGATTCACATGCCCCACATTGCACCTAAGTCTCTGTATCTTTTTTTTCCTTCCAGCTGACTTCTGGCCTTCAAGCACAGAACATCAGGTGGAATTTAGGCCATAAGAATCTGTTTTTCAGCCTCACAGCTGACTCAAGCCAGAAAATATCAAACACATTACAGGAGAAAATCCACCTGCTGAGTGTACACATACACACACACACTACAATACAATTCTTCTGCCTTGCAGGGTCCCCAGACTTCGAACTCTGAGCTGTCATGCAAAGAAAAGCGGAGCTGAATTTATATATGTGGAGCAATGTTGCAACTGGACATTAAAAGTTAAGTGTGCAATGTGAACAGCTTCTGCCTGTTGACCATGCTCTGCAGGATCTAGAGGTTGGGTTTTCAAAGCAAGACACTGTAAGGATCACCCCTCATCGCTATTAGCACTCTACTGCTTACCGAAGCCAGGTGACTGAAATGTTTCCAAGAGCAGAGGGAGCGTTATTTCCTTTCCATAGCTGTTCTGTATCAGGAAAGGTTGTAAAGTATCTCAGGCACAGGTAAGAAAGATGGCAGAATTAAGGTATCCAAATCTTTTTTCACACAAGAGCACACACCCTGAAATAAGCCAGAAATGCTAATCTTGTTTATTACACTACAGTATAAACAGCAATCACAAAGCTAAAGAAACAAAGCATCCTCGCCTGACGGGTCTTCAGCCAGTTATTATGTATCAGAGAAAAGATAAAAGCAGAAGCTTCAGACATAATAAAAGAAAAGCATTCCTCAAATGCAAAGTCCAGCTCTGAGCTCCAATACCCGGGAGAATTTCACTCTCCCAAGCAGAGTGGCTCTCTACAGCACTGTTTCACATCCCACCTCCAGAGTGTCCTCCCAGAAAGCACTCTGGGAGGAAGCAGACACAATCTCTCCCGCACAGTGTTCAGCTTCAGCAATGCAGGCAGGTTTCACAGTCACAACAGCTCTGAAGGAAAGGGGCACACCTGGTGTCACCTCAGAACCAGAGCTCCACAGCAGAAAGCCTACAGACCCCATCAGCCATCTCCCTCTCCTCCAAACCCAAAGCACACTAGGGAGCACGCCAGTACTTCACACCCTTGAGCCCAGCATGTCACTGTCTAGATCTAGTCAGCTAATAATAATAAGGTTAAGAACAGAGCTGCATCTTAAAAGCTCACATAACAATGAAGCAGAAAGGCGGTTCCCCCATCCAGGTACTGACAGGAACCTCTCCTTCAAAAAGCCAAAGTTCCTCACTTTGTAAACAAGGCACTAGCAGCAGTGGCCACAAGTCTGTATCCTCCACACTGCAAAGCAGGACTTAGCTTCCTCAGGTGAGGCAGACTGATGATTTCCTCCCTGCCATTCCCACCTAACCTAAGTTGTCTTAGGTCTTGCAGGAGCAGTGCTCTGAAACTCCAGACTCTCCTGTGTGAGATGGAGAATTGAGTCTCAGCTCCTACAGCAGAAACGAGCCTGCCTTGCAGAACAGTCACTGGTTAAAATTCAGAGCAGGAATGGAGAGCAGAGAGGCTCTTCTTTTTCACACAGGCACTCCCCAGGGAGAAAGAGCCACTGGCCCCAGCTCTGAGAACAACCGGTCCAAACACCAGCTCATTAAATGCACCAAAAGCCCCAGGGACAGGCAGTTTATCCTGAACTCTCCTCTACTTCATCTCCAACAGTCCTTCAAAAGCAAGCAGCAGCAAAAGCATGTCCACAACCAAGGTCACACATTTGGTGAGTTTCAAGAATGCCTTAAGGAACCTCTGTAGAAGAACATCCAGCTTCTGCATCTCAGTTTGAACTGAATATTGAGCTGGGTGCTGCTGAAAGATAAGGACATTTCCAGTCATGCTCAGCACCATGGAAAGATAACAATAGATTTGTTAAAGCAGAGTAGTGATATTAAGGGGGCCTTCTTTCTAGTGCCCATTCTGACACCACATTAAACACCCCTCTACAAAAAGACATAAAATAAAATTCCTTCTTGACATCATAGGAACTCCTGAGACTAAGCTAATTGAGTCAGGACCCTGGTCTTCTTGCAAATCAAAAGATGGACAGAATATATACCAGGTAGTCAGTTTACATGAACAATGTATGACTTTTTTTTTAATCAGGCTTTTTTTTTCCTTGTATACTTAATACTACCACAATTGGCCTTGTCCCGTGCAAAGCATACAAGGTTAGAAGTGAAATGAGATCTTCTCCCACACTTGATGTCACACTGGCAGTGGGAGATGCCTTGCTGCTCATCTTCCCACACCTGGAATGTTCCATGAGTACCCCACTGTTCCCATCCGCTCCGTGTCGCACTCGAATAAAGAGAACCAGCTAATCACTGTTACTCCCACTTCCCAGCTCTCGGGCCGCTGAGGAGGCACCACCAACAAAGGCGAACAATACGCAACTGGTCTGCTGGTGTGTCCCAAGGACTGGTTCCACACACTGGTGCCTGAAGAACAAACACATTGCAAAAACATTATCTTTCCAGTGGCAAGATGGATGGGAAAAGTGCCAGCCACTAGCTGTAACCCTTTTGTCGTGCCAATTCCTGGCTGCTACGAGGATGTATGTTAGATACCTCCTTAGAAAAAGCTCTGCAGCTCATCCTTCCAGATGGAGGAGGAATGATTCATACACACATAAGCAATGCTAGAATGATGGCTGAAGAGAAAACACTTTCTTTTCTGGTTTGTGTTACAGACATGCTCAGGTGTGGTGTTTATACTGCAGCAAAAATTGCAGACGATGGCACTTTGCGCCGCGAGGAATGCACGTGCAAAACCCCAATACTACTTCTCACTGGCCTTGTCAAGCCTCATGTTGCATGCACACACCTCACAGGCTTCATTCCCCCGCTTTCTCTTTTCCACGGCATTTCTCTGCACAGAACATGACAGAATAACTCCACTTACACAGCTGTCACATCACACAATGACAAATACAGGGGAAAGCATGGATGGGGTACGGGGAGCTCTAAACTGACCGAGGACTGACTTGTAAAGCAGAAGCAAAACAAAAGATCTCTCTTCTTTCCAGACACACCAGGGACCAAACCACACACATACCGTAGGCCTAGATGGCTGATAAATGCAGAACAGACAGAAGGCTCAGCAGTCAGAGTGCTTGTCTGCAGCGTGCCTGTTTCTTTCATGGAGGCCACCACACATATCCTACTCCCCAGCTCACCTGCACAGCACCTTTGCCACACACTCACACTCAAGGGGCTGTGTCCTGTGAACCTCATTCTAATTCTCAGTACTAACCTGTAAATTTCCACCTATTTACCTTCTTCTGGCCTCTCTCACATTTGAAAGGGACTTGAAGAAAAGGTTATCTGTAAACACCTGAAAAAATACCTGTAATATTCTGAATCCTACTACAAAAGTAAATAAACACAACTGCATATGCACACAATATGTATATTAATCCAAGCATATAGCAGTCATCTCTGGCAACAAAATTGAGGGCGGTAACAACTTCTTACAGACAGGGGTGTAGGAAAGTCCACACTTTGGGGTACATCCACTAACCAGGAAAACCACCTGATTTGGCTTCCCTGTCACGCACTTCCCTCTTTTCCACATCACATCATCCATTTCTGAAAACCATGCCCCACTTTTTATTATAAATTATTCCAATCAGTTTTGTGGCATGGCAGAAATCCAGCACAACCTTCAGAAATATATATGTACACACTGGTTATACAGCTTCATTTCATAGGAGCTTTTCACAGCAGCCTGGTGCAGAATCTGGGAGGATTTGGCAACCTTTCTTAGCAGCAGCACCATCATGGTGACCCTTCCTTAATGGGTGCTAGACGTATTCACCTTTGCTACTTCCTTTCTTTGGAAAAGAAGGATTTTTCCTTAATTGTTTGTTATAGCCAAGAAAAAAAAGTCTTCCAGCGGGAATCTTCCCTCTGCTATTCTTCAGGTTGAAGTGTGACTTGGGGGTGGTGAAGAGGCTAGAGAGAATCTGCAGTCCAATACAAATCTCCTTTCCCATCCCACCTTCTTCTGAATGGAAAGATGTAAAATAGGCTCCAGCTCCTTCAGCATCAGTGGGGAATAAAGAGGAATACAAAAGAGAAAAGCCCCAGAGATAATAAGGATTCTTAACTTTTCTTGGGTAAGGAGCACAGGTTACTTTCATAGCTCTTGAAAGAAGTCCTACACAATCTGGTCACTCATGCTGCAACAGCTGCACAAGGAATCTGGACCTGTGGCTTTCCAACAAAGCTAATAAGGAGGTCTGAATCCCACACTGGGGAGGGAGAATCAAAAAACATAACAAGCAATTTAAACCCTGCCATCTTGTTAAATAATAGGATAAAAAGTCACCTGCAAGTCTGTCTTGGCCAATGAGGGACATAAATCAGGAAGATACAGCAATACTCACTAGCACACAATTAGTCCCTGCTGTAAGCACTTTAGCTCTGGGTTTCTTGGATTATAACATTTCAAACACTGTTGTTTTAAAGGAGGGACACGATAGCTGTCCGAGCACTGCAATCAAATTATGTTACTAGGACATTTGGGCAATGGATTATCACAGCAAAGGAAATGGATTGTCACTCTCTTATTCTGAACAAGGGAAGACTATCTCATGTTGAACATGGCAGGGGGGAGTAGAAGACTATGCTGGATTTCAATTTATTCCCACCCCTTTGGACTTTGTAAGGTAAGAATGCCACAAATATCTGCCAATCTGAAAAGACTTTCCCTAGAATTTGCACTGAAGGGTCTGAAAGCAGGGGAAAAAAAAAATAAAAAATTCCAAATCAAAGGACACTTAAACCAGCCTCAATGGATTGGGTGAATGCTGGAAGGACAGCTATTCCTGGGCATTTTCTCATTGCATATATGGCTGCTACCTCTTTCACTTGATCTCAGGCAATGGCCATCACCACCACCAGTCCTAGAAACTTCAGCTCTGTTTAGAAACTTTACTATCAGATATGTTCCCTCTCACAGAAAGGAGGGCCACTTAGCTTCCAAACCCTTCAAATTAGCAGGTTCAGCAAAGGATTAGCACATTCCTTTAAAAAGGTATAATAGTTTAAAGGTTCTCTTAAAAAGGCTACACCTTTTACCTTTACATCACCACAGAAAACCTATCTCATTTGCTATCTCACACTGCATCACAAGCTGAATCCCAGCTTTTTCAGCTTCACAAATCTTGGGGGGTTTGTTTATTTGTTATTGTTTTAAGAGTATTTTGGTACCTTCAACACCTATGTACATATCTGCATGATACTCAGGAGGCCCTGATTCTGACCTTGATTTCTTTGGCCATGGCTAAATATTACAGCACGGAATGAGGGGAAACGCACTAAATCTTAACATCCCTGCGATTCAGTCTGAGAAGTCACTAGTAACCATGACATATTAAAGACAAGAAGAGACTAAAACAGAGAAGAGCCAATTAAAGAGAAGCAGAACAGCAGCAAAAATAACAAGAACTGAGCTCTACAAAGCATAGAAGCAGCAAAAAACCTGCTTTGCTAGAGCACAGGGCACGCGTCTGAAGCTGATGACACCTGGGTATTATTCCTGGCTGTGGTCCTGACTCCTCCTGGATGACTGCACCAGCTCACGTCACACCTCTAACAGGCTCTCCCTTCACGTTTTCCTTTGGACTATGGGTCAGCGGTGGTGAACCTTTTCCTTGCCAAGGACAGAGGACACTAAATATTATTGGCATCCCATACCTCAACATGTGCCTTAGCACTGCGTGACAGCAGCACAACCGCTCTCCGTACAGAAAGCAAGAAGTGTGGGCCACAAAAAAAAAAAAACAAACCCAAAACACAAGAGCTGGATGCCAGGCCCCCAGATTTTCACATTCCCACTGAAAGCTTTTTAAGGAAGGATCAGTTGTTATTTATTTGCACCCTGCGTAAAGCAGCGTTATTCAGAGCTGTCAATGTGATTCTGTAACCAAGTAGCAACACTGTCCTTAACTAGGCACTCATTGCAATGCCAGAGATATGAAGAAGTGTGGATCACTACAGCTACAGGCAAATATTTTAGAGATTCGGGAATTTACTTGTGTACTATGTTAGACTCCAACTCCCCCGCCCTTCCTGTGACTTCACCTGCTCATTATCATTAGAAAGCAGAGTGTCATCTCTAAGCTGTATTTGAGCACTCACAGCACCAGGATGGCCCTCACGGTCTCTATTTAATTAGAGATTAGCAGAGACAATAAAGCACCGGGAGAATATAAACACAATTTTGCCCGTTTCTCAGTAAAAAGGTTTGGGTTACCAAAGAGATAAGAGAAAGGCTATTTTATCTGTATGGCCGGACTGGCAAGTTTACATTTACTGGAACCACACCCCCATCAGAATTCCCTCTGAAATGTCAACACGAACCATATTATTAATTTTCCAAGTTGCTGACCTTTACTGTTGCCTGCATCAAATTCAGCATTTTGCCCTGTTTCTATTCATAAACGAACACGCTCCCCACACCTCACGCTATCTGAGCTCTGTATGTAAACTGCTCATACGTCACGACGGAGACACTCACTGCTGCGTCCCTGAAGAAGCTGCTGAGTTGGACCTTCCTAGTTCCTTAAAGGCCACCGGATTACGAGCAGTTATGCCACTAAGGCAGACTCGTTTTACAGGTTCCCCCAAAGCCCTTCACTTAAGATTAAATAAAATGTTTTGGAATATTTTATCAAGGGTCACAGCATATAGATATTTTGGAGTAAAATAATTTGATTATGAACTGAAGTTCATAATTTCAGTCAGGAGGAAGAAGAAAAAAAAATATTTCAGTCCTTAGACTGGGAAATAGCCGTTTCCATTGATGGTTCCTCCCAATTAAAATGTTTTCTGTAGATCATCAGAACTTAATGCATTATACATGCTACACAGTGCTCAACATAAGGCTGTCGATCTGTCATTTCTCTGTAAGTGCTTAATGTGATGAATGATCTGGTTACTTGTCTTTCTGGTATAAAAGCAGAAGAAGCTTTGAGACAAAGAAATAAAGGCCAATGTACAGATCCTACACCCCTCCTGACTCACATCTCTGAAAAGAGTTAAGGTCACTATTTCTCTATTCTTTTTTTTACTATGGATTTCAGTACATCTCATCAGAGCCCTCCAAACACTTGAGGTAATTTAATTTAAGGCAGAAATGGGAATGTCAGGAACACAGAGCGCTTGGGATACAACAAACAGTGCCACGCCAGCACATCCTGAGAAAAATAAGTGACCTTCACTCTTGTCTCCGCTGACAGACACATTCAAAGCCACTTGCAAGCCAGGATGTTTGTGAGATTTCTGGAAGACAAACTAATAAAGATTTAAAAGAGTTTAAAAAACGAAACAACCTGGCTACTTACTGTCTGAACTGAAAAACCTGCTTTTCCAAATCAACTAATGGCTTGGCAAGCCTAAGAGAAAGGCAGACAAACAAATAGCATCTTTTCCTTTTAACATGGAAGCTGCAATAAGAAGGAGAAATCAGCATTTTATTGATTTCCATAATACCACCTCTACATCTCTACAAACTCACTCAGTTGCTGATGCTAATTCACTGAAGCTATGGAGCCTTCCCATATAATTATACACCCTCCACGTCGCTGAGCCTCAGGGCACTGTTTCTAACTTTCCAGAGGACCACTGCACCAAAAGTAGAAACAAAAAACTCTCTTTTTCATTACCCAAAGCAAACAGCAAACCAAATTTTGCTTATTTAAATGGGAAATTAGAGAGACAATTTTTAACTCAGGGAATAATCTGCCAGACTGCATATATTTTTCAGATCTGATATCGTGACAAGAAAGTCTCATTTAAGCTCTTCTCCCCATCTGTTTTGTTTTTTTTTCTTCCTAAGTACACAACAATACAATATATAAATAGTGCAACAATTACAATTTCTAGGGAGAAATTCTAAAGTCCCTCTCATCTCAGAAGAGTTTCAAGGGGGTGATTCAGAATCAGACATAGAGACTTTTGTGAGTGTCACTATAATTAACATTATAAAAAAACTGCACAAAGTTACTGTTGCTATAGGGAATATTTTATAAGTTAATGTAGATTTCAAAGATGTTTTTCATAATTTTTTCTTTTAAAAATTCCATCCTGGAACACTTTCTAAACCACATTAAAGGAAGATACCTTCTCTAACTCTAAAATCCAGATGTCCTAAATAATTAATGAAGTAAACTCTGCCATTTTTTTCTCCATTTCTCAGACAAATTCAGCAGTCCACAACCAAGCAGACAGCTTCAGTATACTTCAGGGAGAGTTTTGCTCAATTAGGGACTACGGAATATGGCCCAATTAATCTATTCCTGCCTATATGGAAAGAATGTGATGGAACTCTGCTGTGTAAACACAGTCCCCGAATGGCTGTACCTAGTCCCATTTTTTTCTCCCTGGTTTTTTTTTTTTTTTCTGTTTACCCTGCCTTGATATTTCAGATTCAGCTGAACTGTATTCACCATCTCCAAAAAGCTTCAATGTGCCATTTGAGCTAAAATGGCTTAATTTTGCTATGGTTTCCCATGCATGTATCAATTTGGAACCAGTTAATCTATTTCCTCCGAGAATGGTAACATGTGTGGATTTTTGTTCAACAAACAAACAAGTTGACAGTATCAATACAGAGTTGGAGAGCCTCTAAAAACCAGTCTAGTTTGCATAATTAATGTTAATTACAATAACATCTCAATCAGTGACACAAAAGCTTAGCAATGAGCACAGTCATAGGAGGAAGTGAAAACATGAAACAAACATGAAAGAATTGTGTCTTGTTCTGAAAGGGTATCAAGAAAACTTTCAAGAGATTTACAAATAAAGACATAAAGGCTGAAGACAGCTCTGCTTTGTTAGACACGTTTTCTTTACAGACTGCTTAGTACAGAGCTTTCTTCTGAGACTGCAATAAGACAGTGGATCTGAGCTGTGGACACACCAGATAATATTATCTTTCTAAAACATCACATCCAAGCCATTATCAACTGCTTTAAAGAAAAACAACCGAGGGCCTGATCCTGCTGCCACTGATTTCAATAGCAAACATTTAAACAATGCAATGTGCATGTTTAGGGGAGGTTCTGGAGGAAGAAAAAGGGAAGAAAAAAAGAAAACAAAAAACCCAACTCAAACACGAATGTAGGTATGGATTCCCTCAGGCACAGAGGAATTTCAGGACAAGATAACGAATTTTTCAACAATCTGTTTCCTACTTTTCATAGCAACAAGGGAAAGCTAAACACATAGAAAACTTACCTGCCTGTTCCACTGGTAGTGCAGAAGTCTTAAACAAGTTTGGGTTGTTTGTTTTTTTTTTTGGTAGTCACTTAACAGAGCAGCTTTACATTTAATCCTCAAGTTTTCTTCACGACCCATAAAAATTGTTATCCAATATATTCTTGTTTCAAGGGAAGGGGGATAAAAAAAAAGTAGTTATGAAAAAATAAGCACCACTCTACCTCACCCAGACTGGTCCTGTAGTACACAAGTAGTCATACAGGCATCGCAGGGAGTACTTGCGCAGTAAAGTACCACTCAGCGTGAGTAAGGGTGGCGTAATTGTGTCTGACGAGAGAAGGAATCAGAGATTGTCACATCACTACTAGAGATGCCTTTCTGAAAACACGGTTTTCTCAATTCTCACATTAATGCAAATCTGCTCTGTTAAAGGTAGTGAAGTTACACTGGCGCTAAACCAGTACCAGAGGAAAAGCAGGCCCACTTCATACTGATTGAAGAGATCACAGCTCAAGGTCCCCCCATAAAAGCAAAATAACAGACATTTTGGAAGTTTCTGGGCTATGCTGGGCAAGTTACTCCTTGGGATAAGGGCCGATTTTTTTATTTGTCATCAATCTCAAGGATGGTTGGCTTGTTTTGTTTCCCTCCTTCTCTTTACAGACAGAAGCAAGATACTTTGTTTCCTCTAGAAAGTTACTCATCTTAAGCATACTTAAGACTACACTTAAGTAGTCACTGACTGAAGCCATACTTAATGACTCCTTATTTAAAAGGGTGCTTGCTTTAAAGAAAATAAACTTCATGTGGCAGTTTCTCAGAAGGATGCTGGCCTCTCCGCTTGACAAAAATTCAGTAGATTTATTTTTCATATGTCTGAGAAAGATGACTTCAGAGCACTGTGAGGTCTGGTAAACCTTCAATTCAGCTATTACTTTCCATATGATATGAATTGCAAAGATTGAGCAATTAATATTAATAGCTAAACCCATCAAAAGTACTAAGGCTTTAGACACGCTGTGTATAGAAACACTGCTGTACTTGCTGGGGGTTTCCATGTATCTGTTTTATTTTAGCTACTCTCAATGCACAGCACACAAGAACATACACCACATTCACGTTTCTAAAAATACATTAAGGAAGAAAAAAAATAATTTGACATCAATAGCAATGAAGTCGAGACATAACCATTTTACATTAAGCGCTCCCAGTATCAATCCAAGCCACCAAAACTCTCCACTGCAGACCACAGCTTCACCCTACAATAACACACATTTTCCTGTCATGGCAAGTCAAGCCCAGGTAATACCAAAACGTCCAGGAATGAGAGGATGGGGAGAAGGGATGGTACACCTGGAAGTTTAAAAAAAAAAAAAAAGGGGGGCTTCCCTGGTTTTCCAAGGAGGTCAGTGGCCAGAGCCTGGTCCCAGGGGTCTGGCCAGCCAGGAGCTGGCTTTTGGGAGCTCCTTGCCCCTCACATCAACCTTTGCCACAGCCTCAACCGCAGTCTGAGCCAGAGCGGGGAAAAAAAATAGAGTATCATAAAATAGAAATTACCACCAAATGTGTCATCGGCAGCATGACACGCGTTTGTAGTTGGCAACGATGCGGGGCTTTTGTAATTTTTTGGGTTTTTTTTAGTTTATTTTTT
>VWZY01008964.1:194697-209233 GCA_013399075.1 Chloroceryle aenea
GGATTTGGAGGTGGGAAGTTGGGGTTTGCTTGTGTTTGACAGGTGTCACGACTCCGAATGTTTCCACCTCTTTTCCCCACCTTTTCCTCTGATTTTGTTGTTGTTTTGAACTTTTTTTTTTTTTCTTAGAGAACAAAACACATCTCAGGTTCCAGCGTGATATCACAATTTGACCGGCTGAAATAGAAAATAAAAGTATAGGCAAAAAAGTAGTGCCTGCTAGGAGTTAAAAGCAGCAAATACTGGAGCCTTACCAAAACTTAATCCCACTGAGGGAAATGAGATACTAACATTGTCTTTCACCTTTTTGTCTCTACATACAAACTATTAAAACAAGACCTGTTGTTTTTTTTTTTTTTATGCAAAAGCATAAAATAGGTGGTAGACATAAGATAATGAGATAACACTATCAGAGTAAGGGACTACATTGCCATTTTCCTAGCCTGCAAAAATACACAGTTTTGTTTGCTTTAAAAACTCATTTCCTGGACAGAGTGCTATAAATACAGAGGAGATTTTTATTTTTATTTTCTTTCAGCTTCCACAGTAACTGAAGAGATCAAAAATGATCACCTGCAATAATTTGTTCTTGGTTTTTTTTCACTTTAGAAATAGTAGGTTGTTTATATCAAGATCAGTTTGAAGCAGGAATGTTAAATCAGGCACCCCAAAAATGGCCTTTTAATCTGTCTCTTTGCATCTAAAGCATCATCCTGCTGGCTGTCTTATATTCTGTAGCATCGCATAAGAAATCTGGGGTGGATGGTACTCAGATTGCTCTAATATGAGTTGGGTTTGAGTGAGAGCGTTCTTTTTCTGTCAAAGAAAGAGTAGAAGTGGGGGGTCTTATGCCTTCCTGAGCATCTAGCATTGGCACACAGTGAATTTTAAGGAATTAGCTGTAATATTTTGTGTTACAATTTTATCCTCAAGCACTATGAAACATACCTGGCTTAATGACCTCTGGGGTTTCTCCCAATGCCGCCTTCATCACTTTGAATGTCCAGGGAGTTTCTTCATGCAGAATTCCTTGGTCAGTTGCACTGCTCTGCTCATCAGCTGCATAAAGCCATAAATCTTTCATTTGTAAGATAATATTAGGAAAATAAGGTTGTTTAATAGCTACCCCATCTTCCTTCAGCAGTCTGCTTTGAAACACCTGAAGGCTTCCCTACCCCGACTGGGCTGTTCATAAAACTTGGAGGATTTGCTGACTAATATTTCCTTTCCTGTTGGAATCTGCTGAGCTCTGCTATTGTAAATGCTCTTGGATTAGAAGAAACTGAACCCAGGCTATTGTTCTTTTATTGCATTTTATTTTGCCCATACTGCATTTTACTCTTCTTCTGAGTGATTGGCTGTTTGCATTAAAATTTATGAATACGAATGTGTTGTGGGTTTTTTTTAGCACAGACCTGTTTCCATTGAAACCCAAGATGGCTACCTTGGTGTACAGGATTCATTTCAGCTAATCACTGGGAATAACAAAGGATTTTTATAAGCAATTCCCATATTTTAATTGATAGAAAAGCAGAGAATTTAAGATCCATTGTCGTCTTTTTTTTGTTTTGTTTAATTTCCTGCCATAGTAAGAGGTTAAAGTACTTGCAAGGTTCTGCAGCCTTCACAATGCTCACACACTGTTAATGTTTAGTGACTTCTGAGTGCTGAACAAAAGAGGGCTTTGCATCAAATTCTGCACGATTTGGCAAATAAAATGAAGAACAGAGTATTTAGCATTCAGTGATAGAGATATAAATATATATATACGTGCCTTCTTCAAATAACTGAAAGGGGTGGAAATTTGAGATTGTCTTTTTGTAGTTGTGTCTCCTTTAGCAGCAATATTCTAACAGAATTGAAAGAGAAATTGAGCTCATGAATTTGGACATGATTGCTTCTGGAGGGTGAAAGTCTATAAGCAATCATCCCGCTCTGCTGCTACAAGCTACTACAGGGGCTTCGTGTGCATGCTCCTGGAGACAGCGACTGAGGTTATATTTCATACCGTCGCCGTGCCGCGACTTTCCCAATATACAGCAGTTTTTCTTCAGGGCCAATGCAAGTGAAGAAGCAATAATATGAAGATCTTTTACTTTTAAAATTTCAATTTCCCAGTTACAGAGAAAAGTTTGGAAGCACAGCCTTCTGCCAAAGGTATTTTCTGTTCGAGGTAGTTTCTTTTGGTTTTAGCCAACTTGGTTGTTTAGGGCAGTTGTTCAGGAGCATGTCTGCTTCATCTGAAGTGAACCAAGCCACTCTTCAGTTAGACTGGGTTTAGAAATAGCAGGTTTTATACCAAACTGCTTACAATTAAATGAGTGCTGCTTAGGCAAAGATCAGCTTAGCAGTGTTAGTTGTCCCCGGCTTGGAAATTCAGGAGCTCGCCCTCCGTAATGTGTGTGGTGCAAAACTCTGGAGGTTGTGCATTTTGGAATTGGCTCTGACTACCTCAAGGTCTCCACAGCTGCTGCTTGAGTGGGGTTTGCATACAGGGTTTTGGTAGCAGGGGTCTACAGGAGTGTCCTCTGTGAGAAGCTGCTAGAAGCTTCCTCTATGTCCAACAGACCCAATGCCAGTCAGCTCCAAGACAGACCCGCTGCTGGCCAAGTGCATCAGCAGTATCTCTGTGATAGCTTGTTTAAGAAAGAGAGGTGAAAAAAACATGGAAGATTCTGTCAGAGAGAGGAGTGAGAACATGTGAGAGAAGCAGTTTTGTAGACACCAAGGTCAGTGAAGGAGGAGAGGGAGAACGTACTCCAGGTGCCAGAGCAGAGATTTCCCCTGCAGCCCATGGTGAGCCAGGCTGTCCTCCTGCAGCCCATGGAGGTTAGGGCTAGAGCAGATATCCACCCTGCAGCCCATGGAGGACTCCACGACGGAGGAGGTGGATGCCTGAAGGAGGCTGTAACTCCAGGGAAGGCCCATGTTGGAGCAGGACCTGCGCAGAGAGGGGTACCTGCTGGAGCAGGTTTGCTGGCAGGACTTGTAACCTTGTGGGGGTACCCATGCTAGAGCAGTCTGTTCCTGAAGCCCTACACCCTGTGAAGGGGACACATGCTGAAGAAGTTTGTGGATAGGTTTATCTCCCTGCACTGCTGTGGGGGAGAGGTAGAGAAAATTTGGACTAGAGTTAAGCCCAGGAAGAAGGGAGGGGTGGAAAGAAGGTTTTCTAAGGTTTAGGTTTTATTTTCTCATTATCCTGATTTGATACTCTGATTTGATTGGTAATAAACTAATTTCTCCAAGTTGAATCTGTTTTGATGATTTGGTAACTGGTTTCACGCAGAGTCCTTAGAGCCTGGCTTTTTTACTGCACCACAGATGTTTACAAACGAAGGTTGTTTAGTTAGTTACTGACCTCAGGGAATACCTTTAAAAACCTGCAAATATTCACTTAGATGTGAATAAAAGCAGTGAATTTCTTTCAGCTGTGCTTCTTTTTTGAAATCATTCCAGTCAATTCGATTAGCAGCTACAAATCTTTATGGAAAGACTTTTAAGCCCATTTTAGAGGGTGTTCATTCATGGAAAGCAAAATTTTATCTCAAAATCACAGTCACCTTACTGGGTGTTAATTTACATTCACCAAATCAGGGAACACAAACCAGTTTTGTACGTCTGATCTGTCCGGGTCTTGTATCCCTCCTCTTCCTCCAGCCTCATCTCTTTTTCTGCTGTGCTGCTTCCCATTCCTCTGCCATGCCAGGGATGGAAAATGTAACATTTTATTTGTCCCCTTCACACCTTCTGCATTTCCCCCGGAACAGAGGGCTCCTTCCTTGAGCAACAGTGACAGTAAACTGATACCACAAAGCAAACCTGGGGCCCTGCGTTAGAAAACTGCTCCCTGCAATATTTAAATTCCTTTGAAAACCATCCTCTGCCATATGTCTATAAACACCATCCAGCTTCAACAAGCTTATAGATTCTTGGAGACCATCTGAATTTAGCAAAGAAATAACAATATCATGTGCTGAGATAGAGTCAAGTGCCATCTTAAACATTTCATGTAGATCTTCCGATACTTTTTATTCTTTTTCTATTGGCAATTGTTAGGTAGAACTGGGAACAAAGGTATACCAGTGTAATACACTTACTTTTTTTTTTAAATGAGGTTCATCTTTTATAAATAGTTACATGAAAATTATCATGTTCGTTACAGGACATACAGTGTGATTGTTCAGTTTAAGAGACTGAGATTTAAATTTTATGCCATTACTTCCATCACAGAAGCAGGCTAATATGCATGTTCCAGCAGTTGAGCATCACAAGTGACCATGAGAGAAGATCCAGAGATCTTATTGCAAGAAAACAGCCTCTCCTTTACCTAGAGGAAAAAAAAAAAAAAAAATCTGTGGTTTTTTTGTGTGTGGTTTTTTATTTTAATCCCTAAAACATGCCATTTACACACAGGTCTGTAAGCTGCTCCTACACCTTACACTGTCCTGCTTCTGTTGGTTAACACTTTTGTCTGTCCGATGTCACTGTGTCCCCACACAGTGCTGCCACACACCAACTTCTTGTGTAATTTTAAAATGCAAGCTACTTCACTAATATCTCGTAAGTACTTCTGCTCAAACAGCTTGGTTGCCTGGTTTACAAACATTTCTGAGCTAATACATGAACATATAAGGAGCTGAGTTGCTCGTATCATCCCATTACCAGAAATCATGTGACATTTATTATATTAAAATACAATACTGAACACTTTACTCTTAAGTCCAAAGTCCAAACCATAGTTGAAATATGCTATTTATTTCCCTACATTTATCATAGAAACTAGGAGAACTTTTACACAGGCCTCTTAAATGCCTAACAGGTATTTGTTTGCAAACTTCCACAGCCAAGTGTGCTAGAAGCACTAAGATTACCTGCAGCACCTCAGCATTGCCAGTTGTCCTCTGACTGCAGCCCATTTGGCGCAGAGTCCATATGTTTTTTCCTGCTTAGAAACAGAGAGGCAGAACTGGAACACTGACAAAAATACTATAAATGATAGTGATGAAGCAATCATAATTCCTCTGTCAAGTGCCTAGTGTTAAGTACTTGTAGCAGGGATACTGTCATACGGTCCATGAGAAGAAGATTTAGTTGTAAGAAATACCCAGAGAGAAAATTTCAAGCACAGAAGTTGAAGAACACTAAGCTGCAACGTGGACAAGCATGTTGACATCAAGAGTATTTATATCCTGTGAGATGTTTGTCTAGCTCAAGTTGTGAGTCCCTCAACATCAGGCTTTTATCATAGGAGAACTACCAGGCATTGATTGTGAGCCATGACTACCAAATCCTTACACAATGGTGCTGGCAGAAAGTGTGGTATAAATGACAGGGACAGTTTTAGTCATATGGCAATATGGTAAAATGCTTTTATATTTTAATTATGCTGCAGAAAGGTCAAGGCTGGATCCATGTCTGTGAAGGGACAATTTGCTTTTCAAGTTTATGAATGTGCCTCTCCAAAAGTGAAGATCTAAGAACTGGTGAATAAAGTAAATTCTTCCTATGTAGGCTGTTGGTTCTGATCTGCTTTTAAAATGGCCTTCCAGAGGCATTCTGAAATTTTACTGGCTTCTCCTGCATTTCCAGTCTGACCGTGCAGTTCTCAAGGCAGGGCAGGAGCATCTCCAAGTTGAAAAGGATGCAAAAACCAAGTGTCCTGGCTGTCAGTTGTGGCACAGCATTCAGCATATTGAGGGGAATCCATATGTGCAGGAGACATTCCAAAGGGAATCCATAGTGAGCTGAATCTGTAGTAAGAGTACAACTCCCAGTAAGACGTCCTTAGCAAGAGCCTCATGCACATTAAGGTTTAAAAACATGTTCAGAAAGCTGTGAATGGATGAGCTTGTCAAGAGAAGGTGACATGCTTTCATTTTGAGTTACAATGTTAAGCACCATCCCCAAGTTCAGGTACAGCTTTTGAATTATCCATATCCTTTTACATTAAGTTATTTTCTAAAAATAAAAATAATAATAAAAACTTAAAGCACGATGCGTTAGCTTTGGGACTAACTGTTTGCAGTTGGGTATGTGGTTCCTCTCCAAGGAGAAAAACTCAGGCCTTGTTGTTTGTTTGCCTGCATTGCTGCAAGCCTCAAACCCACCAGGGGATGTGGCCGAGGTGGGTGCTGTACATTCTCCCCAGCAGCAGGACACAGCTCCTGAGCCTTCAAGTCCGGCTAGATAAGCATGGAGCAAGGTGCCATACAAGAAGTGCTTTACTTAAGGATAAGACTCATCTTTCCTGAGAAGACACCCCCATCCCTTGATTGCTTTATCTTTGCGGTACTGATGGAGGAATGGAGTCTTTCAGGTAGAGCAATAGTTCATTCAACAAGAAAGCAGAAGGAAAATATCTTGCTACAGATTTACTTCCCACAGTTGTTCTCTCTTACCTCTGTTGTAAACCTGAGGGCCTGCATTCAGGTAGGAGTGTTTCTGTTAGAAATACTTCAGACAATAAATATTGTGAAAATCAACACTGTTTTGTTAAAAAAAGAATGGATGTGCACATCCAGTGACCTCTATTTTTCTCTTCACTGAAGTGACTATAAATGGCTTTACTTCTCCACCAATGCCTTTACTGTGGACACCACTCATTGTTTTTACCTCACTGACCATATCCAGGTGTACTGAATTTTTTACTCACATTTCCAAATGCCACCTTTGCCCTGAGCTGGGGTGAGAAGTGCTCCTGCAACAGTAATTCAAAACTTTTTGCTGTGGTTATCCATGCTGAAGGGGCTCCTGGGATCAACACACCAATGCCATTTCCATCTGCATCTCAGCTTCGTCCTCATCAACTCACACACCATCAGAAGAGTAGAGCAGGAGCTGGAGGGAGACAAAGGTGCTGGACTGGCAGGTCTATCCTTTCGAGAGCAGGTGTGGGAGCTGTAGTGTGGTGCTCTGGTCAGGGGAGCCTAAGAAGGTGCCATGGGCCAAAATAACAGTCAGGGCTCAGCCTGGGTATTGGAAAGAGACACAAGGGGAAGCACTTGGCAGGAGCTGGGGAAATTTGCCAAGCTCAACAGAGAGGTCTCCCCCTCTCTGGGCCTTTCAGCCCTGCCGAGGAAAAGCCAAGCCAATACCAGGAACTGGAAAGTGAAACCACACAAAGACAGAGAGGTAAGAGAAAAAGGAAAAAAAAGCAACAAAAGAGAAAGAAATCCAAGCTGAAAAGATGTGAGAAAAGAACACCAGAGGGAAAAGCCGGTGTGCTGGAAATGATTTGTTCAGACTGAATCTGCTGGCTGGTTTTGGCAGCCTAAGAGCAGAAACTTTGCAGTGCTAGGGAATGCCTTGCCTGGACCCACTGGTTTCTTTAGAGCATTTCTTTTGCTCCCTCTCCTGTGCTGAGCTAAAGCCAGTGAGTGAAACGGAGGGAGGGAGAAAAAGAGAGGCTGAGAGCCTTCTGCGGTCGGCAGGAGCCTATAAATAGCCAGTGAAGTCTTCTAATACCAATAGGGTGTGTCATTATGGCCCTCCCCGGCTCCGCTCGGCAGCGGCCGTGCCAGCCGGAGTGGGAACTTCTGCAGCACCCAGAGCCAAGCAGCTGGGCTTGGCATGGATGGAACTGGGAGAGGGAGGCCAGGAAGTGCAGAGGGGGGCTGCACACTGTCTGCCGCAGTCTGTCTCGGGGAGAAAAGAGGGTGGGGGAGATGAGCCACACGTCCCTTTGAGCTGCCTCACCTCGCCCAGGCATTGCAAAGTGTTCTTGCTTTCATGGCTGTCTCGTTGGCAGCAGGAAAATGCCTCTTCCTGGAATAAATGGGTGTCCGAGGTCTGTGTCTCTTGGATGTTGGGGGGATTTCTGAAGTCTTGTAGTGCAGTTTGCTCCCCTACCTTGATCCTCCTCACCCCATACGAAGGGTCAGAGGAGGAAGAAGTGATGGAGTAAGTTTGGCAAGATGGGCAGGCTGATCACCAGCCAGTGATCCTTCCTCTGCAGGTTTAAATGTTGCTCTCAAAGGTGACCAAATGCAGAAGTCTGAGGGATGCTAGAGGGTATTTCTAGCCCAAATTTCCCCTACTTGTCACCACCACTGGGTATAGCTCTCTTGTAAATAAGGTTGATGCTCCTGCCTTGTCTTTTTAAACCACAGCTTCCTAATCCAGATTTCTGGGCTGGGCTATTAGGGAACATGGTGCCTTTATTTTTGCAGCTCCTGCTCTCAGCCCCATAGCAACAAGCTATAGTAAAGCACTTCTTGCAAAGAGCTGATGGCTAAGACAGTATAAAATGCTTGCTGGGAGGACTTTTTATATTAATTAAAATCAAACTGCAGTCATTCTCCCTTTTTTTTTTTTTTTCAACGAGATGTGTTTTCCTGAGCATCCTGACCTGCTTCCTATCAGTCATTTCTCTTCTCCGTCTGCTTTTTATTCCTTTATTGCTCCTTGGAAGGTTTTGCAAGCTTGGATGCAAATTTGGAATATATTTGTAAGAGCACAATTAATGGAGATCTCCTTATCAGACACCAGTTTCAGTAACTTACAATGCCACTGATAAAAGGGTGAGCATGGATTGACCAAATCTCAGTGGTTTTAACCATCTTCCAAAATATTTTTTTCTTTCCAATGTGCTGTGCAATTTGATCACATCAATATGATGGGAAAAAAGTGGAGTAGCCTGCTGGATTATTTGCTCAAAAATTGATCTGTTAAGCAAGAAGATTTCTGTCTGACACAGGCAGGTCTCTCTCTGCCTAGCCAGTGTCATGAGATATACTCCTTTTCAAGGAAGATGTTACTTTCTTCCAGATTTGGGGCTCTCTATGGGGTACACCAGCACCACATCAGTGTCTGGTGGAGGAACCATCTCTCCATGAAATCACACTGCATCCAACAACAGGAGATCCCTCCAGGCTTCCTAATTTTCTACATTTCTCGAAGATGTTGAAGTTCCAGAGCAGCATGGCATTGGCTAAGGGAAGCCTCTGCAAGAGGAAGAGCAGCTCTCCGTGGATGTTTGAACACCCAGCGAGTGTCAGTATAAAAGCCAGCAGAGAGAGAGGAGAATGAGTATGATGGTTAATCTGTTTGGGTATCAACAGAGGTCACAAAGGAGCAGCCTGTGTCAGCAGAAGACACTGGCGAACTTGCAGCAAGTGATAAAATGCTACTGAGAGAGCAGGACTGTCTTTCTGTAGGAAAGATCTCCCAAGATGAATGTTGAGCTCCAAGCATCACTTTTTTCTGTGTCTGAAAAGATTAAGCTTCAAAACACTTGGTTTTGTGAGCATTTTGGAAGGATGGGTGCAAGAAGAACTAGCAGTCCTGCCTCCCCCTCCAAAAAAACACCCCAAAATCCAGTGAATAAAATTCTTGATGTGAAACTTCTGCCTAAGCTGATTTTTAAGAGGAGACAGTGGATTTGGGAATAATCAATACATTATGATAATATCATACTATTATATCATGTACAATATTATAAATTGAGTGTTGGATGTGGGAGCCAGGCTCACCCTCAGATGTGCTCTTCTGCATCCCTTTGCACCCAAGCCAAGGTCCGTACACATTGACAGAGGCTGGGACAGAGCTGCTTGTGCCCTGCCCTGTATTCTCTTCACCAGGGAAATCCCATTCCCAAGAATGTGTGTATCTTGAGTGCCAGTGTCCTCCTGACTGCTTGCATTTTTCAGTCATGCTGAAAATGTCTTTGGTCCCCAGCTGTGTTCTCAGCAAAACACAACCAGAGCAAGAGCAGCCACCCCAGGCAGACCTGTCTCAGTCCCAGGGAAACCTTAAATCCTGTTTCCCCAGCACACAGCAGCATCCTCCACAACTTTGTTAATCCAAATAAATTTGTGTATATACATTTTCCATGGGGAAAAATAAAACATGTGACTTAAAACTGGTTCAAAACATATTTTTTTTTTCTAACATCAAAGTCCATGCTGGCAACAGGCTTGATATGAGCTGGGATCTACCTTTCTGAACTGAAATCATAAGGATTACCCATGTTTAAAAATAAGCTCTTGTTGAAATTCCCTTGTTGGATTAAGACCTAAGCCCTGCAATTGTCACTTTTCCCACCGGAGGAAAGTGGCAGTGGCTTAGCTAAATATACTGTCCCCATCACAGACTGCCATTTCCAGACTGTTTCTCCTTCCCCTGTTACTGGAACTCCTTGACGTTGCTGTAAGTTCATTTTACATTTTAGTCAGTTTTCTTTTTTTTTTTTCACCAATTCATCACCTTTCCTGCTACATCCCTTTCCCTGATCCGTATGTGATGCCTCTTCCTGTCCTTACCATTTCTTCCCTATCTTCCTCTCCCTGTTTGCCATCCATTCTTCAAACTTGTGAGAAACTACTCAAGCTGTAAATGGTGGACCACATAAAGCAAAATTCACCCTGGAACTGTGCCTCTTCTGTGTCTAATGAGATGCAAGTGCTGCTAGAAGTCTTTTTTTTCCAGAGCTGGGGCAATTTGCTGTTAGGGATTCTCTGATGTCTAGTAAGAGTTCTGCTGACAAAAAGCCCTTTCTAGGGGGTATGTCCAGACTTTGGGAGGAGTCTGATGAAGAAAGTGAAGTCATGGTTTTGTCATATGTAAAGAAGAAACTAAGAGCAAAAACCAGGATAAGATTTCATGGGAGTCCAGTGTTTCAATCTGTGCTTATTTTACTTTGAAACAAAAAATGTTCATGAACACCTTTTAATCATTTTGGTTTCTGCTTATTCACCTGGTTTGGCCTCTCTCTCCCTCTGCAGTTTTCCTTGCTGAAAAAGAAAAGATGATGCTAGATCATTTATTTATTTAATTATAAGGGAATTTTGAAAAAGGAAGGAAAACGGGTTACTTTTGAGAAAAGCTTCACAGAAAACTAGAGTACTTCCACTGAACTGAAACTGTAGCATCGACCAGCACCCCTGCTTCTAGTACAGTGCTGACACTCAGATGTTGCTTCCAGGCATGAGCTGAATACCTGCATGGTGTGATTAGCCTGTGGGCTTCCTTTTGGACTTGGCCAAACCAGACTGATTAGATCTGTCCTTCACCATTTGTGGGAAGTGCTCAGTCAGGAGCAGCACTGAAGGCAGCTTTCGCCCTGGTTACTGGCCAGCCCTTGGCTTGCCAGACTGACTTCAAGGAGCTTGGGGAGCTCATGGTTTGCCTCAGTCCCAAGGAACTCCCTCAAATGCTGCTTTGTAGGTTGAGCTGAGACTGCCCATGTGCCCACAGCTGCTGGTCTGCTCTTGCTTATGCTGTGGTTGCAGCCAAAAATGCAACAATAGGAGCAGGCGGTGTTTTGCTGATCACCTAAATCACTGCCACAGGAAAAAGCCGAGCCATACCAGAGCCACTCCCAATACAGGCGATACCGTGACTCCATGGGACTCCCCTAGGAGGTAGAAAAATATCAGCTCATTAGCTTTTCCCTCAGTAGGGTTCTTCTACTCAAAACCTTGGGGAAACTTTTTCTGTGCATTCATCTTATATATTGCTGAATATGAAAGGCAGGGTGCAGCCTCTGTCCCCAAAGCCAAAGGCCAGGCTGGCCATGTGTTCCCTGTGCAGCACCCCATATAATGCAAAGCCATTTTACTACTGTTTGGCTTTTTTTCAGTATGTAAAATAGTGTCATCTCCCTGTTGCAGTCTGCCAACAAGAGATTTTCAGAGCATGACCACAAAAAGGGGTCATGAAAGGTTTGGGATTTTTAGGTGAAGAGGGTCTTGCATGCCCCGGAGAGGAGGTGTCATGAGGTGTTCTGGTGCAAAACCTCACTAGGATAACATGGGAGGATAGGGGTCAGTGGTGCTGGAGCCAAGCCTGGTTCTGTCCCAGGAGAACATCAGCAGCATCTGAGCCAGAGAACCAGCTAACAGCCAGGCAGTGCTGCCAGGCCCACATCCCACTACTAGTCCTCTTCCATTTCATGGCAGAGACAGAGCTTTGGGTTCCTTTTCTATCTGCTGAACTCAGTTTCTGCTGGGAGGATGGGACCAGAGGGGGAGAAAGGAGGATGTCAGGAGAGAGGCCTCAAGGCCTGAGTCAGTGCCTTTCAGTAGAAAAACTTCCTGAAAAACTCAAATGGCAAAAAAAAAAAAAGTCCCAAGAAGGTACCTTTATGGTTGACTCCAAAGGTTGCTCACCGTGTTTCAGCTGAATTCACCACCTTATTTCAAAAGGCATATCCTTCCTTAACACCCTCATCTCTAAAGTAAACCCCTAGCATTACTAAAAATAACCTCTACTTACTTATTGATACCAGCTTGCTCAACTTAACCAATGTTATGCTGCTTCTTAACTCCCATGAAGTGCCAGCAGCAGTTCTCCCAGCCCATCCCTCTCCACCAGCAGTATTTCAACCCAGGGCTGAACAGGGTGCAGCCCAGGGCTCATACACCACTGAGACACACCTGATTATACAGGAACCAGATCAGTCCTTAAAGGGTTGATTTTACCCATGTCAGGTCATGATGTTAATTACAAGACATATCCCTTCTTCTGATATTTATTTTTGCTGAAACCAGGAGGTCACAGCCATGTCCGGCAATTACCTAAGAATATGCACTCCCAGCCACCAAAAATTAGTTTTCTAGAAAGAGAGAAGGTCTTTGTGTTAATAACCCTTGTGTTTTCATAGGTCAGTCAATATTTTGGTAGCTTTAGGCAGCACCTATACATTTTGACAAGTGTGCCGATGTGATAGAACCCTCTCATTCACTGCTGAACAACAGCTAATGGAAAGAGGTGAGGTTTTAGTCTTCTTTTCTGCACATGTCTTTCTGCAGCCTACTTGCAAGAGCTTCATTGTTCCATCATCATGGCCCAACTGGCCACTGAGACACTGTAGCGATGACCATGATTTAATTGCTTCTGCAGTTTTGTGATATCAGCTCTATTAGATGCCTGGAGTTTAACAGCATGTGGAGTATCTACCCATGTGCAAGGAGGACAATAAATGTTCTTGAAGCCCTATTATCTCTACAGGCACATTTCCTGGGTGCAAATCCACCAGCTATGGCCTTGTACAGGAAAAGTTAAGACACAAACATCATTTCTCATAATGCAGCGTAAGCTACCTTCATATGTGTTTACAATAAATAGCCCCCTCTTGCCAGAAGGCAAGAATTTTCCCTCTCTGGGCTGCTTTTTTCACCCCCTAGCCTTCCTAGCATATATCAGCATCTCAAAAAGATCTTAATTTGCGTAGTTTCCTAATACATGATGCGTGCAGAATCAAGCTTTTTTTCAAGAATTTGCTGGTACAAAGGAAGTATATTTCACAATGAGAGTGATCACCATTATAAATACAAAGCACAAAGATACGCACTTTATAGTTACATTCCAAAGTCCGCTTTTGATTCAAATTCCCTTTTTCCAGGAGCTTCCCCTTCTGAAATTTCTCACTGTTGTTAAGTAGCCCAAAGGGGATTTTTTTTTGTGTATGCGTGCATAGGAAGTTGGGCATAATTCATTCATGACTTTGTGGTAATGGGGTTATTCTAAGCATGAAACAAGATAATTTTCATGCCTTTTTGAAGCTGTTCTCCTGTATGCCTAATTTCAAATCATTTCCCTTTTGATGGGTTATCCCTGTACCTTATGGTTGATGTGACACCAAGTGTCCTGGACACCAGGGCAGTGCATCTGATCAGCCAGAACTGATCCTACCATGGGCACCAGACTCTTCTTCATCACCTGGTTTAAGTCCCATCAGTGTGAGCAGGAGCTGCAGATAGGGCTGAGAGGAAAACACAGTCACTGGTGTCCTTGCTCACACCTCTCAGCAAGCCCGCTCCATCATCTAGAGGTCTGATGGTACCCCCAAAAATACATAGGGATATCCTACAAATTTGGGGGTCCTAGAAGTAATCTTTCTGGGCTTGCTCTGTCACTGGGCTGGGCAAGATGTGATTTTAAGGAGCACATTAAGATTTTCATCTCCTCACCAAAGAGAGGATACAAGCAGACAGTGCCTGCTCTTGCAAGGGACACAGAATCACACAGCCACAGACTTGCTATGGTTAGAAAAGACCATTAAGATTATCAAGTCCAACTGTTATCTAATTCTACCAGGGCCACTACTACACCATATCCTTAAGCACCACATCTAGATGGCTTTTAAATACATCCAGGGGTGGCAATTCAACCACCTCCCTGGGCAGCCTGTTCCAGTCTTTGATAAGCCTTTCAGTGTAGAAGTTTTTCCTAATGTCCACCTGAACCTCCCCTGGTGCAACTTGATGCCATTTCCTCTTGTCCTATCAGTTGTGACTTGTGAGGAGAGACCAACACCCACCTCTCTACAACCTCCTTTCAGGTAGTTGTACAGAGCCATAAGGTCTCCTGTCAGCCTCCTGTTTTCCAGGCTAAACAACCCCAGCTCCCTCAGCAACTCCTCATAAGACTTGCCCTCAGGACCTTTCCTCAGCTTGGTTGCCCTTCTCTGAACCCGCTCCAGCACCTCAGTGTCTTTCTTATACTGTGGCGCGCAAACTG
The DNA here is from genome assembly GCA_013399075.1 of Chloroceryle aenea. Taxonomy (NCBI): domain Eukaryota; kingdom Metazoa; phylum Chordata; class Aves; order Coraciiformes; family Cerylidae; genus Chloroceryle; species Chloroceryle aenea. The sequence goes on from VWZY01008964.1 coordinate 209,161, forward strand.
AACACAGTACTCAAGGTGCAGCCTCACCAGTGCAGTGGGACAATCACTTCCCTTCTCCTGCTGGCCACACTAT
>VWZY01008964.1:209473-226507 GCA_013399075.1 Chloroceryle aenea
GTCCGGCTGACAAGGCAGTGGTTCCCCAGATCCTCCTTCTAGCCCTTCTTGTAGATGGGCATCACATTTGCTACCCTCCAGTCTGTTGGGAGCTCTCTGGTTAGCCAGAACTGCTGATAATTCATAAGGAGTGGCTTGGTAACCACATCCGCCAGCTCCTTCAGCACACTTGGGTGTCACCCATCTGGCCCCATAGAATTGTATGTCTAGGTGGTGCAGCAGGTCACTATCTGTTCCTCTTGGATTATGGGGGCCTCCTTCTATTCCCTATCCCTGTCTTATAGCTCAAGGGGCTGGCTACCCAGCAAACAACTGGTCCTGCTATTAAAGATGGGGGCAAGGGCAGCATTAAGTACCTCATCCTTTTCCTTATCCTTAATCATTCTGTTTCCTCCTGCATCCAGTAGAGGATGTAGATTCTTCCTAGTCCTCCTTTTGTTGGTGGTGTATTTATAGAAGCGTTTTTTCTTGTATTTTATGTCAATAGCCAGATTGAGTTCTAGTTGGGTTTTGGCCNCACTATCTGTTCCTCTTGGATTATGGGGGCCTCCTTCTATTCCCTATCCCTGTCTTATAGCTCAAGGGGCTGGCTACCCAGCAAACAACTGGTCCTGCTATTAAAGATGGGGGCAAGGGCAGCATTAAGTACCTCATCCTTTTCCTTATCCTTAATCATTCTGTTTCCTCCTGCATCCAGTAGAGGAAGTAGATTCTTCCTAGTCCTCCTTTTGTTGGTGGTGTATTTATAGAAGCGTTTTTTCTTGTATTTTATGTCAATAGCCAGATTGAGTTCTAGTTGGGTTTTGGCCCTTCTGATTTGCTCCCTGCATAGCTTCACTGCAGCTTTGTAGTCCTCCTGAGTGCCCACCCCCTTTTCCAAAGACAATGAACTCCTCTTTTGTTCCTGAGTTCCATCCAGAGCTCTCCTTTCATCCAGGCTGGTCGCTTCTCCTCTGGCCTGTCTTTTGGGACATGGGGATGGCCCCTTCCTGCACCACTCCAAGGCTCCTCTCTAGTGAGCCCAGTTTCATCCCCACCTGCTTCAAGTCTGGTTTAAAGACCTTTCAGTGAGCCCCACTGGATTTTGCCCCAGGATCCTTTTCTCCCTTTGAGACAGGTGTTGTCTATCTGTTGCCAGCAGCCTGGACTCTTGTAAAGCCCATAAACCCCAAAGTTCTGCTGGTGGCACCAGCCTTTGAGCCTTTCAGCTTCTAAGACTCTGAGCCTCTGATCTCAGGGACACATCCTCTACTTCACCCCATTCCCCTCATGTTAGCCCTCATTAACTATGTGGTACATGCTTTGAGTGTATTTAGGGGCTGACGGCATAAAGAGTTAGGTGCTGAACTGGCTTAGACACTTTTGGACCTTCCCATCCCACAGCAAACTTCTGCTGAGTTCCTTGATGTATCTTTAGGGATAAAATAGCCTTGGGAGCACGACCCATGAGCGTGCACACCACACATACGTGCTTTGGTGAATTAGAGCCTGGGGGTGAAAGCCTTTGAAATGTTTACTCTCAGTTTGAGAGGACAATGGTTAATGGCTGAGTTTTGCCATATCCCAGTCCTTCTTACTATCATCCTGAAAGTAAAACAGCAGTATGCATTACAATGATGATGATTTATAATACCTATAAACACTTCTACTATTGCAGCTAAACCCCGAATCTCCCTCTCAATACATATGATGCTGAATGTGGATATATAAAAGGCACATGGCAAGCAACGCTCAGCAATTCGGGAGTCCAGACCTCCCCCACTCCAGTGTGATGTCACTGCCTGTCGTGCCAGGCAGAGAAGGGCCAAAGGCTTGCCAAGGGAGGCTTTATATCATCTTGGGGCTGCCCCCGTGCTGCAGCTGGCAGAGGACCATCACAGCTCCTGGCATCCTTTTTTGCTGTCTCACGGCGGCTCTGATTTATGCCTGTCTCTGGTGGCCCTCAAATGGCTGTCCCAGCTAGGGCACTAGGTGCCTCACTTACCTCCTGGCCATCTCCCATGATTGCCACCCCAAGTCTGGTTTTGGGCAGAGAAGCAAGGATTGCTACACTTATGCTTGGCATATCTTGAGATACCAACTATACAGGAGGCTATAATCTTTATGGCAGACAAAATGTTTGTTTGTAGCTCAAGTTAATCAGTAAAACCACTTTTTGGTGGTGGAATTGAGCACATATTTCCCTAGCACACGAGAAGGGGGCATTCTCAGCCCCTAAAGCTTACAAAATAAAATAATATACTACTGAGAATTTAATGCTGACCTGTGAAATGACAATCAGATGAAAGGCTTTTGTTTTCCCTCTCTTTCTTTGCATGAACTGAACAGAACCTAACTTGTGGCTAAAGATTATTTATGTAGGGCTCTTGTTAGGTAAAGCACCACATCCTTGGCCCTCTGCCTACGTAGCACAGCACGGGATCTCCTGTTACAAATTGCAGCTGTATAACATAACAGGAAATGTGGAGCTTTAAGTTATTCCACTGGAAAGATTAATTATTTGGAAAATAGTTATGCAGCAGTTTTATGTATTTTTGGAGCAAAGGTGACCAGCACCATTTTAAATTTAAAGAAGGAACATCTTTTGAAAGGAAGAAAGAGAGGCACTTTAGATTGTGGAAGTGTAAGACAATTTAACTTTTTTTTTTTTAGATAATGTTTGAAGCATCTGCTGTCATGGAAGGAGAAAAGCTAAGCTCCACATAGGGTAGCTCCACCAGGATGAGGGTGGTGAGAACCACTGGATTCAACTGGACCTTGACCCTTCCCATCCAAAATCCCATCCACCTGCTTGAGGGGAGGATGCAGGAGTCCTGCTGATGGGGGAGGCAGATGAGAAGTTAAATTGGAGGCACAGGCTCAACATGATATGTTGTGGTCTCCTCAAAGTATACTGTGGACAGCCCATGGAAAGACATCAAATCCTAGGCACTCTCTACGTGCCAGATAAACTCTTGAAAAGGCAAACGTGGTGTTTGGAGTATATCTTTTCCCGCATGGCAGAGGATAGGATGACAAATGATACCTTTCACTCATGTCAGTCCATCAAGCACTGCTTTCCTATCCATGATCTTCTTTATATAGCCGAGTTCCTGGGATTTTAATCTGCTTCTCTGCGTGCCAGTGATCACCTCAATTAAAGGAAACCACTAAACCAGCAAACTTACTGCTGCAGTGCGTAGGCATGGGTGATGGCCAAGTCCTCCCATCGTCTCTGCGGATGCTTCCCATTGACTTCAGAGAGGTCTGTGGCCAAAGCAAAATGTCTCACTGATTAGGATTCCTCTTAGCATCCAAATGTACTTAAATACTGGAGTGCTCCAGGGGGATGTGGTTTGGATAAAGAAGTGGTAGCTATTTTTAGGCAACACAATGCACCTCTTAGTAAAGTTTTTCCACTCAGACACTTAATCCATGGCCATTTTGTGAGACCAGCTATCCCACACCTAGCTTTGTGCTAACCTGGTCTCCCGGGGCTTTTGCCCATGGCTGTGACAGGGACCTGGTAGTCCCTCTCTGTTTGCTCAGCTAGAGCTGCTGAAACTAAAGCCCAGAGAGAAACCTTTCTGCATAAGCATCTTGGTGGATTTTGGGAGGAACCTAGTGAAGGCTGTGACTTCTGACATGGCAGTCATGCTTCTGGGATCCTCTTCTCCCCTTCAGGCAAGAAGAACAGACATGAGGTGCCCCAGGAGCAACAAGATGTGGATCCCAAAGCATGTCCTGCATCCCGCCTTCCGTCAACAGACAGGACAAGCCTGATTTCAAAGCAGCCTGGTTTTCTCAATCCACACTGGGAAAAGGATTACAATAGACTAATAATAGTGACAGGCTGCATTCAAGGTGTAAATATCTCATAATTGATGCAGGATGGTCCATTATTTTTAATTTTTATGTTCCAGGTCCTGGCAAAGAACATCAGGTTAAGGAGGGGCATAAAGAAAGTTTCTTATAAAATCAAGAATGCCTCCTATGTAAGTAGCAAACAGAACAGAGCAAGCAGTCTCTTAACTTTCCAAGCTTTTTATTTCTGACTCATTTGCTGCCACCTCAAACTAACCAAAAGTCCATGTTTGTTTAATATAAAAAAAAAATTTTGTGAAACTCTTCAAGCCACAGTAGCTAAGCTTTACCACAATAATTCACCACTCTGCTGTGGCAAATGTTAATATATGAAAAAACTTACAAAGTATTAAAAAAAAATAAATAAAAGAGGAGGAAATTATTTAATTTAATGCCTCTACATTTCAACGTATTTGATAGAAGACAGAAAGCATATTTTTCATCAGCTAAAATATAACATTAGTGGAAGGTTAATGCTATTAACGTTGCACCTCATGTGGCTATTGGCTCTTTTATACCCATGATGCATCCCCAAAGGAGATATCCACAAAGTCCTTTTGATGTGGAACCTGGAGAATCCCATGCTGCCCCATAGCCCAGATCTTAGCCCAGATATCTGTCTGATGCCTGGCCAAGGTCTGGACAAAGCATCTTTGATATCTTCATAGAAAAAGTGAATTACAAGTTAGCTAATGGCATATCACTCAAACTGTCCAAAATAGGACTGTGATCATTCAAGGTCTCATCTAGACTCAGGGGAAAGAGAAACCATAGAGCAGACAATCCTGTCTGGCTATAACTTGCGCTAGGAGAAATATCTTTTGTGTCTTCTGGGCCATTGGCTACAGGGGCAACTCAGGATGACAAAACTCCATATTTAGGTTTTTCAGAGAACTGCTTGAAGATGAGTGAGACAAACAGAAGGCAAAAGTGAGGGATGTGGAGAAAAAGATCAGCAAATCTTGGTGTAGTACACCATATAAACCTTTTACAAGGAAAGAAGAGACCACTGTAAATAGCAGAAACTGTTTAGGTCTGAGGATAGCAAAAAAATTCATCTGAGAAATAGGATGAGAAGCTTTCAATAAACCAGGTCTTTTGGGCAAAGCAACAAATCTACATTCAAAGGTCACCTGAAGACAGAAGGTGCCTGGAAGAGCAAGATTGTACTGTCAACTCACATACAACCTCATTGTACAACCAAAAGCACCACCAAGGAGATTGGTCATCACAATGATCTTTTAGGTTTGCCAAGAAGACAGATGTTCCTTGCAATGGGGAAATTATCTTCCGCACCTTGGCATCTGGTTCCTGTAGCTACCAGTAAAAGACCAGGACAGGCACATTGTGTGGAGATGCAGGTGGCACATTGCAATGGCTTTTTCAAATTATTGCCAAGAAGAAGTATTACAACAATTTTTGGCTGAAGTGAGACAGATAAACGCTGTGAGCAAGCTCTGTGAATGTGGCACGGGGAATCGCTGAAATTAGCATTTATTTCTTGATATTTCAGAGTGCTGAGGTAGAGGATTTCAGAATGAAGGATTATTCAGCAATAAACCCTATTCTTGTTGCAATGTGTATCAAGGAGTAGAACCTTAAGTGAGCAGGCAGGCAGGCAGGCAGGTTATGAGTTATTGTGTGCCTGCTCACACCAGCTTGTACTCTAAGGGGTGAGCACTAAGCCTGTGGTAACCTTACTGCAGCGCTGTGTATTTCAGAAACTAATTTAAGAGCAAGAAAAGGGGTTGAAAAATAAGACAGAAAGCCAGCAGTTCTCTATATCCTCCATTTGAGCAAAAATGCTTTAGAATGACAAAATGCTTTAAAGGCTTTTGCAAATCTGGCATCTCAATTACCTTCTGGAGCCAGACTATTGCCTTCATAAAGCTCTGTGAGGTCCTTCCCTCAAAGATGCCATTTTCCTTGTGAGAAAAGCTGTATTAACACAAGAGCAACAGCTTCAGGGGCAAAACCCCTGCTCATGGGAGAGGGTTATCTATTGCAGGTGCCCGCAGGGCAGAAGTTACACCAGCCTCAGTGCTCCCCATCCTGGTTTGGAGGGGCTCCAGCCAGGCCCTCCTGCCTTTCCCTGGCTGCCACTCCACCACCATCCCTCCTTGGCCCTTGCCAATCTTCATCTTCAAGAGGCTAAAAAAAGGCAATGGAAAGATCTTAAGAAGTCTGGAAAAATCAGGAATGCTTCCTAAAACTTTGGCTTGTGTGATATCCATCTGCTCAGAGCACACATTAGCAGGTTGTTTCTTCTAAATTAAAAGCTGTGATAAACTCAGCTGCTCTCAGCTCTGTCACCATCTTTATCCTTAATTTGCTGGGATAAGAGGGACTATTCCCACCTCCGAGATACCTACTGTCCCAAGCTGCCTGCACACTGGGGCAGATTTCTGTATTCCACTGTAACAGAGTGCGGGTCTTTTTGATTTTCCCACAGGGGTGCAAGTGGCACTGGGCAACCTCAGGTTGCAGCTTGGACCCTGCATAGTGGACCAGTTTGGCTCCCAAGTGCCATTGCCATAATCACGGTGGAACCTGGCAGACGTCTGAAACACTGACACTAGCAATTAAGTATTATCATTGTTTCCATGTTATATGGAAACACAGCCCTGCTGTGAGTGCTGGTGTTCAGAAGTAAACATGGAGCTGAGTGGAGAAATAAAAAACTCTCTGAATTTTTAAATTTTTAAAATTTTCTTACATACCTGCTCAATGTTACAGAGCTGAGCCTTAGGGTTGCTTCTTTTCTTACAGATAGCTTGTTCAGGAGGATGAGGGACACCCCACCACCCTCACCAACCCCAGATGTCATGGAGGGATGAGGATTCGGCCACATCCTCCATGCAGAATTGTTTCAGAAAGTCCTACCCACGGCAGGATCAGTGAGACATGGCCACAATGGAGGAGGTAGTCTCACAAGCTCTTGACATGGTGAGAAATAGGATGCAGAAGATGAAGTGCGTATCCAAAGAATGGGTGAAGATGGACCCCCCAAACTGGGAGTTCTCAGTGTTATGGTTTATATACGTTTTCAGATTACCTTGAGCAGGTCTGATCAGGAAAGGTATAACAGTCACCCAGATAACATTGCTGGGCAAAACAAAGAACATGTTTAGAGTAGGTCCTGGCCAGCTTCAGCTGGGTGGAAAAGAGTTTACACTTCTCAAGGCTAAATCTGAGATCAAAATTAAGATCTTAAGCATTAGAGGACCTCAAGACCCAGCCAAAGCTTGAGGAGGAGCAGGATGGAGAGGCTACAGAGTCCTGCTCATTGCTGGCAGCCAAGGAGAATAGTCATGTTTTTGAAATAAATAAAAATGGCTTCACTTGAATGGGGCTGGCTTAATGATTATCAGCCAGCTGGCTGGGGTCATGTGTGTCCAGACCGAAGGGGCTGCTGAGCACAAAATCCCAAACAGATGTGCCATAGCCACCTCGGAGGACTATCTTGCTGCCTTGGGGGACCACCTCACTTTGGTTGTCATGTGTTTGACAGCATGAAACATCACAAAACAATGCTAACACCTCCCTGTCCTAAAAGAAGTGCTCCTGAAAAAAAAAAAAAAAAACCCACAGAAAAAGAAGAAGAAAAAAAAAGAAAAAAGATAAAGTATGGCAGGAAAAAAACTAAAAACAACTTTGCAAAACACCTTTCTTTGGGCTAAGCAGCTTTGAGTGGTATCAAGCATCAAAAGTGGCTTATAATTATAAAATAAGAAAACATGGGCTTGTGCCAAAGTCTCCCAAAGCTACTGGGGAATTGACATTACATTTTGCCCAATGGGAATTGAAGTCCATTATATCACCTCTACTTTAAATTATAAATGCCTCAGAACAGCAGGATTTTAACATACGAAGCAGAGTACTTGGTAAGAAGCTTTGAGGTGGGAATGGCAGCCCTTTACCTTTCTGAGCAACACAGAAACATATCGAGGCTGGAGGGAATGTTAACATATTTTATTGGACAAGCTGCTAGAGTTAGAAACAGCTTGTCAGCTGTTGGGCACATGAACCCTTCCAGAATAAAAGCAAAGAAAACCGTAAAAGCTTTTAAAAAGTGCCCAGAAATACTTCACTCATGCCAACAATACCTTAAATAAACTATCAAAAGTAGCCAGACAAGAACTAAAAATATCTCCAGAAACCAAAGAAGTTCTGTTGAATGTGGATCAGCTTTGGGCAAATTAAAGCTGGTTTGCTTGAAAGGGAAAATGTTTTCCTACAAAATTTTCCTAGAGAGTTTTTCTCAATCCTCCTTTCTTTTCTATCAAAAATTGAAAATTGAATGAAAACCAGCCAGACTTGACACAGATGGAATGCTGGCCTAAGCAGTTTTTCATTGGTTCAAAATTCTATTTTTTTCCTAAAAATAGTGCTGTAGGAAATCCTCGAGTATTCTTGTGGTTGCTGGGAGAGCCTAAGCAACCCAAGCATTGTGAATGAACAAGACTTCATGAGAGAAGAAATATTAATATTATTAATTAATCTAAACTGCAGTGGAGTTTTATACAAATTTTAACTAATCCAAACTGGACTGGAATGGCCACTGTAGTAGTGGCCCTGGTAGAGTTAAATAATGGTTGGATTTGATGATCTTGAAGGTCTTTTTTAACCTTATCAGATCTGTGATTATGTGAATTCCAGCTCTGGAGCCTCATCCCGTTTTGTGTTTGATCCCATTCAGTGCCCAGGACCAGACAACTTGTGAGTCTGAAGCTTTCCCAGTCACTGGAATAGATTTGGATTTATAAGAAATTCAGTTCAAAAGACAAGACAAGGCAAAATAGAGCATTTTTCAGTCTCTGTATTCTTTCATGCCTCTTGTTTTCCTACTTCACTTGTTTTGTGAGTTGTGAGGGAGATGAGATGATTTGCTGTGAACATGTACAGCTGGAGAGTTCTTTAATCACTTATTATCCAGGCACATGCTACCTGCTTTGCTCATCTAGAAGGCATAAAAAAAAGAAAACAGAAAATAAAATAATTTTGCTCAAGTAAGAGCTTGAATATTGCTTTGACATTATGTATTCATATTCAAAATTGTCATGTTGGGTCAAGCTGTGGAGTTTATTCCTGCATCCCCTTTCATTCCGAGCACTTCTCCATCTGAAGAAAGGGAGAACGTTACAAAGTCCAGAGAGACCATTTCATCTATTGCTATGCAAAAGGCACTTCAAGTGAGGTTGACATCAAAGTGTTACCGTAAGCACCAAGCATAATGTGGCAAGGAAGGACTGCCACAATTCATATGTCAGGAGAGAAACAGAGACTGTGGAACAGCGTTTCTCTTTGGGCTCCTTATTGTGGTAAGGTTCTTGTCAAAGGCACAAAAAAGGCAGCCCCTTGCCATATCAGACATTTGTTTAAGTTGTGGTGACTGCCAGAATATAATAGCTGTCAGTGTAAAATTACAAATCATTCTGCATAATGCTGTGCCGATTACCATGAGAGCAACAGCAGCATCTGAATTTTGCTCCTGTTTTTTTTTGTTGGTTTGCCAGTCTTTGTTGCTATGTTTAGCTGAAGAGCTCAGCAAGGCAACCTCGCTAAGGCAGCGTTTTGTACTCAGATCTGCACAGCTGGCCTGATGTCGTTTGTGCATTGCTCTTCTGCGATCCAAAAAATGGATCGGCAGGTACCTTCAGGGAGGTGGATGATCCTACCTCACAGCATCCCTGTAGAAAGCCTTTATGGGCTCCTCCTCAGGTCCCCTTCAGTGGCAGCATTTTATGGCTCTGCTGTGATAGGAGAAGTGGTTTTCACCTTTCAAGTCTGAAGGAGGGAAGCGCAAAAGCCTAAAGTCTCTTGCCTATGTTCACAAAACAAGTGTCAAAAATGGTTTTTGCACCTGGATGTCTGGTGTCACAAGGAATGACATACCCAGCCGCTCACCCAGACATACTTCAGCCATCTCTAGCAGCACCAATAACATAATGCTGCCATATAACAGAGTTCAGCTAAGTTTTTCACCAGCATAACTGTATTTATCTCGAGTATTTCCCTGTGGTCATGGCTGTGTTTCCCACAAAACCTGAGATAGATTGTTTAAAATGAGCTCAGGTTAAACCATGGCATCAGTGTCATAGTGGTTTTTGTAGTAGGAAGGTCTTGAAAATCTTGAACAGGGGGCTAATTAATGAGGTGTGCTTGGAAAGGTACTATTTTGTGTCAAGCAGTTATCCAAAGGGAATCCTCTGGTAAGAGAGGAAAATGTTTTGTAGCCATGACAAAAGCCAGCATTTAATTCCACTTGATGTGAAGAAAAAAAAAATCATCATCAACATTTCTCTCTGCTACAGAATGAGAGACTGTTTGAGTCAGGGATGCTGCTGTGGGGAGTCAACTGGATTAAAAAATTAATTAAAGGAGATGTAGGAACAAAATATGACAAGGGGGATAATTATGAATCAAGGAGCAGAAGAAGGGCTGATGTTTCATGTTAGCAATCGGGAAATCCTGTCAGGACAGCTATTCAGTCACAAACAAAATGTTATTTTGATACCTCTCTTTGCCTGGACAGCTGGGGCTTCTGTAATCACCCCCCCTGCAAAGCACACCTGTGGGGATAGAAAACAAGAGCACAGCACATCTGGGGAGTCAGAGTGGTGTCTGGACAGAAAGATGCATCTCTTGGCTTCATGATGTGCCCGGTCTCAGTCAGAAGGGGGTTGCCAAAACCCCCAGCAGGGCTGGAGGTGCTGTGCTTGCTCAGTTTTATGCAGCCTGACTCTAACCCAAAATAATTATGTACGTGCTTCACTTAATCAATTCCTTCTGTCCTTTAGCAATTTAACTGGTAAAGCTTCAATTCATGTGGCCTGTCCTTGAGTACCTGTCTCTGCTGCACCCAGCAAAGCTCATTCGGACCTGTGTCTGAAGGGGAAGCATATAGATGGAGTTTAGGGTGATGCTCAGGTGCTTTCCCGATCCCTGCTCCCACTGCTTCTTCTCCGAAGACAGTGAAGTTTTTTTTGTCAAGAGACTGAAGATGGGATTTTTGGACTGGGAGGGGGATATGGGTCACAAAAGCATCTGGAAAACATGCCAGGCCCTCTAAAGAATGGGGTCCTGCAAAAAAAAAGAAGGCATAATGCCCTCAAAGGACCTGACATGTCCCCTTCCCATGCAGGAGCCTGCTGTGTGTACAGCTGAACCCACCCCTTTAGTTCACAGACAGACTTTCCAAAGCCCAAGATTTCCCTGTAAACAAAGCTTTCCACCTTTTAACCCACTCTTGGAAATGTTGGTTCCCCTCTTCCTGGCATCACAAAGTTTCCAGCAGTGCTATTTCAGAGAGCAGAAAAGAGCCATTTATCATCTTTAACACTTGTTTTTTTGCTTAGCTCAAGACATGCTCATCTACCACTTTCTGGTGATTCACAAGCCAGAAAAAGATCCTGGATGCTTCAGAGGAGGGATGCACGAAGCCCTCAGTCACCATGAATCACTTCTCTGACAAATGCTAATTTTGCATCTGAAGCATGTTTAACTTGTATTTTGAGAGGATTTTTTTTTTCTTCTCAGTTCTGTCATCTGAGGACATGCCCTGCCTGGAGGTCATAAGCACCCAAAAATTCCATGAAATTTGTGGGTGCTAAAGCCTCTTGTGTGAGATTTGAGACTAGAGCTTCCTGGGGTGTTAATTAGTGTAGACCATCTGATTTTTGAGGAGCAACTTAATCAAGTTCATAAACATTACAGTGGTCTAAGCAGGATATTAAGATAATCAGAAAGGTGAAGCACCACAAAGGCTCCTAAAAGGAGGAGGATTTCTTATAGGGACTTTTTTTTTTTTCCTTTTTTAGTCTATTTGCTGCCACTGTAGTTAAAAAACCTCCTTCCCCTGTGGCAGCAGTAAGGAAGTGTGCTAGGTTTTATGGCATTTTCAGCACTTTTTCACTCTGAAAATCTGTATATTTGATCTTCATCTTTAGCTATGTTCTTCTCCTTTTCTCTTCCTTAATTTTATCAAGCTAAACTGTGTGATTATTAGCTGCCATAGTTGACAATCCTGAGTTAAGAGGAAATAGAGCAGCTGGTGCAGTTGCAAGCTTCCTTTCTCCTTGAAGATAAAACCTGTTAGGCCTTGTTGAATCCACACATGCTGTCGTGTTTAAAAGATTAAACATTGGCCCTCAGTGGCCAAAGCTTCGGTACTAAATCACAAAGATGAAGCTTGCAGAGGACATTCCTCCTCAGTAATGAAGTCAGTGAGGGTGACAGAGGTTTAAGTCCCTGTTCCCCAGCAAACATGGTAGATGCTGCACCAGAAACAACTACATGGAAGGTTGTCTTCTCTCTTCCTTTTCCATCTAATTGAAGGTTAGAGGTTTCCACCTAATCAAATGTTATAGTGGAGGGTGCAGATGGATCACAACCCACAGAGCCCATGAGATGTCCTTCTTTGGCTGGGTAATATAGGGTAGCTCTCCTGGGAAAAAGAAACTGGGAGCCAAGCTGGGAAGGGAAGCAAGCAAGAAAAAGAAGAAAGACAGGAAGCAGAATCCAGAAAATTCCTCTTTGACCCCACTCCCATCACATGTGTGATCACTGTACACTCACATGAACACTAAATGCCGGTGAAACAGCCTGAAACACCAAAAAAACCCCCACAGTCTGCATCCCCAGGGGCAGCAGAAAGAATGAAGAGAGCCAAACACTATGCCTCTTCCAGGAGATGTGGGACATAACCCAGCACAAAGAAACCTGCTTTTCTTCTTGTGTGAAATATGCCCCAGCAACCTCTTCAGCTCTTGCTCCCTAGATGAGAGCTTCTAATGATTTATTTACATCTGTGTTTGTCTCTGCTTGATGCTCACAACAGCGTGTGCTGTTGAAGCTCACTAGTAAGGGATGGGAAAGCCTTATTATATTATTAAGCCTCTCCTCTGAAGTGCAGGCCATGTGTTCTCAATCTGAAAGAAACTGATACTGCAGTTTATCCCTGTCAGAAGCACTGTGAACACTTAGCATCTGTCTCTTGATCTCATTGTTTTCTTAAAATATCATGTACTTGGGCTCTACTGCTATTTCAGCAGAAAAGGGGAAATGCGAAGGGACATCATGCTTATCCAACCTGATCATCTTCTGCAATGAAGTGACTGACTGGGTGGATGTGGGGGGAGCGGTGGATGTTGTTTACTTCAACTTTAATAAGCCTTTTGATACTGTCTCCATAACAGCCTCATAGACCAGGTGACAAAGTACAGGTTAGATGAGTGGATGGTGGGGTGGTTTGAAAACCAGCTGATTGTCTGGAGCCAGAGTGCTGTGGTTAACTGCAAAAAGTCCACTTGGGGCAAGTGGTGCACCCCAGGGGTTGACATTAGAGCCACTGTTTTCCACATCTTGATTAATCACCTCAGTGATGGAACAGGCTGCATGCACAGTGAATTTGCAGACAATACAAAACTAGGAGGAGAGGTTAATACTCTGGATGGTTGTGCTACCCTCCAGAGGGGCCTCAACACACTGGAGAACTGAGCTGTCATGAAGTTCAATAAGGGGAAATGAAAAGTGCTGACCCTGGGGAAGAATAACCCCAGGCACCAGTACACATTGGAGGCTGACTGGCTGGAAAACACCTCCTCAGAGAAGAACCTGGGAGGTCTTGGTGCACACTGAGTTGCACATGAGCCAGCAATGCCTCTGTTTCAAAGAAGACCAACAGATTGGGCTACCTTTCATCAGATATTTCACAGTTCATCTCCAAGGGAATGGAAACGTAATCATAATCTTCACTGAGAATCAACAACTATGGGATTTTTTTAATCCAGTAAACCAGGGCTGTGTTATAGCACCATGATATATGCAGAGTCTTCTGCTATTACATCTTGCTTGGAAGATATATTTTAATAGGGGAAACCTTTCATACCCTGCCATCTTCTGTGTTGGCCAAACATCCACAAGCCCATTGCTAATCTGCTTTCTCTAATGAAAGCATCAATTCCTAGCAGCAATAGTTGTCATTAAATCAATATGACACGTAACCCATTCTTCTGGTGCCTCACATGAACACTTGAGCAGCTTGTTAACAAGATTTGCTGACACCGAGGTCCCACAGTCCGGAAGTTTCCCACCAGTGCTGCAAAACATAATGGTATTTGGCTTACGGAAGAACTTTCCCCATTTGTTTTGTTCTAAATATTTTAACCTTGTTTTCCCTCTGATTTTTTAGTGTTTGAAACCTGTGGAGAAACTTTGCTTGGGTGGAGGCACTTCAGGCTTGAATAAAGCACGGCCAGCAAACATCAGGCATTATTTTCTGCAGGTAGTCAAACACTGCCACAGAGACAGTCCGATCTTGGTTTGCCCAGCACTTCATTTTTCCCCCAGAAAAGCACTAAACTAATTCCTAGTCATCCCTAAGGGGTTTCTTGCTTTCCCTGATATCTATTCTGTTTTGGTATTTTTATCACTTGAAAGTAAAACTACGGCTTCTTATAGACTCCCAACACTCTTCTGGCCAGGAAAAACTCTGCTTCTGGAAATCGGGAGGCTGCATAATGGTTTAAGGGCAAGGAGGTGACTCTAAGTTTGGCAGCTTTGCCTCCAGAGTATTTCCTGATATTAAAGTCCAAGTGAGGTGGCTTTTCTCTTGAGCACCAAGCACAGCCTGTGCTGACAAGAGAGTGCTTCTGTGATGCGTGTGTCTTTTTTACTGGCTTTACAGGGTTTTGGTAGCTGTTAAGGGTGGGCTGGTGTGGTGGTTTGACCTTGTCTGGGTACCAGGTACCCACCAAGCTGCTCTGTCACTTCCCCCTCCTCTCAGCTGGACCAGGGGGAAGAAAATAAGATGAAACTTGGAAGTTAAGACAAGGGCAGTTTAATGAAAAGCAAAGCAAGGCGGTGCACATGGAAGAAAAAGAAAATTTTTATTTTTTTTTTTCCCTCTACTTCCCATCGGCAGGTGATGTCTGGCCCCTTTTCTGGGGAGCAGGGCTCCAAACACGTAACGGTTGCTCCTGAGGACAAGCGGATGTCCATCCTCCTCCTCCTTTTTCTAGCTTTTGTTGTTAAGCTGACACGATGTGATAGGGAATATCCCGTGATCAGTTGGGGTCAGCTGCCTCAGCTGTGTCTCTTCCCAAGATCTTGTCCACCCCATCCCACTGTGGGGTGAATGCTGGCAAACCTGCATTTGTGCTGGGCAAGCCCTGCCCAGCAGTAGCCGCACCACAGGTGTGTTATCATCACCTTCTTAGCTCTCAGTGCAAAGCACAGCACTGTGAGGGTTTCTGTGGGGAAAATTAACTCCATCTCCTTCAGATCCAGTACAGCTGGCCACTAAATGAATGACAGATGCTCTCCATTAACCCCTGTCTTTTCCCCAAGAGTAAAGAGAAAGGAAATAAGGGGGAGAAATTTATGGATTGGAAAAGAAAACTAAACCAGCTTTAATGAAAATAATAACAATAAAATGAAATATATAAAAATATACACAAAACCAGTGTTGAACTCAATCCCCCTTGTCCTGTATTTGGTTTGGGCTAACTAACACCAGCAGGTGCTGGCCCAGGCAGTTGGGAGGAGCTGCAGCTGGGCGGGGTCCCAGCTGGGATAAACAATGCCACCGGCCAATGGGATATTTGAAACCACACTGACTCATGCCTCTGTATAAGGGAGGGCTGGCCTAGGGGGGCTGTGCCTGCTTTCAGTTTACTTCAGTGGGGTTAGAGCAGGGAAAGTTGGTGTCTTGGATACAGGTACTCAGTTTCTGTTACTCACTTTGTCTATCATTTCATTAGTACTATTATTAGCAGTGTTGTTTTCTTCTCTCTGTGTTGTTTTATTGAATTGTCCTTTTCTCACTACTTTTTTTTTCCTTCTCCTCCCCATACTTCTTTCTTTCCCACAGGAAGGGGGGGAGAGGGTGAAGTGGTGAGGGAGAAGCTGTGTGGTATTTAGCTACCAGGAGAGGTTAAACCATGGTGCCCCTGATGGTAATTATGTTGCCATCGCTACTGATGCTGTGGAAGTCACAGACTGGACTCAGTAACAGATGGGAACCAGATTCAGGAGCTGGATTCTGGAAGTGGACTTGGAAACACATGGATTAGGATCAAAGGCAGAAGGGGGCATCCTCTTTGGACACCATCCATTGAAGAAGAAACTTGACCCTTGTGATCCCTCAGCTTTATATTTTATATGATATATATGGGATGGAATTTGTTGTTGGTCAGTTCAAGGTGATCTGTCCTGTTTGCTTCCCCCTGCAGGTGTGGCCTTTTACTTTCTGCTCCCCCTATATGGTACGCAAGATCTGGTAGTGACCTTGGTCTGCACAGGATAAGAATAAGCAAGAGCCTTTCTGCACACTAATCCTTGGTGCTAACTGTAAACACTAAATGTTATCATTTTAGAAATGGACATTGCCTAGGAAATGTGCTGTTAACTTCAGGCAATGCAGTTAATTAAAAGAGACTGAGATGAAAAGTAACGTCACTGAACAGAATTAGTTCTGTTGCACTCAAAGCAGGATACCACTTTCCTGAAAGTTCCTTAACTTTTTTCCATGCATGTTTGTGTGTGCATTGACATAGCTGGACCAAGGGCTACAAGAATAAGGATCATTTAACTGACCTGCTAGCTTGTAGACCAAAATCAGCTTGTATCTGAAAAGCACAGCAAAATAGTTTGTGTATCTGTTCAGATACACAAACTGCTAGAGGAAGAAGATGAGATCTAAAAGGAGCAAGTAAGCTGTCAAAGAAAAGAAGGCTAGAGGTGCTCAAGGAGGGAGTCAAGAAGTCAAACATGTTATGGAGAAGAAGAGTCTATGCTTCAAAACATGAAGGGGAGCAGCACAGATTGATGTGGAAGAGCAGTAATGAGAGGGAGATGGATTAGATGGGCAAGATGCAGATTGAAGGCAAAGGCACAAAAGGGCGAGGACAGATACATATGGTTTTGCAATTAGTGGCTGTGATTTATGTTTGCTGCTTTGTCTTCTCATCCTTCCCTGGCAGATGTCCTGCAAGCCATGGCAGTCAGGGGGGGTATTTGGGGAGGGGATTTTAAATAGTTGGACTAACTATGAGGTATGGAAGGGATTTTCTAGTAGACTGTTCAACCTGCCCAGGCAATTCTCATTAGAAACATTATTTTAAATTAAGTAGTAGCTGACTTTTTTTTTTTTTTTTTTTAACTATTTTTAAAAGGATCCCTCTAGCTTTT
>VWZY01008964.1:226514-244197 GCA_013399075.1 Chloroceryle aenea
TTTTTTTAACACAGTTTTAAGAGATCCCTTCTCATCTTACCCCAACATTTGTGCTTCTCACAGCAAGTTTATGTTCCCTTGAATAGAGCCAGAGCGCTGATTTGGGTTTCATCTGGTGGCTTTTGAGAGGCTGGGAAGTGGGAGGCAGGAACAAAGGCAGTGCAGAGGAAAAACTTTCTTTGTTGGGGTGAATCTGCTGCACTACTCCCTGATCCTTTTCTCCTCATCCTGACCGTGCTTTTTCCTCTGTTACCACACACACAAAGTTTGTATCTTGGCTGTTGTGCCAAAGCTCAAAGTGACATGATTATGTGGCCACCACTTTATGAGCTGGCAAGGCTATGAGAAGCTCAAAACTGGGCAGGGGGTGTAGATATTTAACTTTGAGTTATTTTCAATGAGTTTTTCCACCTCTGTGTACACAGCAAGGTTAACACTGTAAATAGGGAACAATGGGCTAATCTTAAACCAGGGCTGGCCCAAGGTGGGGGGCTCCATCACATCTAGTCCCTGCCATGAAGGAGGGAGCACCAGGAGGAGGAACTGGGACTGTGCAGGAGGATAAGCAGGAGACAAATAGGGTGAATTTGGGAAAGGAAGGGTGTACTTCCTTGGGAGCAGTGGTTAGAGAGTCTTGGCTGTTGGAAGGGGCCAGCTGTAGCCACAGCAAAGGCAAATGGTGTGGCAGGAGGGATTTGCGTGACCACGACCTCCTCTGCTGGGTGTCCCTCAGGGAGTGACTCAGCACTTGTGGGCTCACCTTTTCCTATAATAGTTGGGGCCAAGGGTGTTTATCCTGTCTGTTTAGGCAGCCTGAGCATAAGAACCTTTGTAGCCCTCCTGTCCCTGTGGGAACCCACCCACAGCTCCAGGCTGACAGGCTTTGTGCCTGGTGCACCTCAGGATTAGTGTCCCTCCCAGGGGAATCAAGAAATAAAACTCCTGGGATTTACAGTATTAATAATGACACTATAGACCCATATATAAATGGAACTACATGGTTGTATTAACTTTGTTTGCTGTTCACCAGCTCCAGGAAAGCCTATGTCTGGAGTGAGCACATGTCAGTAAATCACTCCCAAACACCTTATTTGTTGGCCTGGTAGGGCTCATGCCACCACAGTCTGGAAATGAGGCTCTAAGTGTACTTTTTTATCTCCCCTATTCTTCTTTTGGAACTTATTTTGTCACTTTTCTCTTACCCACGGGCCCTTTGGATGAGAATTTGGTACCTGGTTGACCAGCTTGGCTGCTTTTTCTTGGTACCTCAGCCTCTTCCCCATATTCCTTGAAGGCTGTAGCAACTCCCCTGCCCTCAGAGATGCTCAGGAGGAGCCTTGCACAGGAAATTAGGATTTGCTGCCTCTTAGGTCGAACAAGAGCACACACTCGTGGTAGTAAAGCAAAAATCTCCTCTGACATTGTGTGTAAGAGATGAAGACTCCTGGTTTTCTATCTGATCTGGGGAAAGGGCATCCTTGATTTTACCATGATGGAATCTGTGAACAGCAGCTGAGAAACACAAGTCAGGTAGAGTACAGGAATCTCCACTTCCACTGTCAGCTTTTAAGGGAGTCTGTATACCCTAACAGGGCAGGAAACTGCTTCAGGGGATAGTGTCCCCAAGCTTGCTCCTGGCCAGAGCTCACCGTGGTGTTTGGAGGTGTCTTCTCCCAGCTGTCTCCTGCTTCCCCCTGGAGCCAAAAGCCTGCAGCAGTCAAGCTCTTGTGAAAGAAAACTTGTCAAAGGTGGTTCAGCTGAGCACCTGTGGATCCCTAAAATAAGGTATAAAAGGTAAAAGTGGAGTCTTTTAAGAAATGAGTTAATTTTTATCCTGGAAAGCAAAGGTTACTGGCCCAGATTAGTTTGGTGGAATGTTCCAGGCAATCCAGAGGAGAACTGAGGGTTGCTCCTTCCTTGGTTGGAACAGCTTTGACAACTTTTGGAGGGAGGTAAGCAGTGCAAAAGGATGGGACTGTATAAAATAAAACCAGGGGAGAGAGAACTTCCTGGTACTAATATTCACTGCCTAGCTGCAGAAAGGTTTAAAAAAAAAACCCAAAACAACTTAGACATTCACTGCACTGCTGAAAGCACATAGAAGTGAGAGTGCACAAGTGGTTTAAAACCCCGATGTGTTAAATAGTATTTACCTGCCAAAACTGAAGAGGGGAAAATAAAAGACATCAATTGGAGGGAGAGGGGAAAGTATTTTGATGGAAAAATGTCAACAAGCTCTCCTAGAAGCAACAAGAAGCAGTATTGACTGTGTTTGTACAAAACAAGTGCTTATTCCTTGACATAGAAGATTAGTTTTATTTTTTCAGTTTCGGATCACCTACCTTTCCCACAAGAAAACCAAATAAACCTCTCAAGACATTGTGACTCCCTTCACTGGACTCTCCAGAAAACTTTGGGTAGCAGACAAGAGAAGAAGAAAAACCCTCAGAAACAAAATACAACAGCAAGGTCCAGATCCTCAGACCTAAAAATAGCTCTGAAGACTGGGCTCTGCATTGGTGATGATGTTTTGGTGGAGAAGCTCTTCCTGCACATCCTGGCTCCTAGCTCAAGTGCACACACAGAAAGCGCTTTTCTAGGTGTTTGGGTCGTTGCAGATTTAGTGGCTCACCAATGACTTCTAGGGTTTTTCATTCCCTAATCCTACGAGAGTGTTGTAGGCTGAAAGAGACATAATCCAGGCTCCTTGAATGAATCTCACAGAGTTTTGTTCTTAGACAGAAAATGAATTAGGTTAAGTGGGGATTAGAGGAGACACACCACATGCCTGCTTGGCCCCATGCAATCACAATTGTTTATATGTGAGCTGAAAAAAAAAATTCTTTGAGGAAAAAAATAGTTTTAAAAAATGGGTTTTCCAAAGTGAGAAAAAATATTAAATATAATAAAGGGACCTTAGAGAGTTGGGGTGGCTTTTTCAAAATAACAATCCCATTGCAATGAACAGCCCTGGAGGTCAGGGGGGAAATATATGTAGGAAAGAGACAGTGTCTGTGGAAAGATGGAGGTTCAGTGGCTGGGGGCGAGTCTGAGAATATTGAGACATAGCTTTTCTGAGCAAAGGAGGACTGATAGGGAGACAATGCATTTAGTCTCCAAAGATCATGAAGATTTGGGTGGCGTTTTAAAAATTGCAGCTGCAGTGGGTGGGCAGCAATGGCCCGTGGGTTGTCTTCATTAGCCCTGCTATTTCTCTGATGCTGAGAAGCCAGATCCTGCTCTGCCTGCCATGCTGGAGCCAGGCTTGGTGAGTGTGGAGTGTGATGCCAGCTTTCTGGATTTTCTATTTTAAGCAGCTTCCATCAGAGGTGAGGAGTTAAAAGTTACCATGCTGACAGAGAAATTTCAGGCCCTAAAATAGTCAAAACTTGCTCCCGCATCATGTGAGTATGTGTGTGCTGCCTGCGAGGGAGCCGAGGACCAAGCTGGGAGGGTGCAGGAAGGCTTGTAAGGATCATTCCTATGCAGAGGGGAAACAACCCCCTCAAGCAACCATCTGTAGGATGCTTTCAAACTCCTTCCCTGTGGGTATCTGAGTAAATTAAACAGCAGTGGGCAACAGACAGCAGCAGTACTGAGGGGATCCTAATGATCACAGCATTAAAAAAACCCTGATTATTCCTGGGTTTACTATTATTGTCACTGCTGGAGATCTTAGCCTCTGGACCCTGATAAAGAATCCAATCCTCAGTGAGAGAGAGGGAGAGCAGAGGAAAAGAAATGAATGGTTTAGGAGGGAATATGCATTTCTCAGGGAGGTCTTGCACTGTGCTTGTGGGGCAATAGGGGTCTGTCACTATGTAAAAGATGAGCAGCTATGTGCTGGAGATGTCTGAGGACTGCACCAAGCACCCAACTGTGTCCTGCTGATCATGGACCTGAAACATGTTGTTCTGCAGGACTGAAAGGGTGTGGTTTTGCATTTCCCTCACTATTCAATCCAGTTTCACCAAAGATCCCAAAATGTGGACTAGTTTATGTAAANCAGTCCTCACTTACAAATGTAATTTCTTCTGATGTATGAATATTTCACAAGTGCTCCCTCCCTGGGGATGGTGCCTGCCGAGGAGGAGGCAGCCTCTGCAGGGATGCAAATAGTAGCAAATAACTGTCTTAATGAAAGATCTCCAAGGCCAGCTCTGTAGAAGAGTACACCAGCTCTGAGCAGCTCTGGGGCCCTCAGCATAAGAAAGAAATGTGTCTGCTTGAGCAGGTCCAGAGCAGGGACTTGAAGATGATCAGGGGGTTGGAGCACCATCCCTATGAGGACAGGTTGAGACAGTTGAGTTTGTTCAGCCTGGAGAAGAGACAGCTCTAGGAACGCCTTACCATGAACTTCCAAGAATTAAAGAGGGCCTACAGGAAAAATGGGGAGGGCCTTTTTATCAGGGAGTGTAGCGCCAGGATGAGAGGTAACAGTTTCAANGAGGTGCCAGTAGTTAGGGGATGGGTTTGCCTCTTGCATGTGCTCAGGTGAAGTTATATGCCCAGTCTCACAGAAGCATGAATGCAAATGCTGTTTAGCCATCCCTGAGTGAGGAGAAAAATCAATTCACTTTGCATTCTCACAGTCAGCCGTGTTCCTGACCCTAAAAGTTGAGGGAGCATCTCTGCAGCTGGCCACTGGAAGCAAACTCTTGCAGTCAAGGGCACTTCTCACTGAGGTGAGACTCAATGTGCATTTTGACAGGGGGAAATCACAGCTCACCTTTCATTTCCCATGTTCTGNTCTTTGAAGGTCCCTTCCAACACAAATCTTTCTTATATTCTGCGATTTATCCGACTAGCAAGTGCAGCCCATCATCCCTGAACAGCAGCCACGGTGCTGTCTGTCTCTCCGACAGTGGGTGGCACTATGTAATCAAAATAGCTTTGCTTCCCCTTTATTCCACTATCTTCCTTTTTCAGAGTGGTGGGGTTTGATCCATGCCGTTTTGTAGGGGTAGGGACCATGGGTTTCACACCGACTGCATCTCGAAGCCAAGGTTCCTCAGAGGGGAACTCGTACAGCAAACTGCAGGCTGTCTGGAGGATGCTTCCCTCACAAAATCAGAAATGTCAAATTTATTCTGAAGGCTGAACCTGGTTTGAGTTATGCTCTTCATTATTTTACTTTTAATTTAAGGAGCAAGAAGTGTCCATTAGGAAAAATCTGGTGTATTTGCTACTTTGTTGCCTTTTTTATTGTGCTACACAGACTATGACTGCTGCTCCTTTTTTTCAGGATGTTGTTAGTTTGTGATATTCTCCCACAAATAGCTTTAAAATATTGGGACTCAGGCTGGATAACAAGAGATGTGGAACTTGATTTGCATCTGTTGCAAGTTAAAAAATATCTTTCTTCTTTGCATTTCTCTTCTGTTAGAGATGCAAGGGAGGTACTCAGGTCTGCCTTTCATCTGCTCTAGGACTTTCTCATCAGCAAGATCTCCCAAATTAGCTCACAGCACAAAACTTCTGCCAAACTTAACTGACCTCAAGTGAACAACAGCAAGATGATGCCATCTGTGAGTCCATGAGCAATGGTATAATCAGGTCCATCATTAGGGGAAAGGACATGGAAATGTTTGTCCAGTCTGCTAGGCTTGGCAGGAGCACAGAGCACTTCAGCCTGTTTGGAAACAACGTATTAATGAAGTTTCTGTGATAATAGCAACCACGGACCTTTCTGGTAAACTGAGTTAGTATTTTTTTACCTAAGCCACACATTTGGCAGTGAAACAGTGGGATGCTAAAGTAGTAATGAGAGAATGACCATGTATTGATGATAAAAATGCAGAATCTCCCAACACTTCAAATACCTGGTTTCAAGGTGGCCCATGCATGAGAGTAAAATCCAGTGTGTTGTGTTGGGTATATCCTAAACCAGTTTCTCAGGCGAAGGCTGGTGAATCATTTCCAAGTGATACCAGGAGTTATCAGTGTCTCCTGTTTCTTCTGTGTGCTTTGTGGGGGTTTAAGGTAGGAGCTGCTGAGAGTTTGAAGCTGGGTCTCATGCCGGTGTTAGGGTATATCTGATGGAAATTTGTCCCTGCTTTAAGCAGAGGAATGAGACCAGCTTTCAACTGCAGTATGCTCCGTGGAGCAAAGCAGCAGTGTTTAAAGAGGTCAGTAGGGGAATTACTTCTTCTGTTTGGCTCTTCAACTAGGACAGTGGTATATGTACACTTGTATAAGTTCTAGTTTCACCCTAAATAAAACAGACCCCTAAATAGGATGTGAAGAGCAAAACACTGTGGTCACACTTCACTCAGGCAGCCCAAGTAATGTACCCTTCTGAAGTCAGCATGAGAGAGGGTTTGTAAAAGAACAATACATTGTCCTCCTGAAGGATATTATGCCTGAGGGTCCTCCACTTGCTGTCACATGTTGGCCACTTCAACTTCCCTGAGGTAGATGGAGATCCAAGTGAGGAAACTGGAAGACAAACCTCTTCAGAGACAAAAAAAAAAAAAAAAGCAGTGTGACCCTAGGAGCCTCTAGTTGTGCCCACAGCACCCCAGGATCAGTGTGCCCAGGCTGGCACACTCACTGTGTAGACACATCCCTCAGCAAGGATATAAGTCACACCTGGGAAATAAAATGCAAAGAAAGCGAGTCTGTGAACCAGAAATGTTCATTGTCATGCCACCAGGAGAGCTTAGGGTGACCCTGCTTAAGGTAGTGGTGTGGGACCAAGCTTCTCTCCCTAAAGAGAGCATACCAAAGACCTCAGAAAGCTATATTTTGCCTTGGAGTTGTGCAGGAGCTAATCCTTCATTCTCTTACCTATTTGGAGGAAGTTTTGGGAAAAATAACCATGCTTCTTTCGTGGGACCAGAGTAGAGAAAATGAGACTTTCACAGCACTTAGAAACCTGGTCCCCACATGCAGGGATGTTAAATGCTCCTGCGGGGCAGTGAGAGGCTGGACAAGCATACACAGGGTTCATGCAACATGGTGGACACCCACTGCAGACTCCAAAGAGCTACACTATCAAAGGACATGACTGTGCTAGGGGGAGCACTGCCTTTTCTGCTTCCAGCGGAGAGCTGGTTACAACAGTTGAACTCTTAGAAACTTGAATTTCACCAAATGTATTTAGAAATAAAAGCTGTTTTTCCCAGTGAGGCTGCTGATACGATGACAAGAGAAACTCCTATGAGATTAGTGGTCTTTTCACTTTTGGAATTGTTTTATCTGGTGTTAATGAAAATCTAGGCATGTATTTAGGAGTTCTCCCTCTCCCTTTCAGAATTGCTTTCCATAATGCCCAGGTCCTGGGGAAAGGCTCAGGGTCCTGAATATACTTCCCTGTTTCAGAGTTGGACTTGTGCACCCTCATACGAACTAACACATACCTTCTTGCATAACTGGTTCAGCCTCTTGTGAAGTGCTGCTGACAGATTCTGAGCATTTTCAGCCCAATTTCTCTGAATGTAATTACCCAATCTTGCTAAAACTGTTTAGATGTGATTAGACAATGCAATTATCCAATAATAGAGTTGGTCCGAAGATTACAAAACAGCAGAAAGAAAAGAGAGGGAAAAAAAAATAGAAAATAGAGGCATTTGCATCAGAATTCTTTTTTATTACTTTTCCTATTTGATGCTATGTAAGGAACAACTCTCTGAAGATAGAAAAATATCGGTTTCAATGTGGGGAAAAAGCCAACCCTGCCTTATCATCAGAAGTCATTCAGTGAAAACAGTTTTCTGTCTGAAAATTCTGACCCAGGGAAGATTTTTCTGCCATCTTCCCTGAGGTCCCCTTTAGTCACCTGGATGCATGAGAGATGTTGTTGCCTTGTTTCACATGATCAGGATTAACAGTGGTCAATATCCTGTGAAGAAAAATGCATCCAGAACCTGCTGGAGCTGCATGGTGATGCTCTCCCTTGGAAGACATTAAGCCCAAGGGGCCTCCTTGTATTCCTGAGGGAATCACTTGAGGATGAAGTGGGAACCTTGCTTCAGGTCTGTAGGCAAGTGCTGTGCTGTGCACAGCAGCATCTCAAAGGCTTGCATAATTCTTTGCCCAAAATAGTTCTTCCAAAGACATCCAGTGGTCACTGCCTTGGTCTTCACTTACAGGACCTGAGGTTGAGGTCTAGTGTAAAACTCAGTCCTTTCATTTGCATTTGGTTCTTCACCATGTGAGCAGGCACGTTGAACCTTCAGACACCAAATCAGCCCAACTCTCCCAGCTCAGTAATGGAGGTCATAAGCGAGCTGAACAAGTTAAGGCTTACTTCGATGCATTTACTTTTCATTCTTCATTTGACTAATTAAGCAAGAAATGTGACTTGTAACTTAATATGATTAAAACAATTGAAGCAGTGTAGAGTACACCCTTAACTGTTCAGATCATAGGTCACTCCAGCTGTACTTGCTTGATTAGCCCACTCCAGACAAACTCCTAGAAGATTTTGAGCATTTAATTGTCAACTCTTCCTTTTACAGTTCACTGCTTGCAAGCCCACAAATTGCGCAGACACTGAGAGACAAAGGGCCAAATTCTGCCACATCCTGACCCACTGGGAATGACCTGAATAAACAAGACAGGCAAGGGTGGGAAAAGACTGTGTTCAGCTGCTCATGCTGCGCTTTGGATTGAGCAGAAGTAGGAGGCAGTGGTGTTTTACCACAGAGGAATTTCCTACCTTGCAAGACTACTGTACTGACCTACTATCCCCATCAGCTTTGCCTTTTCAGCTCAGAATGGATCTTGCAATTTGCCCTGGACCCTTTCTCTGACTGTTTCCAGGTGGGGGCAAGAGGTGGCCAGTCTCCAGTCATGGGACTCATGGCCATAGCTCATCCTTGTGTAGGTCCTGGGGTACCCTGGCTGCTCCCCTTTTTTTTCTGTCTAGCATCAGGTCATTAGGGGACTGTGTGCCACCCAGCCACCACTTGCATAAGTGAGCTGCAGCACTGGGGGTATCTGCACTCTCCCTGGCAGCATACATGGTCCCCTGGAGGAAACTTGATAAGAACCCAGTCACAGAACTTTGTGGAAGGAAACCAGGGAGATCAAGGTGACTTGCACTCCTGTCTCAGCCACATGTCTCCTGGCTATACTGAGATGAAGATGCCATGAGGGCTTTTGCAGGCAGATCTCTGACCCCTTCGTTAGCCAAGACCAGCTGAACATCTCCTTTCTGCCTCATTAGGATCTGTGGCCCTTTCACAGATAAGTCAGGATTCAGGATGGATGCAGGGAAGGCTAAACCTCCAAACACCAGTATACTTCTGTGCCCCAATGTTGTAGGTGAGACAGTGCATCTGCTGGCTTGAAGTGGATATTGTTACTGGAATTTGGGATGCCTTTTAGATTAAACATCATGCAGCACTCACAAGGCTCCACTTTGCCAACACGTCTGAGCTCTGCCTGAAAAATCTCATTTCCCTGTCATTACTTCTGGAGGTGTCTTTGCCTCTCCTTTGTTCTCTTTTTATTCTTTTTATCCTGGCCAGCTGTAACATGCACCTCCCTGTTATGTTCTTCAGATGTACTACTATGTTTTAACTTGAACTAAATAATTCTCTGTGCTCTCTTCTCTCCCTTTCCCAGTACTGTCCCCTTCCCCAAATTCCTGGTGCAGGCAGTCTGTTTTCCATGGTTTTGTTTCAGCTGAGCTTGGTTATTGAATGTGCTTTCTTCTTTCCAGAGAGAATCCTGGTCCAGCCCCTGGGATGTTTTCCCAACACATTTTTTCCATGTCTTTCCTCTCCTCTACTCTGGTTTTATCTTCTAAAGAAGTATCAGTAACCTTTTACATCTTTAATTCTGGACTGTCTTCTGTGCACATGAGGTGTCTTCAGTGGTGCTACCCACGGATGTGTATATGTCTACATGTTAATTCCTTCATAAATTGAACCCATTGGCCAAATTTATTGAAGGCCAATGTGTGAGTCAGCAGACAAGGAAGATCCTCTGTGTTCTCTAACCGAAAGGCAGAGTAGATACTGTTGTTCTGGGGGGGGGAAAGCTCAAAAATAGGACCCAAAGGCTCCAGATCCAAAGAAAAATGAAGAATATGTACTTATTTTTCCTTTAAACTCTATGCTTTTTAAACCACAGTCTCATGATTTTAGAGGGACAAGACTGATGACTTCTAAACCCTTGTGTATGAAAGCAGTGACGTTGGACCCTCCTTTCAGCCAAGAGTAGTCAACAGGCCATCATAAGCTCGTGAGGGTACTGCCTCACTCCCCACTCTCCCGTTATGCTGACTCCATGACAAGCTGTTTCTAGAGACAGGAAAAGCTCCCATCCTGGAGCTATGCTATTGCCTCCAAATATGTGGTACAGGTCCAGGGAGGGGACAGCATGGGACAAAGCAGATCAAAGAGCTAGACATACTGATTAGTCTTGGGCAAGTTGCTTTATCTCCCCACGCCTTCAATTCACACTCCACAGAAACCCTTGATGGTAGGACTTTTCCCTGGTGCCCTGCAGGAAGGGACTGTACTGGGTCCTAAAAATTAATAGGCATGGCACAGCAATCTCATCGCTGAGAGCCATGGGCCCAGCATCACCATAGAGAGCAAAGGGTATAGTCTGATGATAAGAGGCATTTCTTGGGGGCTTTGTTTTTTGTATGGATGCTCCTTGACTAGGGTTTGTCTCACAGACTATTCCCAAACAGCTCCAAGGGAATAAAAAGCTGAGATGAGGAAAACAAAAGAAATGGAAGAGCAGGTGGGAAAAGAAGACAGCAACTGGGAGTCTGAAAACAGGTCACAGCCCCCTTGCCTGTCAGAACAGGTAGTTTCTGACACAGGGAAAAATAGTCCCATTTGAAAACTGAAAATCTTGCCTAGCCCCAGCCTCCTGTGTGCACAGACCTTGCACAAGTGGCCAGCATGGAGAAGGTCGACATTGCTCCTTGATGAGGAGCACAGCTGAAAACAGTCACATTTGCTTCCTTTAGGAGTACAAGTCACTCCCTGTAAGGTCTGATAATTCAAGGAGAGCTTCTGCAGGGTATGCATTTGCCTTCCTTTCCTAAGTGTATTTGGTCATGATATGTATGTTTTACCTGGAGTTCCCAGATGAAGAAAACCCCTCATCTGTAACTAAACTTCTCCCTCACAGCAGACAGCTATTTACAGGATTTCAATGTGTAGGTCTGAAATGACTCCATGTCCAGAATGACCACTGCCAAAGGAAGGAGACAGTGATCTTTGCAAAGGCCTTTAATAATCTTCCTGTTGCTCTGGCTGGCAGCTTTCAGCATGGGTCACACATTCTTCAGTAGCCCTTTCCTTAGCAATGAATAGGCTTTTAGCACACTTTCATAATGGTTTCTTTTCCTGTGGCACTCAGGAAAAGCTTTCAGCTTGCTCCAGCTGCTGCTTCTGCTGCCTCTCCTTGCCCAGCAGAAACACGCAGTGGCTCTGCTTGGCATATCTTCTGCCACTAATAGAACCACTCTTTCACCACTGAAAAGAGGTGGCGTGTGAGCAAGGGGTGGAGGATAGATTTGCTTCTGTTTATTTTTCTTAAAGCTCCTTTGCAAGATGGGGGTTTTACAGAGTTAGGGCCTCTTCACACTCCCCCGCCAAGAAACACATGTGCCCCGTGGGTCAGCAGCCCCAGTGTGGGATGAAGGGGCTTAAGCCTGGGACAGAGACTGAACTGGCTCTGGTTTAAGGCAGGTGGAAAGTGTGTGCAGGGAAAACCTGCACAGGTATGTTGTTGTTGAGTTTTGGTGTTTGTTTGTTCGTTTGTGTGTTTTGTTTGGTTGGTTTGGTTGGTTTTGGTGTTTTTTGTTTGTTTGATTGATTTTGGGTTTGGGTTTTGGTTTGGTTTGGTTTGAGTTTGTTGGTTTTTTTCCTGGCTTTGATAATGATGCTACCTAATTAGGGAGCCAAAATTGCTTGGTTCAGGCTAATAAAAGGGCCTTGGAGCACCCAGAACTTATTCCAGATATCTACATTAGCAGGTACCACAGACGGCTTTGAAACTTTTACAATAGGTAACATAAGCTCAGATTCTCAAAGACTTGACATCAATTAGAATTACAACCCCCAGAAAAACATTAGGTACCTATGTACTTTTCTAGTTCTGTCTAAGAAACATGTCTGAAACTGTGGACTTCAGAAGCAAAAAGCTCATTTTCCATGATGCAAACATGATGGGAGGAGCAATACAACATGCTGCTGTGGCTTCTCAAGTATTTGAGGTTACTCTCATACTAACCTGTGGTGTCATTATACAACTTTCTGTGTTCCCCTCTTTCTCTTAACTTCATTTTCTTATTTCACAACCCAGGAAAGAACTGAATATGTGTTTACCATTTTATTTATATATTTGTGACTCCCCCACATTTCCACATGTTTCTATGTATCTTTTCAGGATTAAAGAGACAATCTGTATTTCCCCTTTCTCCAATACTAGGACAAATACTTTGTGGTTCACACAGAGAGTTGAGACAACAGTAGACACAAGATAGGTTTTACTCTGGTTTGTAAAAAATTATATATTGGCACATGCACTGGCACATATGTCTCTGTGTGGTTCCACCTGTCTGTATCTCATCAGTATCTCTTGATTCCAGCATGTGACAGCAGCCTCAGAAGACAGAGGCAAAGAAGCTGTAACACTTTCCTAAATCTGTATCTCATGGATACAGTAAAACCAGCAAGTTTTTAGTAGTTCGATATATTTCACAGGTGTTAATACACCCACTTGGTGAATCAACCAAGTCAGAACACATAGCTGGCCAGATGCCATCTACTGCAGTAGGTCAGATGCAATCCTGGCAGCTACTGCCTCTCACTGCCCTAAAAGGGATTTATACAGTCCTGAGGTCTTGGCATAAATGACCAAGTAGTTCTTCAAAACAGTAGTTTTTGTTTTGAAGTAGCCTTCAGAACAAGTAGTTTTCTTCAAAACAGTCTCCACTTCTTATACCAATCAGGTAT
Organism: Chloroceryle aenea; assembly: GCA_013399075.1. Taxonomy (NCBI): domain Eukaryota; kingdom Metazoa; phylum Chordata; class Aves; order Coraciiformes; family Cerylidae; genus Chloroceryle; species Chloroceryle aenea. The sequence goes on from VWZY01008964.1 coordinate 239,447, forward strand.
AAACTTATTCTTTTCAGGGAGGCGGGGAGGAAATATCTGAGTTCTCTTCAGCACTGTTACTCCTGTTAGCAGCAACACAGGCACACAGAGCAGTTGCTTTTTGCTCCAGGCTGGTTAGTTTTCTGCCTAATGCATGCACAGCCATCGGGCCCTCGTAAATACTGTCTGTGCTTGAATCTGTGGTCACAGACCTCGGCAGCGGCACACGCAGCGGTGTTAAAATTGAAGTGCAGCATCAAGTAGGGGAACAACTTCTCTTGTCTCAGGCTGCCTTTTTTAGCTCCTGCCTGCTGTGCTGCCTTGGCTGTAGCTGGGCTGGGAGGGAGGAGCTTCCACCTGTCATCAGTCCATGCCATGATCTTGTGCTCTGGCCTCAAGGGGTACAGAAGAACCAGGGAAGGTGCAGAGGGTGACAAAAGCATGCAATGAGCTCTGTACGGGACTTACAACATCTCTGGATGAGACGACAGGGTTCAAAAAGCCAGCAGACAAATTTGCAGGAGAAAAATGCATGGAAGGCTTTTAAATCCAAAGGACTGCACCTGGAAACATCTGAGCTGCAAATTCTTGGATACTTGGAAGGTATTCTCAGAAAGTATCACATGTTCTTGCTTTGTTTATTCTTATGTACTTCTTTTCCAGTATGACTGTTCTTACAGTATCTTGCATGGCCCTGAGTATCTCTAAAGCTGCAGTTACTTCTCAGAAACCTCTTTGGTCCACATGTTTGCTCCTGCATCCCCTTGGTGTGGCCACTGTCACATTCCTGCAGCAAGCTGGGTCCCCTATGTTTCTTGACAGAAGCTTGACTACTCCTGATTGCTGTCATCCCAGTTTACTGCCACCTATTATCAGAGATACAGTATTCATTGTCATACCATAACCAGGGATAAAATGCATAAGGACAGAGATTCCCTTTGCTGTTTCTAGCCAATGAATAGCAACCAACATTCAGAAATTGCTCATGTGTTTTTTCTCTCCCTAATGTAGCTTTTTAGAACATATTCCATACAGCTGATATAAATCCAGGCTTGCTCTGCTTGTGTATTAATTCTTGAATGCCACGCATATCCTCAGTTGTCTAAGTTACTCACCTCCTGCCACCAGCAAGGTGCTTTATCAACCCACAGCCATGAGAGAAATCAGCAGGTACTTTTACCTGGAGCACTCACAAGTTGTTCATTCAAACATGTTTCCCTTCACTGAAACCCTCCAACAGCTTCCTTTGCTTCTTCAGTAGCAAAGCCTCACTATGAGAGGAGCTCACAGAGCTTGTTTTCAGAGCAGCCCAGCTTGTTTTGAAGAGCCTGACCCTGCATTTCCCCTGCCAGCTAGAGGCAATGTCCCCCACTAGGAAAGAATGTCACACGGTCGAGATTTTGGACATCTGAGCTCATTCTTGCCCTTTTTCTCTTCTTTTCCTTGCTTTACCCTCAAAGAAGAGAGGGAGACCCTACAAAGGAGAAAATGCCATTATTATTAGGAGGCAATTCAGGGCCTTTCTTGTCCATCACACACTGATTTTGTTTTCTTCATTTTTGTACATTATTATGGTCTTGAAAATGTGGACAACACACAGTTTTAAATTTACTCCTGCCTCAATTCAACTTTGTTTCTATAACCACTCAAAGAAGCTTTATGGTAAACAAGGTGTGTGTGGAGGGGTATTATTCTATATTTTCAAGCTTCTTGCTGGTAAAACTGCCTGTGCCTTTGGAAGATAAAGTTAAATATTCACTCTGGGTCAACCATCTCTGCATAGTTTATATTTTGTTGGAGTTTGGGCAAACAAGTGGCATTTGCAAAATTCTTTGCTTGTTAATAGAAAATGCACTCATAAATACCTGGGTTGGGTTGTTTGTTTTTTTTTTCTTTTTTAATCTTCAGAATATTTTCAATCAGGTGTGAGAATTTACCTAGCCTGGAAAGACAATGAATCCACACGTGACACTGGGGTAGGATTGTGTTTGGGACTGGGATGCTTTTGTTGCTAGCCAGGAACCTACATGCAATTGGACCTGAGGAATATTCTTGGGACCGGACATNAATTGGGCAGATTCCAATAAGTCCAGGTGGCTGTGTGTGGGTGTCTGGTCCTGCATCCAGCTCGCAATGGGGTGAGCAGGTTGGTGATACTGGGAAGATTCAAGGAGCATACTTCTTGTTCCTCCCAGAAGCAGGCAGTGACCATTTCTCTGATGGGGCTGGAGGCTGTCCAGATTGCTTGGCACCTCAGGTCCAAAAAGGTCTTCTTGCCAAACTTAAGTCTGCATACCAAGGAAGTGATCTAGGACTTCCTGCCTTACCCAGCATGATGTGGCTCTTCTGAGGACTTCATTTCGTCTGGTGGAAAACAAGCTCTCTTCACATACTTTTCATCTATTATCTTCAGAAAAAGGGCAGTCTGTAATACAGCCCTTTGGGACACTGCAGGGTGCCCACAACACCTCCATTGGGATGTTTGTGAGTACCTTCATTCAAGCTTGCCTTGAAAAACACAAATATAAATCCTAACCTTTTCCCACCTTCTTCCCTTTCATCCCGCTCCCTTCTCCCACCACCATGACTTTTAGGCATCAGTCTTCACACTACTTCAAATCAAAGCAGTCATGGGACATATGCTGATGGATAATATTTTTCTAAGCCTACAGAGGTTTGTTAGGTCTCCCAAGAATGGAGGGTAAACATCAGTGAAACCAAGGAGGCTCCCAAAGGCTGCAGATGACCTTGCAGGTCTCATGAAGAGGGAGATAATGTCAGGAAGATAGAGGGAAGCACAGGTGGCATGACAAAGTTCACTGCATTCCTGCTGCATGCACCTGGTACGTGGTTCTGTAGGAATCGTGGCCCAAGGGCTACTTTAACCTGTGCCAAGAGGACACGTTTCATGTGTGAGACTCTAGGAGCTGTGAGCAGCTCTCTGAAAGCCTCCCTTTCCTCCCCCAGCAAGAAAACCCAAGTCTGATTTCTTTCAGAAATCACACCTTCCTCCGGTGTGGGAAACCTTCTCCTCTGTGTCTTATGTCCTTTTCTACCCTCTGAAACCAATGTAATTGGAGCGCTTTTGTGCCATTAACTGTGTGTTGATGTGACCCTATGAGTGATGGAGAAGACCCCCCCACCAGATGGGTTTATTATTGCCATAGATTATCAAAAAGCTAAGAGTGTAGCAATTCCTACTTTATTTCATGGGCTTTGTCCTTTCAGAAGCATTTGTTATGTGTAGTCTATTATGTTTTTACTTCATGCTAGAACATAATAATGCCTCACACAGGCAGTAGGACAGTTGAAAACTCTGTAGTAATGCAGAGTGGATTCCACTTTTTTTCTTCTTCCCTAAAACAAAAACCACAAAGCAGAAGCTGTCTGTTTAATATCTTCATTTCTGGCTGAAATGAGCATCACTGTGTGGTTAATGGTCAACTCTGACTTTCTCCAGAGATCACAGCTGTTGCTATACGGAGCTTTAGTTTTATTACAGAGGCCACCATGAAGTTCAGAGCTAGGTCCAAAGGTGGATGTCCTCAGGGCCAGGACACATTTATGTTTTGGAGGTCAGGGCAGAAAAAAAAGTAGGATGCAGTTCAGGTGCCAGGCTAACTCTCCTCTGAGGAACAAAAAAGTCATCCTGAGTTTGAAATGTTGGGTGATTATAATATATACAGAAGTCACAGAGGGAGGAAAATAATTATTATTTTCTGTGATATTGTTGCACAGCCTGGTTTTAATGAGACCTGCATTCTAAGGCATGGGCGGGGATGGAGGTGTCACACAACGGAAATTACCTGAAACCTGAGTATCCTGAGGTCTTCTCAATACTCAGTGAAGTGTGGTAGATGCCTCCTATGGGAATTTTATCTCATCTGCCTCAGACACATCTTTTAAAAAGGGCTGAGCTTTTCTGTATCTCTGTTGACTATGGTAAAAACAAGAATTAGACATTATATTTCTAGGTGGTAACAGCTAGATCCCATCCGATGCATCCATCCCACTGATCTGCAGCAGGAGTGTGGTAAACAAAGGAGCAGTCAGGAATTGTGAACTTTTCCTCAGAGATGTCTCAACATCAGCTTCCCTCAACAATGTGGGACGTTTTCTAAGGGAAATGGCTCAAAAAAAGTCCTTTACTCTGCTTGCTTGGTGCTGGAACACAGAGGGGAAGGACCTGATTCCCTTGCAGCCATCAAGATTTTTTCATTCCCTTCCCTGAGGCTGGAATTTCAAATACCCACCACCACCAAAAAATAATTTGTTCTTTTTGTTTATTTGCCATTGTCTGTTTATGATCCTTCTGCTGATTTCCTGAGGAAGGACTCTATCCCTGTGCAGGTCAAAGTCATCTAAAGACAAAAAAAATAATTCTTCAAGTCACATAGGAAAGTGGAAAATCCTGATTTAGAAGTACCGGCAGGGTAGACATTGGAAACATGAAGACTCACTCACTGGAAAGCTCCCAAGATCTACAAGCACTGAAATGAAAACATGACACAATGTATCAGTCCATGGTAACTACTGAATAAGTCATTTGGCTTCTGAGTTAATTAATCACTGCAGCCATCCATGAACTCTCGCAGGGTGCAGAAAAACAGCTTTGCCCTAGATCGTCTGTGGAAGGATGTCTGTTCATATGGTAGGAGGTTCCATGTTTAGTGCTGCCTTCTTGGCAAAAGTCTTGTCATCTGAAGATGTGTTAAGAGAAGAAGGAAAACTGCTGGAATCAGTGTTTAAGACAGAAGATCAAGGGTGGGAGG
>VWZY01008965.1:0-40188 GCA_013399075.1 Chloroceryle aenea
TAATTAAAAGATAATATAGTGTTACATGCTTAATTATTATTTTTATTTCTTTATTTTACTACCTTTCATTTCTTTATTCTATAGTCTATTATTATTTTCTATTATTTTTAATACCTTTCTATTTATTTTTTATTTTACTACCGTTCTTTGTTTGTTTGTTTTTTTTTCCAGCTGAGGTCTGTTTTTTAAGCAAAAACACACTATGATGCTGTCAAAATACTGAAACCTGTTTGTGGCATAAAACCACAGTAGTAGAATTTGTTGCTCTTTGACATTTAGGCATAATCATCTTTGCTGCTGAGAACAAACTTAGTGATGGAAAATGAAGAGCAGATACAAATCAGCTTTGTTTCAGTTGTTTTGGAACGGTTACTGGAATTTGCACCTTCTGAAGTCACTGGCACATTGTCAGTTACTGCTGTGGAAAACTACTTTTAAGTAGAGCTGGTCTGTGCTACTTAATGTAATGTTAAGCAAAGGCTCATGTTATACACATGCAGTCACTCAAAATATGTCCACCAAATAGGAAAAGTCTCTACCAGATTCCACAGCTGTCAGTGTAAATTGTGCAGTGTAAGGTCCATGTAAAAACCTGGCTCTTGGGTTCCATCTGCCTGCAGCTGCTCAGCCCAAATGATTACCTAGAAAGGTCACTTACAAACAGCTTTGGGAGCAGCTGATTCTGTCGGAAACATTTTGGTGGCATGTTGTGGAGAATCAAAGGTAGAAATAAACACCTCAGTATCTGTACAATTTTGCCTATGGGGGCATTGATGTCTAGCGATCTACAACGAGTTTATGGTTCCTCCTCTGCTCACTGAAGTCCTTCATAGTCATGCCTTTCGCAGGCTCAGTTGACACACTGTTTTGTAAGCATAAACAGATAACATAGAATAATCATAGTAAGGGCATCTGGAGGAATTATTTGCAAACAGATCTGCCCTACTTCTACTTTTCTCTACTCTACATTATTCTGAATTTTCCTCACTGTAACAGGTGGGTGATACTGGGTGGGAAAGAACATGAGTTTTGGATTTGTTTTAGTTCTTTCACTTTTAAGAAATTCCTATTAATTGGATCTTTTTCTCCCTTATCTGATCTGGCAAAACAGCTAAAGGAGGTACTGAATGTCAGTAAATTCAAAAGCTGTTATGAATAACTAGTGGTAGCATTGCACAGTGGATTTCCCAAGGTATTCCATAATAGAAACAAACATGCTCTGGCAGTACAATATTAAGACATACAGCATTTCAGCGCTTTTTATGTTTCCAACAATTAAATTACAGTCTACCCTGTGCTGGGCTATAAGAGGAGGAGCAGAATTCTGTTCCCATACGACTCTGTGGAGTATTAAACCTAGTTATTTTATTAACTAAAGGCTCTCTTGGGAAAGCCAACTAAAATTATCATATCCTCTCACACACATAATGTAATTAAGGCCCCTATACAAAAAGGTACTTAAGCACATGCTTTACTTTAAGCACAAAGGTAGACGTCTTGATTCAATCAGGATTACTGCTGGGTTTAAAATTAAGTGCCTGCGTAAGTGCTTTGTTCTGAGGTTCCTATCACTAGAACAGCTTAATAAGTTTTGCCTTGTTATCCAGAATTTAAATGGATGAGCTACGATGCCTTTTCCCCTCAAATTACTCTTGATGCCTACTCTGAACTTTCTGCACAAAATGTCTGTAACACAAGAATTTCTTTGCTCTACAAACTTGGAGTAGCCATGGGGAGCGTGTGTGTTGCCCCTCCCAAAGACAGCCATTAAGTGTTTGAAGTGTAATGGAAGTTTTGCCATTCTCTGGTCATTCTCTCCTTGGTATCAGAAATCTGCACCCAGTCAAATCTCCTGATGCTGGTGAGCCAGGGGTGCTGCTGATCATGTTTCACTTTCCCTTTGGACAAATCTTAGCCTGGATTATCAGAATACTATCATTCCTGAGCAATAATTTCAGTTAGAAAATATTGAACAATGAACCACATGCATTGTATTTTCTGCTTTTACATCCACCTACTTCCTCCCCCTTTACTCTTTGTTTCAGTCTTAAATGTATCTTTTCTTCTCCCAGCTGTCAAATGTATCTTATACTTCAACTGAAGGAGAAAATCCCTTAAGCCACAATGCCACATGTTCAATGCAATCAAAAGGAGTTTGGCTTGTGTTAATCTAGGTGTGCTATATTGTATGCACCTGGTGTGTGTGTGGATGTGCCATATTGAGAAACCATACATTACTTATCTCTGAGCTGTAGCACAGAGAAATAAACAGCCATATGGCAAATGAACTTCGTTTTTATTGCTTGGTTTTATTTGTTTCAAAATAGCGCAGTGCCACAAATCCAGAATATTAACAATGCTCCATCTGGGAAGTGGAAGGTTTTGCTGCTTTGCCATCCCAGCACGCTAGCTTTCTTGAAAAACTTTGTCTGCACTCCCTGCTTTGCATCTCAGGGATTTGCTGTAGCCATGGAGGTCAGTAAGACTAGAACATCATTCTTTTGTCTTTTTTGGGTTCATTAAAAACTCAGATGCACAAAGCAATATGTCAGATGTGTAATAAAGAGAATCAAGTCCGAGATACAGCTTGATGATTTCTTTACTCCATGATTTCTCTTCCTTTCATGAGAGAATGGAGTCAGTTCTTGTTCTGCCATTCTTTGGCTAAAAGAGCTGATGTAGAATGTCAGTGACCAGCTCTATGCCTTTGTTATTCCAATATAAAATTGAGGTAACTTATACTACTATAAATAAAAAGCAATGATTATTACAGTATGCAACTGTCATTTGTCACTGTTCCTATACTGAAATGCACAGCTATATAACCAGACCACCAAGGAAGATGTAAGTTTAATTTAACAAGGTCTTGGTTACCACTCACTTCATTACTGTTTCTTTCCATTTCAGAATAACTTTTTGCCATCTAAATCACTTAAAATAAACAATTCCCAGCCCATATTTGTAACCATTATTACTTCTTAGGGGGGACAAAGTCACACTGTTCATAACCAAGCAGTGGTTTTCTGAAACACAGCTTGTTTTCCTGACTAACCTCCCCTCATACATAAACAAGTTAACATGTATTAATGATTTACCACTTGTGATAACTAACTATTGGCAACCTCCTAGCTAGTAACAAAAACATAAATATTTTAAATTTTTTTTTGTCTTCAAATTGTAATTGAAGAGAGAAGTAGCAATATAATTCCCCTTTAAAAATGAGGTCTAAAAACTAAAGGGGAAGGTTATTTGACAATACAGATTAATATTTGCAAGTAAACAGGTGGTTGTTCTTATCAGTTATCATTTGTAAATAGAGCAGTGGTTAATTGTGCGACTATGTGTCTGGTTCCATGTCTGTTGCAAATGCTAAAGGACCTTCATGCTCAGTGTGTAAAAGGGTCTAGGACAAGTCAGGAGCCAGAAAACAAGCAGTAACATAGTACAGAACAAAAATACAAACATTTGTGTATGAAAATGCATCTTTACATATGATTGTCGTACAAAACTGAACACATTGCCTAAATTTAGATACTGTTTCTCAACTTGAAGATGATTACCCTTTTTGTTTATTCTTCTGCCTTTATCACTTCTTTCCTCTTTCCCTCAAATGGAAATTGCCATTCCTTTCAGATTTTAGGAAAAAAATAAATACGTACTGTTATATGTATTTACATGTGATCATATTTTCAGTGTCTTTAGCTCTTTTCATCCTTTTCATTCCTCAAGCAACCGGAGGTGTGAGTGAGTGTATTAAAAACTTCTACAATCATGAACAATGCCATTCTAATTATAGGAAAGTGCCATATTGTAGTCAATCTCTCAACAGTTCTAATTATAAGACATCATCAGATTAAATGAATAAATAATGAAAGTTAATTTATAAGAAGTTGTGAAAAAAATGTAAATGACATTTCTACACACAAGTAGAATTTGTAGTTAATCTGAAAAACGTCATACAATGCCTTCAAAGTTCCATGCACAAGTCTGTGAATTCTTTGCTTTGATCTTTTTCCTCAGATGTACTGGTGGATCATGTACGCTGTCAAATGGACATATTAATTATCCATTTACAAAATTTCCCGTGCTTAATAACAGATACAAACTCAAATCAAACTGTACCACAGTCTACTCTAGACATGGACAGGAGTGGTTTGTCCTCTGCCTCTGTGCTCATTCTTCCTGTTCACCTCTTGATCCTTTCACCTTTCTGTATTTTAAGACCTATGTACCATAATCATCAAAAAAGTCTTTTCATGATGAAAATAGACTATTATAATATACAAATTATTATGCATTTCATTTACCTCTCCTCCAGACTTAAATGGTTTTCATTATTCTTGGCTTCTTGTCCTCTTTGATAATCAACAGCTATTGCTATATTCTCTGTAACACTTTTATGAAAGACAAAGTGTCTAAAGACAAGGTCCCTCTCTGGTGCCTGCTTAATATCATAATATCATTTGCTTTTTATGGAGTTTCTCCCCTGCCAGATTCCTGAAACATGTGAAAGTTAAGATGTTCAAGAGTGACTAATGATCTGGGGAGTATGGAATTTTAGCTGTCAAATTTTATTTCTAGTATATCCTGGAAGTCAAGCTCCTTTATTTATTTGGTGGCACTCGAAGTCAGTATTCAGTTCTCAAACTGTTCAAATGGACGAAACATATCCCTGTTTATAATTCAGTGTGAAACAGGAGCTTTGCCTTTGGTTTTCATAGAAACAGGCATCAAAAAAAATTTCACTTCTAAAGGACACAAGACTTCAAGCTGCCAAAATTCCTTAGCTTCAATTTAGTGCAGCTTTTTTTCTGAGATCTATACTCATACTATTATAGTTTTCAGCAGCACAAGATACGAGCTTGGAGTTGATCACAACCTCAGAAGAGTTTAATGATTTAATATCAAAGCATTAAATGAAATGAATTTGTTCCTTATTTTTTCTTAAAGTTGGTGAAAGGAATAATGCTGAAACAATGGGAAAAAAAAAAAAAGTATAACCTTTTCTTCACTCTTTAGCAATGGAGAGCCTTGAAAAATATGTGCCTGTTGAATAACTTTTTCTGAATATGATGCTGTTTGTTGCTGAGAATTCCCATGCTAATGACAGTGAAATAGAATAACCATGACAAAATAAGCTCATTTATCTTCATCTCAATTTTAGCTACTCATGTATCCTTAAAGCTCAGCATCTAAAATCATGACAGATAGACTCTCTGCAACTGTTTACTGCTGTTGTCACCTCCATCACCACAGATCAAAGTGGTCTTTTAGTTTCATATAAACACTTACTGTTCTAACCTACTTTACAAAAACAGAGTCTCCACCACTGGCTTTACCTGGCTCCTCCAGTGCCTTCTCTCGAAATCATAACAGGTGTTTCCTGGAGAGTTTTTATTTTTCAGCAAGCACCTTTTCTGCCATGGCATCTCCTCCCCTTTGATCCTTATCACAGGGTCTAGCTCCTTCCAGAACAGTACCTTGAATTGAAGGGCTTGGTGAACTCACTGAAAAATCTTACCTCTTGTCATGATAGTGAAAAGCATCTCAAATAAGTGACTTAGTGAGAGCTGAAAAGGCAAAAATTTAAGAACTAGCTTTTTTTTTTTTTTTTAATGACATTATAATGATGTTTTCTTAAACAACTCCATGATTTTCATGGGAGCTAACTTATAGTTTCTGAATACTTGGAACTGACTATATTATAAACAGCCAGCAATAAAAAATACATTAATCATATACACTGATAATTACATTAAAGCTGAAGGATTCCTGACTGACTTGTAAATTAACTGCAAGATTATCAAACATTTTTCTGGGTGTAAATTAATGCACAAACCAGGCCAGGGAAAAAGTGTGTGTGTGTGTATGCTGTTGGTGAAGCAGGGGATGGCAAAATATTTTTTTTCTTAAGTACATATAATTATTATGTGATACTTTCACACACAGATATTCAAGACTTCAGTCTAGCATTATATCTAATACGAGCACTATACCTCTTTTGTAAAAGACATCACAACACAGATCTGTAAAATCCAGTACACAAGTTCCAGAGTTAGAAAAAATATCCCATGCTCTTGAGTTTCACTCTGGTGTTTTATGTACTGTATATCACTGTGTCCCATACAGGCTATGTTGCTTGACATTAACACTATTTAAATTCACACTTCAATGTGTTTCAAATTATGCTGCTAGAGTTCCACTGTGGGTCAGAGACATGAGATCAAATACATCAGATTAGATTATCCTATACTTCTAAATTAACAGCTTTTCTTAATTTACCTATAAATTGTATGTTTTTACTTACCTTTCTTCCAAGACTTTTGTTAAGAGTATTGAAGTTGGTGGATTTCTTAGAAAATGAGAAGCACTATGTTAGTGCAATACTGTAGTATAATTTGTTCCATTTAAAATTTTGTTAATGAGTGCTATTAGAAAGACAAATTTGATATTTATAGGTTTGTAACTCCTGCAGGATTTTATGTGTCCATAGAGTTGTCAAGTGTTTTTTTTTTTAAGATTGGAGGTTTCATGATAGATATGAAATCTACCCTTTCAGATATAGTCTTAGTTGAATAGCTTGACTTTCAAAATCATCCTATAGGATTTCTTGGCATCAGTCATATGTTTTTGCAGGCAAAGGCTGTTAGGTCTGGACTTCTGAACATTCAAAACCACCTTGGACACATTCCTGTGTGACTTGATCTAGGTGATCCTGCTCTGGCAGGGGGGTTGGACTGGATGATATTTCTAGGTCCCTTCCAACCCCTAACATTCTATGATTCTGTCATCAGCTTTACCAAAGCCAAAAATGGACCAAATGTTACAACATAAAGAGAGTTGGTTGTAGGTTTCTGGCAGACAACAGTTTTACACTATAACTATAATTCATTAAATTGTTTAAGAGATAAAATAGGTTAACTTGATAGAAGACAGAAATGAGTACATTAAAGCAAAAGTAAGTTTTTGTACTTTATTTCTCCCTTTCCACTTGCAATAATTTTATATTTCTCCCACCCACACTGAATGCAAATTAATATTAACATCTACTTCTTTTTTAGACTTCATAAAATTACTTTAATACACATTACGTGTCAAGTGCATATATATTTTTTCTTTTGCTGTAATAATCATTGAAAAGCGGTGACAGCAAATGCTAACAGAGGCATTAATTTATTTCTTGGCAGTAAGTGTGTGTGCACGTGTGTGTGTGTACAGGTGTGTGAAATGTAGTTTGTAATCTAAACCTGGCAGGGGGAGCTGTTACACTTCAGTAATATTTGTGAGCCTACCTTGCTGAGAACTCAGGCCAGATAGATTGCTATTCATTAGAAAAACTAAAAGAGATGGTAAAAGTCAAGTCAGACAAGACCTAAATATACTTTTCTTACCTCATATATGTTCCCTTCATGTCCTAAAAGGAAGTGTGTTCTCTCTGAATGGAGATACTAATTTAATTTTAATCTTATGGTTCAGGAAAATTAGAAATGGATTTTGCTAGTGCTGGTTATTTTCACATCTGGCCTCAGAGCAGCAGGTAAAATCTATTCTATACATTCTCTGGTTTATTTCATTTGGATTAAATAACTATCAAAAGCATAAAATATTTGAAAGATAGATTTGTATATGTGCTAGGATGAAGCTATATATGAAAATTAGAAATGGGATTTAATTTCAAGGTACTAGTTAATAACACGGTTCTTCCAAACATTAGGAAATTTTCAATTTTAACTTTGAGAATTAGGACTCTTCTGGTAATAATTCCTTGAACGTGAATAACTTTGAAGCAAGCTTTGCCAAGTGGATCACATTTAACATACATATTATCAATTCATGCAAGAATCAATTCTGAACTGCTAACAAAGATGAAAAACCAGCCCAATTTCACTGGGGTCGCATGTTTTTTTTTGAGAGCAAGAGAAAGTCACAGGTGCTAAGATCAGACAAATATTTAGAATTCGATTCCCAAACTTCTCTTTTTTTCCTCTTATTCAAACCTTTTGTTTTAGAAGAGTTTCAAACAACAACAGAAGCAAAAAGTGTTTCTGTAAAGTCCTCTTTTACTAGCCAGTCCTTGCAAAATTAACAGCAGCAAATTTTTGCTTATGTGTCTGCTCACAAAGAATATTTTTAGGATGTTTTAGGGTTGGGCTAGATATTCTCCAGATGGTCTCCAGAGGTCTCCTCCAACCAGCTTGTGATTCTGTTTCTTTTTTTTTTCTTGTCTTTAATTTGTATTGCTTATGTATCTTATGAACAGTACCTCTTTGGCTTCAAGCTGAAACAAGGTAGGTTTACACTGGACACTAGGAAAAAATTCTTCACGGGAAGAGCGGTGGATATTGGAATAGGCTGCCCAGGGAGGTAGTTGAGTCATCATCCCTGGATGTGTTTAAGAATCGCTTAGATGTAGTGTTGGGGGATATGGTCTAGGGGTGAACTCGTAGAGTAGGGTGAAAGGTTGGACATGATGATCCCATGGATCTTTTCCAACCTAGATGATTCTATGATTCTCTGGGGTGTCTGTCAAGTGATATTCCAGATCCTGTTCTTTACCTCAGTTGCTTAAGTTTAGAACAGTGACTGTGTTGTAGCCCCACTAAAGGTGTAAGTGGACTGAAACTGCAATAGGAATAACTGAACTATATCCTGTACATTATTTATACAGCACTCTTGGAGCAGGACATGGAAAAGACAACACTGGAAAGCTTTCTCATATGCATTACCAGATGTGTTTTCACAAACTCTTAGAGTATAAAAACACCCTGTATCCCACATACCTACCAAGAAAATAATGAGATTGGAGCAAATAGTAGGGAAAACCTAGGGTTTAGGTCTTTTTTCTTCATGTCCTCTGTTTTTTTACCTTAACAGGTAAACATGAAATTGCTCTGCCTTACACAAGTAAGCAGCTCTCCAAAAATAGTGGACAGCTTGAGATCTTACACCTCAGCCCGAGTTAGCAACACAGGCTAAGCAGCACTCTGGTTTTGTCCTTCTGCTTCAGAGCTGGTTTGTCTGGCCAACCTGGAGCACAGGAAGAATTAGCCTGTAGCCTTCCATGCACAGGCAACACTGAGAAGCTTTTCTTCAAACTTGAGAAAGTTAACTTTTATTTTAGAAGAAAGCAGAGATCATCACCTAATCCCTTGACCACAGGTGCTGTGACTTTAAGAAGAATAACAAATGTCACAACTGTCTCAATGAAAACAGTGAGAGCTGGCATTGCTGCTGGAAATTTGAATTTGAACAAAGTTCAGGCAAAGTGTTGGTTTCAGTCTCATTTTACATTCAGGGCAGTGTTGATTTTTGAGTGCTTCTGTGGTGTGACTTAAATAGCTTTTACTACAGTAGTCAGGATGATAATACCTTTGATGCAGACTGTAGCCCTTGTGCATCTGCATCCAGCTCAGTTTGGTTGCCTAAGACTCAGGTAAGAGATCAGCATTCCCTGTGGTCACCATTACCATTTCTATATAGCAAGCACATAAGCCTGTGTAGACAAATATGATGGATATCCAAAGCCTAAAATCTGACTGCATCTTTGCATTTGGTTGAGAAGCACAGATTTTAGACTTAATGTACTCAAAGTGCTGCTCCATTTTCCAACAATTCTGATTGAAGTTGGGTCTGTGATAAGGATATTAGACAGGGGATCAGGAGATCTTTCTAGTAAAAATTTACCCCTTGAAAACATAAATTGGAGATTATATCTGAGTCTGAGACAAAGATGTGCAGTACATCTAAACTTAATAAACATAGTCAATTAAGATGTAGGTGTGCACGTAAAACATTTGTACCACCACTTAGCAAAGATTTTTACACAAATGCCCATTTACATTTGTGAATTCTGAGCTTTATTGACAGATGCTATTTTTATCTGTAAGTCTTTTAACTCTTGGTTTTTGTAAACAAGAATAGTGTCCTGGTGCTGTTGTTTGGGTGCAAGTTTTCTGAACACTCACAAATTTTTTAATGCATTGCTGGCTTAAAAACTCATAACCAATATTAATGTCCAGTGAAAATACAAAGAGTTTGAATATGCATGTTTCTATCCAGGGTGCCTCTTGTGCACACTTCTGCAAAATGCAAAATGTTATTGACTGGGAAATTACATAAATCAATGAGCAAGAGAGTCAATGGAAGAGTTCAGCAATTAGTCTGTCATTTAGTATGGAAAAGTAATCGTTTCTTTAAGAAACATTTTTTAAAGTCTGCATATTTCTTATCCATCTTACCTAGAAAGAAACCCTCTCCTTCTCTCCGCCCCCTTTCAGGCTAGCCCTTTAAATGTGGGCGAGGTAGGCAGCTGTACCTTAAGTGGTTCCTTAGCAGCTGGAGTGCCAGTCGATGTGCTCTCTTCACTCCTGTGAGTACTCCACATTTTCTTACGTGTCATTTTTTTTATATCTAATAGAGAATGTATTCTGACAAAAAAAGAAAGGAGATGAAATCATATTTTCAAGAACTGAAGTGACTTAGAAGTGCAAGTCCTCTTGAAAGGTGTTTTTAAGAGGAAAATAAGAAGTTTCCTTTTGCTGTTTTGGAGTTGTAATGTTCACGTGGGATAAAAAGGGAGGAGAAATTGTGCCTGAGGTTTTAAGGGACAGCTGCTGAGATGATGAGTCAGTTGAAAGGAAGAAATAAGGACATAAAGAGCAAAAAATGGCATGAAGTTAAGCCAGGGCAGTTGTTTGTTGGTGGGAAAGAGTGGAGGTGTCACGTTAAATTAATGTAAGCCTGCTTTATAAGTAAAGAAAATGAGTGCTGCTGAGAAGGTAGTCCCTTTTCATGGCAGTAAATAATTTAATTTTCAGTACCTTCAACATCTGAAGTCTGATGAGTGGGGATCTAGTAGGAACTTCCTCCTTATAATTTGTTGGCAGTTTCCTTCTCACTGGGGTCTCTCCTCTAATGCCATATAAGCCAAAGTTTCTTAGGAAGGAGCGTTAGCAGCTCAGTATGTTTACCTAACTCTTGTCCTAAACTGTTATGTGCTGTTGCAGTATGCTGCAAAACATGTACCATGATCTTCTGTGAGACAGTTGCATTTCAGTGATGGGTGTGGTGATAATTGTCCACATACTGGGGAGATATGTGTCTTGTGTTTCAGAGTTGCTTGATAAAATAAATCTTCTTGCCTCTTCACCACTTTGTCAAGAGTACCTCTGATCAAGCTTCTGAACAATCAGGAGGAACCCTAAACATCAATGTGTTTTGGGTTTTGATTTTTTTTTGTCTTTTTGGGTTTGTTTTGGTTTCTTTTTTTTAGTGATGCCCCAAATCTAAAAATTGTTCCCCTTAATAGGGAACCTGCCTACTTTGCAGGAAGGTTAATGATTAGTCTGAGACAAACAGGGTGGTTTAGAATCAATAGTAACATATTTGCTACCATTTGAAATAAGGGACTTATCTTTACAGGAAAAGAGATGTTCAGTAGCACATTTTAGTATCATTGCCTCATGCATGGAAGCCCCAGCATATGGGACATAAAGCTGAGGTATGTTTGTTGATGGCTGGACAAAATTCATCTGATGGTTCTTGAAGCTTACAGTCTATCTATTATCTCCCGATTAATGCCAAGCATCAAGTTCACCATTACTAACTATGACTATCTGTGCCAAACTGTAGCTATGATGTGAGATACAGGAAGTAGTATTGGTCCCATTTAGATTGTATCAGCCTGCAGTGAGAATTATACTGATCGGCTACCATGTGGGTGATCGGCTACCATATGGGTGATCGGCTACCATGTGGGTGATCGGCTACCATGTGGGTGATCGGCTACCATGTGACCACTTGAACAGCTCTTTTACATACTCTTTGTGGGATGTCTAAAAGTTTTGTGCCCAAGTTTGAGCAAGTCACCTAAGGCTCCCTTAAAAGTCATGTAAATCCAATAGATATCTCCAGAGTGCGATTTTTTTCTGACCTATTTTAGACATCCACATCTTGGGTTAAGATAAATTGCTCTCTGGAGATGCCTGTTTCTCTCTACTCATAATAAAGGAAACTGAGGGTACCTGCCTCAGACCTTGGGCAGATGGTGCCTAAATTAGAGCAGATGAATCACACCTTTGCTGTCATTCAGGAAGTGTAAAAGAGGATTAGCCTCTTCATTTGGGTAGCAGGAAGGAAAATAAGAATAGGGAATTACTGTATCTCCATGTACAATGAAAGAGTTCCAATACTGTCAAATAAAAAAGTGAGTGGTGTATTTCACTTGAGTCTGGTTAAGATTTCCAGATCAGCACTAGCTTAATCAGAGTGTTAAAAGTAAGGAGCAGCTAAGTGTGTAATTAAGGCAGGAGAGGTAACAAAAGGCAGAATCTTTACCAAAGGCTCCATTTTCCTCCCAGGGAAACTATCAGTCATGTGAGAAGGGAGCCCCTTAGGCTCTCTAATAACCCAAACTGATGACGTTGATTATTATACTCTCCTGGTGGTTTTTTGTACAAAACTTTCAAGTGTCTTCAGAAGTGGGGGTGAGTATTACTCACCTTTAATATAGAGAGGGGAAAAACTGAGGCTACAGTGGCTATAACATGTCAGAGATGATATGATTGCTAACTACTGAAGTTGAAATGGGAGTTCAAATATTTTATTCCCTCTCATCTGATCCAGACACCAGCTATTTCTGCTTTCTTCTCTCTCCATTGTCAAATGTGTAATATGGATTTGTTCTCATGGATTTTGTTTTTAAAGAATATTTTGGAATGTGTCCTAAACTCTTTAGAGACTTACCTATTTTATTTTGTGGAACTCTTCTGAAGTGCAGCTACATTGTATAGAAGGAGATTTTTGGGGGTGGGGGTTATTTGCTGATTTTTAAATGTTCATTATTTTTGAAAAATTATTCTACTCACTTTTTATTAAGTTGAGTTCCAAGATGTGTGTTGCTATTTTTTTTTTCTTGATTGTACTGCTAGCTGTTTTGTTATCTGAAGACCTAGGCCTGTTCTCATAGACTTAGGCTAGAGGTATCAGTGACTCACTGCAATCAGCTCTTGGAATAAGTCCTCCGGCAGCTCCCCTGATTTTAACAGCCACGTCCTCTAAGCTTGCTGAGAGCAAAACCAATCAAAATGACACTGAGAGAACTTCTAATGTGTTTCTGCCACTCATGACAACATAGTTCAAAAGAGAAATGTCTGCATAGGCAAGTTTCACTACCCCAAGAACACTCTCCTGCTTTCTGAACTCAGTTAGCATCTATTTGAGATCAGTGGTCATAGACGTGTGTAGATTGTAGCAGCAGAGCACTTTAATATTTGTGATTCTTAAATCTGATGGGACACCAGATTAAGACAAGGTGTGTGAGAGCCTGACTTTTGTTGTGCAGCTTGTTCTAGCACTTGTATTTTATTTTAAACTGTATGCAGGTACTTAGAGGTACACTTGTAGCTCTAAATTAAATGATGAAGCATGTTTTAGAAACATCAAATCACACTAGAAATATCAAATCTAAAAGGATACATAAATGTAAATAGAAGGTCAGGAACTTTTAAAATAAAATCCAGGAACTACAAGCACTGCTGTCTCAAAAGAAATTACTTCATTTCAAATTCTAACTATAACTATAGTAGAACTATTATAAATTTTGGAGGGGAATCTGTGTGAAGTGACACTTATCTGATTATTGTTTTGGTGAAGGAGGGTTTTTTTTCTATGGCAGCTAGTGCTCTAGAAATTAAAAATGAAATGGCATTTTAAAATAAGAATCTTAAGTAGATTCTGTGAAATTTCACAGACTGAGGTCTTGAACAGAGCCCTCAGGTGGTGTGTGGGCAGCAATGCTACAGTAAGGTCTAGAAAATGACTTGCAGAGCACCAGTGGCTTCCACTGCATGCAACACGTCTGTCAGATCTGTCAATGAGCAACTACACTGCAGGATGAGCAAAGGCACCAGGACTTTCAGGTCATCACAGGACAAGCTTTCCTGCTCAGTGGTTATACATGGATGGTCTGAGGTCTTGCTGAGATGTCTTAGGAGAATTGATGTCAAACCAAATAATATTTGCTAAGTCAGAAATAATTCCATTTTTTACAGCTCTTGAGTCACTTGCTAAGCTAATGAACTGATTATCCCCGAATACTTTAGTAGAAACAGCATTTTGTGTTCTGATTCCAAGAGATCCTGAGTGCCTTTCCACTCCTGTTGAAATCATTTAGTATGCTCAACATTTTCTTAAAAGGATTAAGTCTTTTATTTTATTATTTTCTATTTTATTTTTAGCTGGCATTATCTTCATAGAGAGAATTCTTAAAAACATTATAGTTTCCCTTGTGATAGTGGGGAAAACTTTTTTAAAGAGTTTGATTTTCATTCTAAATTAAACATCAAAATGAGGAAAAAAAGGATCATGTTTTTATTTTTTTAAATAGACAGATGAAAGATTTTGTTATTAATAATTGACATGAAAGCCTTTCGTCTTGAACACTGGTGTATGTAAACCTCAATAAAATCCTAAAAGTGCTTTTGTAGAACAAGAACAGTCACAAAAATCTGAATAAAGCCACCTTTTCAAAGAACATGATGAGAAAGGGGAAAACTCTTAGATGTGCAGAGCAACACATTTTACATTCATGCCCTAGTTATTAGGAAGCTTTGAAGTATTCACTGTTATCGAATACAGTGTATACTGTAATTCATTTACTGCCTTCATATGGAGCTAAAAAGTTCTAGAAAAAGTGCTTTGGCTGTTTTTGTGAGCATGAGGATTCGGTTGTGGAGATAAAAATGGTGCTCCAGTCTAAATGTCATGTCATCCTTAAGATTTTACTGTAGACATTATAATACAAACTAATGTGAAACTAAACTAATAAACACTTAGAGGGGGGTGGGTCAGGGGATAGACTTTTTTGTCTCTGGATTATGTTCTTCATTCTTTATTGCAAAGAAGGTAACAGTTTACAGTGTCAAACTAGCTTCCAGAAGATATTTTAAATCAAAGGTTCTTTCCATCTGCAGAATAAAACAAAATGGTGTTCTAATCTGGTGGTGCAACTCCACTGAAACACAGCCAGTTACTTTTGCGCAGGGCATTGTTAACAATTCAACATACCCCTAAGGGTATATTCCAGGCTATACCCAGGCCATAAACCAATACTGCTCTTTTTCATGTTCAGCAGACCCCTGTAAAACTACCCACTGGAACTTGGTAAACTGTCTGTTAGATGAACACTACTTGGAGTTAGGCTCTGCCCTTATCTGATAGTATGGAAATGGGTTTGAAGAAGCAAGCTATCTTCTGACATATCCCAGACATAATCTTCTTCAAAAGCTGACAACAGTATTTACTGCTCTGTCTTTCTTCATGTCTTTACCTGTGTCGAAACCTTTTCCCTGCCAGGCGTTACAGTGCTTGCCAATACATGATTGATGGATTCATGCATTTGTGTGGAAGTACTTTCAAATATGCTGAGATTATTGCATGTATTTTATCCAAGGCACTGAGTAAATGTTGTAAGAGAAAAACTCCTGTTGATTTTTGCTTGATTTCAACTCACGTCCCCAGGTAGGAATGTGTGCAGCCCATAACAAGTCCTTTGAGTCTACCAGTCAGTATGGAATCTGTTTTACTGTGTTTCTTTCCTCCAGATTGCTTATGGTTAGTCTGATACCAGTCTCTGTGTACTGCTCTGTAAGCAGTTCCCATGGAAGTGACCATAATGGAGCAACTGTTTGACTTAAGGGGAACTGAAGTCAGTAGGTTAACCCACAACACAGATAGCATTCCTAAACATGGGATGACCATTCCGTAGACTTGGGTTGCTTTTAACCATTCTAAACGCAGTCTCCTGTTTCCCGTCTTCCATCCTGCAAAGAGACACAGAAGTGTAGAGGAAAACCAGCATATTTACTGGGTTCTCTCTACCCTTGGGTAGCAATACACAAAGATTGGCTCACAGCTTGTTTTATCAGAATTCACTGTTGCCACATTCAAGTCCTTATTGTAGAAATGGCAATGCATTTTCTTTCCCTCTGAGATTGACCTGATTTATTCAAGATAGTGAATAGGCAGCTGAATTGTAGGGTGCAGCAACAGGTCTGGTTTTAAGTTTATTTTTCAGTTGGCTTATATATGGATTCTTTTGGACATAATAAAATAACTTCTTAGTCATTTCCTAGTTATTTCCCTAGTTATCCATTGCCATTTCTTGGGCAATTCTTCTGATTTCTTGCAATCCTGGAGGGGGAAAAAAGAGAATCTTCTGCTTTGTTGTTATTCTTTTATGAGAAAGGGGCATAACTTTTTTTTTTCCTAGTCTTGTTTTTGTAGGCTTTTTTTTTTCCTTTACTGTGGGCTTAGACATACTAAGCAAAATGAAGCATGTATTTTTAAAACTGTTTGATTGATCGTGGTAAGTAATTGAGATAACCATATTTCTTTTGGAGAGCATGTGGTTTCTAGTCTGTTTGTTGGACTTCAAGCATAGGGAAAAACTGAAGGTTCCCATAGTAGTGTTATACCCAGCTCCTCCCCCCGCTCCCCCTTACTCCTACACTATCCCTTCCAATGGCTGATCCTGCAGTGCTGATACAAGAGTAGGGAGCATCTCTTCCCCCTCCAATTTATTTATTGAATTGATTTTTAAGGGCTTTTTCTTCCAGACAGATCTCTTCAGGGCAATACAGCAGGACCAATGAAATATCTGTATGCATACACTTGAGCATATAACAAATGGCAGTGTAGAGCAAGAAAAAGCTGGCAAATATTACATTAGTAGGAAAAAAGTAACCCCTGTGTATTAAGTACACTTTAAAAAAAGGATGTAACCTATATTATGAGGTATCTCACATAGGAGACTAGCTGCGTAAATATCCTATATAGTCAACAAAAATAAGATTCTTCAAAGGACAGTTAAGATTCTTACATTGGACAAAAGACCCTTCCAAAGAGACCACAGAAGGAAATCAAACTAGGGTGACTAGACTTCCTTTTATGTATATATGTATGTATGTATGTGTACATAATTTAAGTGGCAAGCTGACAGGAGCTAGAACTGCTTAACACAGGAGACATTCAGGAGTTTGCTCCCCAGACTTTCCTGTGCCTAGGCAGAGAAGGATTTCGAGCAAGTTCTGTATATCAAGAAGCAGAAGGTATTGAAGATATTTCTTTGTAAATTTTTGTTTGGTTGGGGTTTTGTTCTGTTTTTGTTATTTTTGTTGTTTGCTGGGTTGGCTTTTTGTTAGGTATGTCTGTTCAGCATCTCTATTACCAGTCCTTTGTAGCCAAAAGAAAGGGACGTGGGACAACCAAAGTTCAGTGAGTGCTGTCTGCACCTTTCCTTAGAATGACCTCCCAAGCAACAAAAGATTTACTTCAAGTAGAACAAATAGTTCCTTATTAACGAAGATAGCTCAAATCAACTAGGTAATAAAAAAAGGAAAGAAAATGTCTTGCAAACAAATCTTCTGTTAACTGATCTTGCAGGTTTTGCAGGTGTTGCTTCCTTCAGCCTTTTTTTTCATAGATGACTGGGATTTTGGCCTACTTTAAGATCTTCACACTACTCTTTAAGGTCCAAGGAAAAGTATTTCCTTTTGCCACCTCAGTAGTTCCCTGGTTTTGGTTTTTTGGTGTCTTGGTTTGTTGTTTTTTTTAAGCAGCCTCTCATCTACACCATTACCTCATTTCTTGGTTCTACTCTTCCCTATATCCTTCTGCTTAATTCATCTTGTGGCCTGGAATTGAGGTAGAATCTCAGCTGCTACTGAAACAGAGGTAACTTCTTTTTTTTCCCCCAAAACTAATGTTCTGTCCAACACTAGAGCAGCACACATGAAGCAGCCCCAGTGCTGCTCTGCCTCTCTTTGAAAGAATTGTGTGTCTTTTATACCAAAAAGCAAAATAAATTCTGTCCAAACTCCAGTACCATAAGATCAAGAGACTGGCTTAATTATGGAGTTTAAACTAACAAGTAATAGACAGTATTTTGTTCATCTGCTGTTAGAGGCTGGAAGTTGTAAAGCTCATCTTGGCAACTACTAAAGCTGAAAGTATACTGTGGGGTGTGGGCAGAAATCCCAGATTTGTATGTGATTGAGAAAGTTGGGGATTTAGGGGGCAGGGAAGGGAAGAAGTAGGAAGATTTCAACAAATATAAGAGTTAACACTCGAATCTGATTGTCAAACACTGTTCTAACTTGTGGGAGAACTTGCCACGAGAAGAAAAGTTAGGTGTATGTCTCTTTATACCTGGAAGAGGTAATCAACTCTAGTGAGTACATGGCACTTCCATCTTTTTTTCATTTGTAGACTATATATGTCTTCCAGGTGGCAAATATTTTAAGTTCCTATTTGTCCTTATTTCACAAGACATTGGAACATCTCAAGGGAAGCATGTTCACTTTCCATTATGCCAGTTTAAAGCCTCTAATGAAGTTTGAGAGAGGAATTTGGCCTATAAAACATAGTTCTATGTCTATGATACATATTACACAACCCTCCAAGGAACTTCAATAAATACAGTCGTTGAACTTCTGTAACACTAAAATATGTTTCTGGGCCCGTTGGTTTTTTTTCTATACTAGGAGGTTTCTGAGAACTGTTTACATCAGCAGTAGTGCAAATGGGAAATCAAATCATTAATTTATAAAATGGCATCTGGAAGTTTTAATTTCTGATTGATCTAGCTCCCCCTGGATATTCTATGTCATCCAGCACCATAGCTTTTGAACATAATGTAGCTGAAGTAGGTTAATATCCCACAGTTCAAGGCAGATTTCAGAGAGGTTTCCACCCTGCTGAATTGTTAACCAAGACTGAAGAATCAAAATGATTCCTTCTTAAAAATCTTTCAAGTATACCATAAAGAAATAAATCTACCAGGTAACTTTGAACAGTTTGTAATGCTGGTTCTGGACGGAGTCCTTTATGCAGACTGACTCTAGTTAAACACAAAGATGTCTACTGCTGCAGAAAATGAAATAGAACCACTAGCTCAGAGACAAAGGGCAGGGGAGCGGGGTTGGGGAGGCTGCCTCTGCTGACCCCTTTTAAATTTGCACCACATTTAGCTGCCTTTCTTTCCTCCTACCCCGGGGCATTTCCTTTTCTCCCCAGCTCTCTGATGGGGTAAGGGTATTTTCTCAGCTTGTGGCTGCACCTATGTTGCATTTTCTATGTTGTGTTTTTTTGTTTGGTGGGGTTCTTTTTCTTGTTGTTTGGGTTTGTTTGGTTTTGTTTTTTAACTCAGGCTCTATTACTAAGCTTTAGCACACTCTATCAGCTATTCTCAGATGATAAAACCAGTTCTCATGTGGAAGGCAACAGGTAACAGCCTCTCTGAAACAGAAAATTTCACAAGCACCTATCTGTTGAGGGATGAAGGCAGTCTTGG
The DNA here is from genome assembly GCA_013399075.1 of Chloroceryle aenea. Taxonomy (NCBI): domain Eukaryota; kingdom Metazoa; phylum Chordata; class Aves; order Coraciiformes; family Cerylidae; genus Chloroceryle; species Chloroceryle aenea. The sequence goes on from VWZY01008965.1 coordinate 19,352, forward strand.
ATCTCTCTACTTAAAGAAAATGACCTCAAAACAGGGCTTTTGCTCTTCTCAGCAGTGGCTCAAACAGTCATTGGCAGCCAGGAAGATGACTAGCAGTGGAGTGAAGTGATGGGCAGCCCTTACTTATACCATGCTCCTGAGCAGCCATGGCCATTTTCCTTTGTGTGCAAAGTAGAGCTGCCATGCTCTGCACCTGGGCAGTCAATGGGAAGAGCTGAGACTCCTGAGCAGCTGGCATCGTCCTCAGGAGGCCAGGGCAGCCAGCCCAGTGCCAGAGCAGTGACTGTGCTCCTCTCCTCTCTCATTCAGGGGGGTAGATACTGGTCCCTGTTGGACTAGGGCTGCTGGGTGCATCCTTCCAGGAACTGATCAGAGGAGGTGTACTTGTTCATTCAGTCCTGCCTGGAAGTGGTGGCTGAGAGCTGCAGAGGGATAGAAAGGCATTGAAACAGAGAATGTGGTAGCCCAAACTTAGGGATTAAATACAGGCAAGTAAAGATGAGGGAATTTCTCTGTGTCAGTCTGCTCTGGTGTTACCTCTTCTCACAGGCATACTTACTGTGTTATATTTATGTTTCAAAGTCATCTTCTGATGAAGCAGAACCTCTCTTCCCCTCTGGCATTTCCAAATATGAGGGTTTTTTCTTAATCTTAGATGTATGATCCTGGAACTGTGTACATTACATATCTATTCTGTGACTGAAGTCCTCAAGGGCACCATTGCTATTGTGTACATTAGTTAGCCAGTAGCACCATGAAACAGGAGCAGATTTGTGGGGTAAAAGGAGCTTGTTATAAGAGCCCTCATGCTCTAAGCCTTTGGGATATGAAGGCAGAGGAGAATTTGCAGTGGCTTTAGCCCAGTCCTGTAAGGGAAACACCCATTAACAACTGGTCAGCCCTTGAGAAAGTATTTTCAGATGTCCCTCTGGCTTGACTGTTACACCCTGACAGCCCTGCAGACTCTTGTCTTTTAGCTGGTTCTTGTGTAATACCAGATGTATAGCTACTAACTATGCAACTCTAATCGACATCCTCTCAATTTTAACTAGAAATGCCACGTGTAACAAAAAAATCCAGTGCATTTCTCAATGCCAAGTAGATTAGATCTGCTGTGTTGCCCTTGTCTAGAAAATGGTATCAAAGAAGGATGTCAAGTTTGTCAACAGCTACCTTTAGGAAATCTGTGTTGCCTCTTATCTTATTCTATTTTCCCATTATTCATTTCTCTTGTCAAAATTCTTTACTTCAGATTTCTTTCCCTAAGTTTTATGTACAAGTAAGGTCAGAACTCAGCAAGGGAAACAGTTGTTCAACTCTACATCAGTCCTTAAATCCAGCTATGATAGTAGAGTTGCTACTAACGTGATAATGATGTATCATGCTGTCTGAACTTAGGTACTTTTTAAACCCTCATTAAATAACTTGCTACTTCATGGCTTTGTTCTTCACAAAAAATATCTGGATAGAAATTAGCTGGTGTTTTGACATGACTACATCAAGCTCATTTGGTTTTCTCCTCCTTCATATCTATGTAAGCCTACCACTTTATTTATTTAGCTGTCCTGCATTTGACAATGGGTTTGGCAACATAACTTTTACTGAAAGCCAAATCTAAATTATTTTTAGTTTCTCCCCTTTCTTCTTTACATAGGAGCAGCTTTCCCCCTCCCACTCCTTTGATTTCATATAGGTGAGGAACCATTTACTATTTATTATCATTTCTTTGCAAGTAATTCTTGTTCTTACTTAATCCCTATTGTCAGTTACAAACATAGTTGGTTTCTTTTCTCCTATAAATACCTTCTTCACTCTTTGAAAGCTTTCGGTTTATTTCTAATACTCTTTAAAGCATTGTTACTAATCCTGTTGTGCTCCTCTGAGCCCCTCTCTGAAATTCTTCTCTTGTGCAAAATACAAATCTGATCTAATTTGTGTGCTTCTTGGGCTTGGAGAAGGCTTAGTCTATGTAATTTCTTACCTTTTTCAATCTAACTGACTTTGCTAACTAGTTCATCAAACTTCTTAGTCTTGAAACTAGAAACCTTAGTTCTGCATCAAGGAGGGAGGGGTGTTTAAAGCTTCTTCCATTCAAGTATAAATAGCATCACCCGAAGTTAGCTTTATGGAATTTCTGTCTGAGGTTTTCAGTGACTTTTTACAATTAGTCTAGTTTATTAAGTCAATCAGCACAATAATTTTGTATCTTTTAAGGAAAACTAGGAGATGCAGCAGGCCCTCAGAACCAATTTTTTTTTTTCTTTATATCCATATTCTGAGTGGTTTTGTGACCTGAAATAGCTTGTTGTTACCAGAGCAAATTTACATAAATGCATCCACAGGCAGTAAAACAAAATGAAACAACTTGTTCTGCCATTAAGAATAAATTATATTTAAAACTTTCATGTGTTTCAGAGGCCTGTAAAGTGAACCTAGTAGGGCAAAAAATGTGCTAATCTTTTGAAAAGCTGAAAACTATTTTCATTTCTGTGATGATGAGAAAAGCAAAAGCTAATGGGACTCTTGCATACTTAGAGCAATCTACACAGAAACATGATAAGACTTGTGAAAAAATGACACATGTACCTAACTATATTTTGTCAGATGTATAAAAAGTGTTTGAGTTATACACTCAACGTAGTTCAGCAAGATAATTTGGTCTGCTTTAGACGGCACATGTCCAGTAACTATTAAATTCAGAAAAGCTGAATTTCCTAAAGGGGCCCTGAGAGAATCGGAGACATTGAAATGGAAAACTCCAGTGCCTGGGTCTCACAGGTATGTTCTAGATTCACAGCTTTAACACCTGCATGTGTTCTATGGCCTCTGATTTCCATTTGAACCCTAAAGCTGCACTAACAGTCTTAAATGAAACAGAGCATCTGTTCAGCTCACAGTGATACAATCAGTGCTTTTCCGTGTTCTTGAATTGTTGAAAAGGGCATATTCCAAAAACTGACTGCAACCACAAGCTGACTCCAGAGGAACTACAAGGTAGTGGTTCAGTAAAATGCAAACAAGCAGAGCTTTATTGTTATTTATACTGATTCTTATCCCATCATTCTTTTATTGCATAAAGACAGAGCAAGTTAAAAAATATGGTGGGAAGTTACTGTGTTGGCAGTCGTATATGAATTTTCTAAAACAAACAATTTAAGGGCCCATTAAACAAACATCTCTCATTCTTGACATAAGATCACAGTGCTGCTATCTGCTTTTTAAAAGCCTAATTTACAACAGAAGGTGCAGGGTGGAATAAAAATGTGTGAGAAGAATCTGAGTAGGGCAGTTGCAAACATTCCCTCTGCCAAAGAGGTTTTTTATGTATAGGTAATGGACAGAGACACATTGTCTGCATCTTCTTTCAGTGGCATTATTCTATTCTGACCAGTCTCAAGTTAGAAACATAGCTTTGCTGCATTGTTTTTCTGTCATTACTGTATGAATAATTCTTGCTGTGGATTTGCTCTCATCATTTCACAGGTAATATTGGCAGTGATCTTATTTATGATGCAGGAAGACAGTATATATTTGTGTGTATAGTCCATTCCTATCTATTTATCTATGACCCAACTGACTGGTGATTGCAGTACTATGATAGTTAAACAGTGGCAGGCATTAATTTGTGAGTCTGGAATAAATTAATTTTAAGTTATCCTGAATTTGTTCCTTGTGGAAGAGGAATAAAAAAGACCGTCACATCAGGCTATTAACAATTTTCTTCATGGCAATTTCAAGTAAAAGTGTTTAGAATTAAAAGGTTTCACTGGTAGAGTACCAGCAATATAGGTCCTCGGGGTCTGTGACCAGGTGAGTTAGATGGTGTGAGACATTAGGGAGGTGTTTGTAGGTACTTATCTTTACTTGTGCACCTTGACTGTGATTGCGTACCCCATGAAGGCAGGGCATCCTCTGTGGTATTGCTGACTCAACTGGAAGCCAAAATTAAGCTCAGCATTTCAGATGTTCAAGGCCATAATAAACAGCAGTCCTGATTTAAAGGTGTGCTAACCTCACCCACCAGCTAGTTTCAATAGGCTCTTCTCTGGCCAAGGGAGGGCATGTTTACAGTAGAAGCGAAGCCCAGATGATCCGCAGGTTTGAGGCTTGAATTGCTTCCTATTGACTTTGTTAAAACCAGATTTGAGTGCTCCTTTGCTCTGAGATATTCTAAAAGTCGCTGTGCCCTCAAGGGTCAGCACATTGAGGTGCCTATATGCAATGTAAATATACTTGAAATGTGAGGCTTAGCCTTGTTCAGCCAAGACTAGCTTGGATCTCAGGTCATTACTGCTTTTGAGTTTCCTGATCCCCCTCCATGCTGTGGGAATCCTGGTCCCAGCAGCAGGCAGCTTCTGCTTTGTGAGTTACCAGATGACTGCTCAAGCACTAGAAAAATCACAGTCTAGAATTTTATTTTTTGTTATCAAGTAGTTTAATGTTAGCCTGCCTAAAACTATGCAAAAACCAATGAGATGTTAGCACTGTTAATAATACAACTTCAACAAATTTGGCTTGCTGTTTTCCTGGTGCAGAAAACCCTTCCTGTACCAGAGCCCTGGCAGGAATGAGGAGATTTCCACAAACTAATTCAAAGATGCCTATATTGCCTTTGCTACGTGGCATCTAATTGAATGCAAGATTTGCTGTGTGTCTTTGGGATGGAAAGTGTCTGTAGAGGTAGGTCCTGATCAAGGTCATCACTACAACACATGAGGGGGATTTCTGAGTTGATGTGGAGCACGCGGTTATGTTCCTGACACAAGTCTTCTCCCCTTCTATTTCTCACTTAGTTTACTCTAGAGGTGCTGACAGATGTCAGCTGACTGGTGAACAGTGTAATTTTATCATTAGTTACCTTATGGATAATGCCAGCATATGAAGGAGTCCTGACCCACTCAGCATGCCACTGGTCCTGATCTCCACACCCCTACTCCTCCAGGACACGAATGCCCTTTGCTTGCACTGCTACAAATGACCATGACCATAACAAACGACATGCTGGACATGCTGGACAAATTCGCTGATGCAGGTTAAAATAACGCAAAACATATATATTTTAAAAGATTTCTTTAATCTGACAGAAAACAAACATCCAGAAGAAAAATCAAAGGGAAAAAGAATTTGAGACCAGTTTTTATCTCAAACTGGAGTATTGTGAAACCATAAGCATACCTAATTGGTTAACACAGAAACCTACAGACGACAAAATGAGTTCTTTTTCTGAAACTTGTAAATGATTATGACTACAAGAGAAGACAAGAACTTCAAGTGTCTGAGTAGTAAGTTAAACCTTGACTTCTCTCCTCAGTTCTCAAAGAATTTTCCCTGACTGATTTATAGTCAGCATCACTTAACCAGCATAGAGCTTTCAGAACTGCAATATGGGATAACTACTAGGTAAAGATGTAGATATCACATTCCTGATTTGGGTCCTGTTTCATTAATTGTCATTAACCTGAATATAAGCCTTTAATTGTAAGTCAGTTGTAAACAATTGTAAACAGTTATGATTATAAAGTAATTGGCAACTGTTCTTTTTGCTTACATGGGAAAAGCGGTGGACACTGTCGCACTGCGTGTATTTGTAAGTGCTGACCAATAAGGAAGGCTGGATCTTCACTGGCACTCAAATACTAAAAGCTGATCTGCTTAATGCAGGTTGATAAAAGGCTAATATTCAATCCTCAGACAAAATGGCACTTGTTTTTCCAGGAATTTTATTTATTTTAGCCTCTATCTCGATACATGCAAGGACCTTTCTCTTGTAGCTACTTGGCTTTATGTAGAAATAAACTGATCTCTTTCCTTTTGTTCAGAAGATTCCTGTATCAGTACTATAAGTGCACCCAACAAGAATATTTAAACTTCATGTCAGAGCCAGATCCTGTTCATGATGGTCTAAATTCAGCCATTAAAGCAGTCTAAAGCGGATTGACTGCTAAAGATTAATTTGCCTAGCATTTTGGTNCCAGCATTTTGTTTTTGTGTGTTTTTTTGTCTATTTTTTTTTTTTTTTTTTGTTCCCATAAATTTCAGTAACACTGTTCTATTCATGATCACAAGAAAGATTTTTAGACCAACATTTATTTTAAATTGCTACAGGCTTATAGTGTAAGATACTTAGGTACTGGTCTCCCCCTCTTCACCATTCCCCCTTGTGCTTTTGAGCAGTTCAATGCTTTTTTTGACTAGTGTTACAACTTCAGCTCTTTTTTTTTATTCCTGTTCTAAATCAATATAATTCAAGGAAGAGAACTTCTTCCCATCTCTCATTCGAAGATGTCTTGCTGTCAGGAGTTTATATCCAATATTTATCTTCAGTGCACTTGTCTTAATGTGATCCCATTACTTACAGAGATAATCCAACCAGTCATTTTCAATTTATTATTATTAGGACTAGGAGATTTTCAGTGAGGAAAGTAAGTGGGACAGCAGAGGGAAGCAATGACCATTAAGGTTGTTTGTAAAGAATTGCCTTAGATGATTACTGGCATATAGGAGAGACAAGCAGTCAGTTTTGTTTTCAAATCTGTGGCCTTTAATTGCTTTAGTGTGTGATATGTTGTTACAGTTGTTGTTATATTTTTGATGGAAAGGGGCAGGGCATGGTCTTGTTTTTGTTTCATTCTCTAAATATGACTGCACTGATAGACAGGGAAAGGAAGATAAGCTTGGATATATTTGTTATTAAACAAAAAGCAAAACTCAAGGGAGAAGGTTTGAGGGATTTTGTTTAGTTTTGCCGTGGAGCTACTTTTAGATCACAACTTTGTAGAGCTACATCAGCAGAGCTGAGTGGGTGAGAAATATGGGAACAGGGTGGAGTGGGGTGGAAATAAGCAGGTAGGAGTTTCTGTATGTTAATTCAGAAATTATCTTTCATGAAGCCCTTCATCAATTTATACATTTTATATCCCCAGCATATTAAGCCAAACTGGTAGTGATTTAAGCAACTAGATTTATGATTTGGAAAAGTTCACAAGAGAATGTGGTAGTCACAGTGTCTTCTAATCTCAAAGAGAAGGAAAGTCTGATGGTTACATTCAGTTTCCTTGAATTTTGGATTCTTATTTCCCCTTCATTCTACTAAGTATGTCTAAAATCTAAAGAGTAGAATCAACTCTTCACTTCAAGGGGAAGAAATCCAAAGGTGTACCAGACAGCATACAAGAAGTCATTTTTTTTCACTCCAATGGATTTTTCTTCCTTTCTACCACTATATCCACATGGATATAGAAGTGGAAGGGCATAGCAGGGTCTATTCATAGCTGTTGTGATTTTTTTTTTTTTTTAAGATTCTTTATTTTATTTTTAAGTGGTACTTTTTGCAGCTCTATTGTTCAGAGACCTTTGACCACCCTCTGGATTGCATATCTTAATTTGATGAAATTGGTCACGTCTCTAATGAGACTGCAGTGACTTGATAAGTGACTTCAAGTACACGTACACTCTTGCTTTAACATCCAGTTCTGTCATTTGAAAAATTGTAACTGGTGTGTGATGTTATAACACAGTTTCAACATTTTACTTAAAGTGAACATTGTACATACAAATGCTATATGATGACTTTCAAGACAGCCAAATACTTTTTTTCCTTTTTATTAAGTTGGTTCAAATTTCCAGAGCTATTAACAATGCAGACAGAATGGTTATAATTTTCAAGCATAATTATGACTACCAAGCAGCTGTCTAGCTTATCTTCCTCTCCCTGGTAGCTGAGTATAGAATGATTCTTATCATTAGGACTTAATTTGATTAAAACCTAGAATATTTGAAAACTTCACTCAAGTTTTTTCCTCTGTGCAGTGTTAACAGAAGGGGTGCTGTTCACAGATTTTTTTTTTTTTAATACTTTTTCATCTGAATATTAGTCCATATTGAGTTACTAGATATTCCAACGTGTTTAACCATAACTTGTAATGAAATGAGGGAAAAATCTCTTATGAAGTGCCAAGTGCTGAACTTTGGTCTTTTTATATAATTTAATCCAATTAATACATATAATATAGATTAAACAGTGAAATAATTTACCCATGCAGACTTCACCCATGATCTCCATCATAGCAAAAGATGATCATCATTTGTGCTAATGCATTCTATATTCTGAGGTTTGTCTTGAGAAGCAAAGAATTTGTAGGTTTTTAGGCACCACCAGAGCTTGCCCTTTTGTTGTCTTTCTGATAATCTAATTTTAAATATATGTTAAGAGAAATGATCTACCAAAGAGTACCTTTAATCACTAACATTTCACCACAAGGATCATAAAGAAAAGAACAAGGGTTGAGATATGAAAATGGAAAAGAAAACAAGTTTTCAGATTTTTACCTATGTGTCTGAATTTTGTCTGGCTACAGGATCAGATCTTTGATTTCCTACACAACAGACTCTATCTGGTTCTTAATCCAGGGAAGTTTCTTGTCAATTTGAAGTGGAAGAGGCCAGAAATGGAGAGGAGGTGTAATTACAGTTTTCCATTGCATACTTCTAACTACACACTGAAACAGCTAGAGCAAAACTCCATGTTATGTTTTAATAAGATCTGTAGACATTTCTGTGATCCAATAGTTTGAAATTCTTTACAGGAATAATCCAGTGCTATTGTATTAAATAGGGGTTGTACTGGACTACAGCATGTTATCATGTAATCCATCATATTCTAGGGGCTGTGCTTACCTCATTTAGACTGATGTCATCATACTACCTATGTCTATCTAAATGGCATGTTTTGAAACTTAGGCTTCTTCCAGCACATAAATCCCAATCTCGTTATTCTCATCACAAAAAAACATTGCATTGAAAGTTCAACATAGGTAGTTGCATGTCCAGTAGTCACTTGTCTGGGAGCATGGTGTGGCCTAATAACAGTGTGTTAAGGGGAACAGCTTCATCTCATGGTTTGCTCAGTCATTGCACGGAGCAGCAATATCAATCAGACCTTTTCCTCTGTTTCTGGCAGTGGTTACGAAGGAGAAGAGGCCAACACCCACCTCTCTACAACATCCTTTCAGGTAGTTGTAGAGGGCAATGAGGTCCCCCCTCGGTCTTCTCCAAACTAAACATACCCAGCTCCCTCAGCCTCTCCTCATATGATTTGTTCTCTTAACCCCCTCATGAGCTTGGTAGCTCTCCTCTGGACACATTCCAGCATCTCAATGTCTTTGCTATAATGAGGGGCCCAGAACTGAACACAGTATTTGAGATGAAGCCTCACAAGTGCCATGTACAAGGGCATGATAAATTCCCTTCTCCTGCTGACCACACTATTCCTGATACAAGCCAGGATCCTGCTGACCTTCTTGGCCACCTGGGAACACAGCTGACTCATATTAAGTGGGCTGTCCACCAGCACCCTCAGGTACTTTTCTGCTGGGCAGCTTTCCAGCCACTCATCCCCAAGCTTGTAGCATTGCCGGGTGTTGTTGTGACCAAAATGCAGGAGCCAGGACTTGGCCTTGGAGCTCATACAATTGGCCCCAGTCTATCAATCCAACCTGTCCATGTCCCTCTGTAGAGCCTTCCTGCCCTTGAGCAGATCAACACTCACACACAATCTGGTTTTGTCTGCAAACTTACTGAGGGTAACTTTTCTTTTGTTCTTATACCAAAATGTGTCAAGACCAATACATGCAAAGCTGTGATTGTCACATCCTCCCTCAGTGAGGGTGAAGGCCCAAGTCTTCTTGTGTGACCAGGTGGTATGGGGGACATGCCATCCTCAGCCTTGCCTAAAGTATCGGTGTACTTTCACTGTGGTCTGATTAAATGCCAGGAGGACACCTTAAGGTGAAGTTAAATGCAGGACTTCTTTAAAGAATACAGAATGGCCAGTGGGTTAAGGGAGATGGTTTCTTGGCCGTTTCTTGTGCCTTTGACACAGCCTTTTTGTCTGTACCCAGGAACATTAGTAGAAAAACAGAGGACTAGAAGGGGACTGTCTGATCCTTTCTCATTCTAGTTTGTGGACTTCTCATTTAAGGGACTATAACCTTTATTGTACAACTTTTTATTTCTTGTCCTGCTGGAAGGTAAGAGGATCTGAAGGAAGAAGGGTTGATGGGTTGGTTTCTACTGCCCCTTGCTTGTCTTTAAAATCTATTACACACAAAATAAGAGCAACTCTTCCTCTAGTTATAAAGAAAGCCAAAGGAAGGGGGTCGGGGGGGAAGGTATTTTCTTTGTTTGAAAACTGTAGCAGATGTCTGTGGCAATAAAAAGGCAATTATACTCGTATTATCATGAGAATTTCCAGCAGGAAATCTTGACAAACTCAGAGTTTACTTAACTGAGATAAATACAGTAGATAAATAGCAAACTGAATTTAGTTTACTCTTGTACACAGGTGTACTACACATTTCCTCAAGCCATGATTCACAGCCATAACCTTTCCTAATCACAGGCACAGCAAGATACGTCAGGAGTTGGAAAGGGCTCATGTTATGAAACACAGCTATAGATCCAAACTTTCTCCAAAGTTTTGGTGTATTTGGAGCTGATAAACAGGCTTGGGCTCGTTTCTGTATCTCTAAATGGAAGGAACCAAAGGGTCCAATTTGTTTTTCACCCTAGACATTTTATGCTGCTCTGAGGATGCAAGTTTTTGATTGAAAATATCTATAGGGTGTCCTCCACTGGCACAGAGCTCATGGCACAGCTAAGAATTGATTTCTTCCCCTTCTTACAGCAGCCTGGGAAGCAGTTAGTCTCTGAGGCTGCTCTGATTTATACTGGGAACAAGGTAAACCCTGGCAGCACTTAGAATCTGGGAGGCCCACAGATAGCATGAGTGCAGTAATATAAGTAAGGGTAATATTCTGGGAATTTGGAGAGTTCTGCTCTCAGAGTGCTGCCAAGCAGTACTTCAAGAAAAATTCTCCATTCAAAATTTTTTCCAGACAGGCAAGTATAAAAAATATGTAAAAGCTAGCTGTACTCTGTTTTACCAGTCCCTTTGACTAGAAAATCACTAGACACCTGTCTGATAACACACCACATTCTTTTTGCAATTTAAAGTTTGTTAAATTAGTTCTTTTCACCTCAGTGAGACAACATTTGTATATGAAGGGTAGTCTTAGCTTGCAAAATCAAGTTTGAAGGAGGCTAGTTAGGCTTTCAATTTTCTTTCTTATCAAAGAGCAGCTTAGAAATGTGTATGCTGTTTACTGGTTGTGCTGCTGTATCTGTGATACAGATTTACCCTTCTGAATATATTGACAACAGAAAAGTCATTGACTTTAGGACCATTGCGGAAATATTTAATAATTTTATTACAATAACCAGCTACAGTGGAATTATTAAACTAACTGGAAATGAATATCCAGTTTTCTCGGCTGTTTTCTGAGCGATCAATTGGTATTCAAACGTAAATACTTCTGCTTAGGTGGAAAAAACACCAACATTATACGGTAACATAGAACTTATAGCACTTTGATTAAAATATGCAGACAGTTGGAAGACTTGTTTTATCAACAACTTAATCTTGTTTGAGATATAGCATGTTGTACCACTTTAAAAGGCCTTAATAATAGGCTGTTACTGTTGAAGTAGACCATATTATAAAGGATGGAACATTAAGACTGTCACCCAACACTTTTTACTGTTCAATATGTATAAGTGTATCTGCAGTTTTGTTATTTAAACCCTCAGATGCTGCAGAACTGTGTACAAAGATTTTAAGCCACCTCGGTTATCTACCCTCAAGTGTGTTGTTTGGCTATTGGAAGAAGCATAAATCAGAGCAATCTAAAGGCTATTCTGTCTCATGGCAACTGTTGTCAGCACACTGTTCCTGTACGCAGGGGTTGTTAACCATAAAGATCTTCCTTCCATGTACTATTTTGCCTAGCTTCATGTCTTGTACCACCACCAAGAAAAAAATACAAGGGGAGTATCTTTATATCATGATAGACTTATGAAGAGAGTTTCCAAATGGCCACTTAAGACAGCCTTTTCCTAATGGAGAAAATAGGCTTGGAAACAACCTTGAAGTCTGATGAGCATCCTGATTGAGGTGGGACCAGATGAATATTAACGGTTGTTTGCCACATCCTGGCAAGAATTGATGGTATAGCCATAGTCCCGCGAGACTGAATCACCCTGCTGAACACCAGCCTTAATATTTAGTTTCATTTCTTTGTTAGATATTGCTCAGTTCTCAGATTGTGGCCATCTTTGAATGACTGCACACAATTAATCAAATAACCCTTTACTCAAGGTAGTCCCCACTAGGCAGAATTCAACTATGAAGGGCTGAAATAAAAATAAAAAAAAATAAAAATTCAAATTGAGCTGTGAGAGTATTGAGTGGATTGAGTCTTGCAGAGCTCTACACTGGAGTGTTCGTTATAAAATTTATGCTTACCAAATTGAGGAGAAGGAGGTTTCTTGTATAACTGCCATATATGCAAGGAAAGACAAATAACCAGAGCAGTACAAGCAATAATACATACTGCAATTCTTATTCAGACCTAGCAATAGACTGAAAAATGCATGTTAAACAAGCTCCAATGATAAATACATTTGAGGAAATTGGCATTTATTTATTGAAGTTCCGTGTGTAATAACTATGATTAACTCTTCATAGGCAGTTCTTCACATAGATCTGCAAAACCAAACAGCAACACAACTGAAAAAGAACTTGTAAGTCTTGCTCCCTCTCAACTTGTATACGCTTGCTCATATTGTTTCTCTTGTCATAACAGACTGTGAAAAGTGTCAGTCCTGGAACTGGTTGTCAAGGCCCACTGCATGACTGAATTGCATATCCCACCCCTCTTATGGGGAAAGAAGTTGCTGAACTTACCACAAACTCTGTGGAAGGCAGAGAGAGGAGTGACACATAGAACAGAGCTCACACTTACAAAGGGAATGAGCAAGAAGTGGGTGCTAGGCAGAAAAATAGTTAAAAAAAAGTGTTTGTGGCAAAAGCCACAGTTGTGTTACTGACGCAGGAAAGGTAACAGGAGGGTCAAGGTCATTATCAGTATTGCATTGAATAACAGTAGGCTCTGTAGCATCCGGGAAAAAAAAAATCAAATTAAACCCAACCAGACAAAACCAACACAATGTGCAACTTTTCCACAGCACCTACTGCCATGATCTGAGAAGGAAAACTCCCCTCCACACCCCAGACTTTGATCAATGTAATGTGAGTTATGAATGGTACTTACTAACCAGGCATCTGAGAACTATGATTCCCCAGGGGACCAAGTCCTCAGTGCCCCCTGCAGTGCTTCCTGCTGGCATGGCCTTTAGCAATAGGACTGCGGCTTTGTCCCCAGTTACAGTGCACACCCACTTATGGGGCGTGCTGATTGGTGTGACAGCAGCAAAGGAGTGAGAAAAACATTGCATTTGTGCAGAGCTTTACCATAGGAGGCAAGAGCATTAGCTGCCCAGGGAGTTTTCAGAGTCTCCTCTGGAGACATTCAAAACCTGCCTGGATGTGTTCCTGTGTGAGCTGGTCCAGGTGATCCTGCTCTAGCAGGGGCAGTTGACTAGACGATCTTTCTAGGTCCCTCCCAATCCCTAATTATCTGTGATTCTGTAACTCTACCTACAGCACAGGTAGACCCAGGATTTCAGCTGCTTCTCCCCTCCTCTGCATTTGGAAGAGTCCCTGGCTGTTGCCCAAGTTCCCAGTCTAACCCAGAGCAACCTTAAAGCTGCTCTAGAGCTGTTTTGTTGCCTGCAACATGCTGCTGTTGTGCAACCTGCAGAACTGCATGGTTCTGGCATACCCAAGCCATGCTTGGGAATTGGATGCTGCAGAGTTGGCTTTGAGCTAACTGCTGAGGACTAGGCTTATGGTATCTGTAACCGTGCAAATGTGGCATGAACCAAAATGTGACTCAGAATTTATGTGCGAGTTTACCCAGCATTACAACAAAGGAGTATCTCCTCCTACTTTCCCAGCTCTGGAGACCAGTGGTGCTCAGAAGATGGGTGCAGAGGTGTATCAAGGTGTAAAGATCAAAACATGGCCTTCTATTTCTGGCATTATGAGGCAAACCAGAGGGAAAACTGGGAAAATTGTCAGGGAACAGATTGTAAAAGCATGTTTGATTTTGCAATTCTGCAAATTGTAATTTCTAGCATATTACTACTAATGTATTATAGCCTAATTTGATCTCTAGGAGAAGACACCTTTTAAAAAACAATGTTTTCTGTGAAGTGATCAAACAGGCAAGGAGGCTGTTGTTAGGGATTGGGTTGGTTTTGTTTTTCTTCTTTTTGCTGCTGAAGAACAGTGCTCTTATTTTATGTCCGTGGAATCTGTTAATGGCCATTTCCCTACCTCTTTCTATTTTCTTCCTCCTTTCACAAAATGTTGGTCTCTGCACCTAATTTGGTGTCCCTATTACTGAGCTAATAGCACATAGAGATGCCTATTAATTCTGCTCTATTGGAGTACGTATGCAGCGGATGGTATACCAGGGAGGACAGAAGTTTTGAGCAATGCTGTTTGTTACCAGTTTCATCGTGCAGTACCAGTTGTGAGGCTTCCCTCTCTCCCATTCCATCCCTAATGAGACTGTGCCTGGCTGTGTGCTTTGGTCTCAGTTTGTGGGACTTCACTGAATCAGGACAAGCAAGTCAGTGTTCATTCTTATCCTGTTCCTATACCAGTTTTCCTCAGCAAAGTCACCATCTATCCAAGGTGGTCTTTTCCTGAACTGTATTAGTAAAATGTATGTTTTTCTTTTGATTGGGAAGATGTTCAGAAAGTCCTATTTTTCCTCTTTTTTTTTTCTCTTCCCATTCCTGCTTTTTTTTTTCTCTTCTTCTTCCCTCTTTTTTTTTTTTTTTTTTTTTTTTTTTTTGTGTTGTTTTTGCTTGTTGGTTGGGTTTTGGTATGGTGGTGTTTTTGTTTGTTTGTTCATTTTGAGCATTTGNTTTTGGTGGAGACAAACCCCCATCAATAAGTGGGTTTTGCATATTAAAAAGTATGTTTTCCCTTGTTTCTGCCTTAAGTGATTCTATCCCCACTTAAAACACAAATGTATGTATGCACGCACACAAACAGCCCCAAGAGTACAGAAATTATTTACTGAATGACTATTTCACTAGGAGTAGATACTGGGTAACTTTTTTTGTGACTCAAATATTTTTGGATTCAGCTGGATTACTCATAAATGTGAGGTTACTGAGGGATAAAAGCTTTTGTAGGTTTGGAGCACCAGATTTGCTTTAGTTCAGGTTTTGCTTTGTCAAATACTGCTTAATTATAAAAAGTACGCATCAACATAAATAATCAGAAAAATAACTTTGCCTAATAGCATCATTTTAATTTAGGGTTTTTTTGTTGTTGTTTTTAGGTTTTTTACTGTGTTTAGTGGTATTGATTTATTTTCTAAAAGACTTCCTCTGATTTTAGACAGAACTGAAATCAAATCCCCCAGGCTTTAACTGTGAAGCTGGAGCAGCTTATTAGGATTTTTAACATTCCAAGTTGCTTTCTGAACAGATTGCACCAGCTAGTTGATGAAACTTGAGCTAATTACTCTAATGTTGACAAATGTACTAGCACAAGAAAAAGTCACATTAAAAAAAATAAAATAAAATTTGAACCTCTTCAAGAAATGCTAAGTAGACTCAGTGATTTGTGGGTGTAATAGAGGTATTTTTTCAGAGATTTCTTCAGGAAAAGGATAAAAAAAAAATTAAAAAAAATCCCTCAACTCACACACACAAAAACAAACAAACAAAAACAATTAAAAAGAAAAAAAACACCCCACCCCACAAATAATGCAAACTAGTATGTATGAACATTGAGCCCTCATCTGAGAATTGTTGATGAAAAATATTTAGGATTTTAGAAAGTTGAAATCAATCAATTTGATAGCTGATAGGGTGAGAAAATACCTTCTTAGAGTGGTCTTGTTATGTTAGGAGGTACTGTGCATTCTACAGAGCTTCTTGGTCTGTAGCATTATACCCAGTAGAACTGGGTCATGATCACTCAGTGCAGCCAGTAGCTCCATGGGGATCTCCTATGTGCTGAGTTGGTTGGTACAGCATGGAGTTCCCTGGACTTGAGTTACTAGAGGTAAGTGAGCTTAGCCTACAAAGAGGAGTTGGTACCACAGAAGAGTCTCTGCACTTTAGGAGTGCACAAATCATCCATTCTATAGATTAGGTTAAATCCAGCCTTGGAATAGCTACATTAAAATCTGGAGAGATCTATAATTCCTGAAATAAGGTCAAATTTAGGCTTGCAATAATTTTTTTTTTTTAATTTGTGCTTGACTATGTAGAAGCAGATTTTTAAATAATGAATTAATTAGTAAGGATATCATGTTATGATACACTTATTTTAAAGAAAATCTGAAAGAAATCCATCACCACCACCCCAAATGAAGTATAAATTTGAAGACATGAATATGTGTTGAAGGTAATCCAAACACCCTTAATCCTGCACAAATCTTGCTTGTCAAAAACCAACCAAAAATGCTTAACTGATTGCTGATAGTTCAGTTCAGTGCTCTTTAATCATAACTGGAAGCAATGTGGCTATATGACATGAAGGTTTCCTGCCATTTAAACTTAATATGCCTCAGAGAAATGTACAGTCTTCTCTTTCTTTTTTTTTTTTCTACTATTTACTTAATAGTTTTGACCTTTCAGCAAATTGTCCTTATCCGTCATTACAGTGCATGATCAATCATTTCATGCCTTATATATAAAATATCAGCAAGAGGAAAACGTTTTTGTTATATTGCTTTTCTTGACGTTTTTTGTTTTGTTGTTTTGTTTTGTTTTCCTCCTGTTTATCAGAGTAGGTTTCTGTTTATTAGGAATAAAGAAGGAAGAAAAACTTCAAGTTACAGTGCTATTTGTTAATGGTCAGTACATTAAAATGTACTAAAAAAGCCATGCTTGTGTGTCAGAAACTTCCTTTTGAATTTTTAAGGAATAAACAAAGACAGAAATAACTGGGGATACTATATACCTGTCCATAGATACATATACATGTGTACACCTAGCATGAACATGGTCTGTGTGAGGACAGTTCTTTAATTAAGACAGGACTTTAGATTTCTGGAGATTCAAGTAACCTTCATCTCAACCAACCTGTGCAAAGGTAAAATTTTAAGGAACACGTCTATTGTAGGAACTGAAATGGCATTTACAAACTCAAAACACTACTTAACAAGATTTGTAGGTGAAAGCCATAATGGTTCAAGGATCATGAGCTTGTAGGAACACACTGTGACACTCTATAATATTTCAAACTGAGGCCTGAACAGTCTGCTGTTCTCAAAAGACTCTCTGGTTTAAATGTAATACGTAAACATGTCTAACATTTCTTTTCCAGAAATCGCATGTAGGCTGCTCCCCAGAGGAGCACTTTGCTATGTTCCAGTGAGCAGTATAGGAGAGGCTGCTGGCTTATCTATACTGTTCCTGGAGAGCAGCACAATGCTGCTTGTAATGAGGGTTAAGTGATTTAGGATGTGAAGTACTTTTGGAAACCATGCTTTTTGCTTCTCATCTTCATTTTACTGATTATAAACCAGACGTAATAGCACTTCTTTACTTCCCATGGGATGTTGAGAAGATGAGTACATGATAGATTGAGAGAGCTGTAGCTACTGCATGGTGACCCAGTAATGGGTACCTTCAGGTAAACAACTTCAGCATAAACATCCAATTGCATCCCTAAACTAAAAAATGCCAAGTGTATGTTTAAAACTTCTTAAATGGTTTATGTGGTGTTGATTTTTTTTGCATGGTGGGGAGTTCTTTTGTGTTGTTATTTCAGAGAGGAAGAGTAGTCATGCAAATTATTTGGAAAGAACAGGAGAACTTGAGGGAATACCCATCAGGCAGAGTAAGAAGGAAGGAGACCAAGCATGTAACAAACTTCAGGCATATATCTTTTGTGTGTGTGACTATTTGCCATTCCTTCTTAACTGAAACAAGTTAGTCTCCCCAGTGTCTGTGAACACCAAGGACATCATTCATTATCTGAACCTTTAAAGTGTCATGGTTTTATCTGGGATAATTGGAGTTTTTCTATCAACAGTTTTTCTGTGATCCTAACAAAGATCATGAAAAGGAAAATACAAAGAAAGGTGAAGATACAAATGTGCTACTAAGATTTGGGGCTTGTAAGGCAAGTTTTGCACAGCTCTAGTTATAATTCTTTAAAATATACATACATTCCTTTGATGTTGTATTGGAATAGAAGCCATACATAATAATAATAGCAACTTAGTTGCTGTTCACTGCTGCAGCCAATGAGCAGTAGAGAAACAGGGGAGGGTGCTTTGAAGTGCTTGGTACTACCCAGGAAAATATGCACTTCAATGAGAACCTACCATGTGCAGGAGGCTGTTGTTGAGCTGAGCTTTAAAGGCAAAAGAAGAGCAGGAGCCAGAAAGTTCATCTTCAGGTCTGTATCTGAATCTTCTTGAAGCTTGTGGAGACATTTATATTCTCATCCAGTACAGCTGATAGAAAGGAGCAAATTTTGAAGTTGAGGTCCAAAGCAAAAATGCCACAGATTATGGACCTGTATTTCCAGTTCTACTCTGGTTTTGATCTCTTAAAGCCTTGCTCCTCAATGGCTTTCCAGAAGTGCAGTTCAGTGGACCCAGTAAAACTGGAGGGGAGAACTGTGTAATCGATTTTTATTTTGCAGAACAGGATACAAGCACAAAGCAATGTCTCATGGAGGTGCCTTGTGCATGTTCCCCCATCTTTGTAGCAGCATAGGTAGGTCTGCATCCTTCATCCTCTACTCAGAAGGGCAGAGTATTGCTAAAGTCATTGTCTCTTAATGGGGTTAGTTCTCTTCAGCTGATTTAGTTAATTCATACTGAATACAGGAAAGAATGGATGTAATGAATGCACAACTGATCAAAAGATCAAAACCATTTTTTAACTTAGTATTTGATTGTTCCTTCTCCAGGGTGACCCTTCATAGCATTGCTCTAGCCTTTTTAAATATTTCTGAACTTAAGTGCTTGATTCTCTGTATCCCATTGCCCTTTTTGCTATTACTTACAGCACTGCAGCATGTTACCAAGTAAGAATATCTTTCACAGGACGGGACAATAGGCCTTCAGTTGTGTTGTCTTCAAATGGCATGTCCCACCAGTTTGTGCAGTGGAAAGCCTGAAGGGAAAGGCAAGTAAGTGCATGTGCAAGTCTTGCACTGGGAGGGAATAACCCCATACACCAGTACAGGTTAGGGTGTGTAGAAAGTAGAGAAGGACCTGGGAGTCCTGTTGGACAAGAAGTTGACCATGAGCCAGAAGTGTGCTCTTGAAGCCAAGAAGGCCTATGATGTCGTGGGATGTATTAAAAAGAGTGTGACCAGCAGGTCGAGGGAGGTTTTCCTCCCGCTCTACTCTGCCCTAGGGAGGCCACATCTGGAGTACTGTATCCAGTTCTGAGCTCCTCAGTTCACGAGAGACAGGGAACTACTGGAGAGAGTCCAGGGCTACAAAGATGGTTAAAGGACTGGAGCATCTCTCTTAGGAGGAAAGGCTGAGATGCCTCAGTCTGTTTAGCCTGGAGAAGAGAAGACTGAGAGGGGATCTTATCAATGTTTATCAATATCTAAAGGGTGAGTGACAAGAGGAAGGGGCACTACCTTTTAGTGGTGACCAGTGATAGGATGAGGGGCAGTGAGCACAAACTGGAACACAGGAAGTTCCACCTAAACATAAGGAAGAACTTTTTTACTGTGAGGGTGTCAGANACAGAGCCTGGAACAGGCTGCCCAGAGAGGTTGTGGAATGTCCTTCTCTGGAGACTTTCAAAACCTGCCTGGATGCATTCCTGTGCAACCTGCCCTGGGTGACCTTGCTTTAGCAGGAGGGCTGGACTAGATTATCCCTAGAGTTTCCTTCCAATTCCTACCAGTCTGTGGTTCTGTAAGGAAAAAAAAAAAACACAAATAAACACCAAAACAAAAAAACAACCAAACAAAAAAACCCAAACCAACAAACAAACAACCAAAAAACCCAAGCAGCTGAAAACAAAACAAAAAACCAAAACCAAAGTCTTGTGCCAAAGAGCAGATTATTTTTGTTTTACTCCTCTGTACAAAACAAAGTTAGTTGTTGTTTTTTTTTTTCTGAGAGAGCGCTTCATTAAATCTTTCATGTCCAACCGAGAAATTGTGATCATTGCCTAGTCACTTTGTCTGCACCTCTCATGATGTTTGCCTTCTCTCTGCCCCTTCTCCCTTTATGAAGAATCCTGTTGAATCACTTGAACTGAAGCTGTGCAATCTTTGTTACTCCTTAATGCCTTCCTGTCATGGCTTTTTTTCTATTTCTGTTATATCCTTGTTAGGAGAGGAGATCAGAACTGCACAGATGATTTGAGATATGAGTACGTAGTGGATGTATAGTGTCGTGACAACATCTTCTGGTTTGTTCACTGCTCCTCTCATTCTTAACACTGTCTGCTTGTTTGATCACTAGTAAGCTCTGAGGTGGCATGTTTACAGAACTAGCTAAAATAGCTCCAAGATTCTGTTTCTTAATGGCAATAACTAGCATACAGTCACTGTGAGATGAGGGGATGTCTTATTTTTCACCATGTGCACTGAATTTAATTTGCTCTTTTATTATGTTTACATTTTACTATTATGAAATTCTTTCACAAATCTTTAGTATTAAATTTATTTTTTTTCTGACTCTCAATTCAGTATTGCCAGCAAGCCATGTTTGTGATTGAGCACTCTGCCATCACTATTTAACCCCACCTCCAAATCTCTCGTGTCCCTGGCAAGCAGTCGGACCTGCCATGTCACTGGTGGGCTCCTGCCTTTTCCTGTCTCTACTGTATGTAGCTGAACTTCAACCCAGAGTGGCATG
>VWZY01008965.1:40225-71815 GCA_013399075.1 Chloroceryle aenea
TAACCAACTTAAAAATGGAATTCACTTGATCTCTTAGTCACAGAAACTTAAAGCAAAGCAAATTAGTTTAAGGCACTATGTTGTAATAGAAAATATATTGGAAAGGGAAAAAGAGTAACATGACTTTGTGGAGTTCATCCTACCATCCTGCTGTGCACTGAATTTTGTAATACTGTAATGCTCTGACCTCAGCTGGGCTTGAGCTTTGTCTTTATCCCCTTAAAAACCTTATGAACATCTCTCCTTAGTCTAAAACTCTCACTAATACGAGGTCTCTGGGAGTGGTGGGGTTGTGGGATGGGTGTTTTGTCATTGGTTGGTTCACTGGTTGCCAAACAAAGGAACAAACCCCTTTTTTTTTAAGTGTCTTAGAAATGACTGCAGCTACCCATACATCTAACTCTTCACTGGGTTTAATTTTAGTATAAAGCTATTGATATAGGTACACTGCAGAGAAGAGCTTTAGTGGTAAAAGGAAAAGAATGTTTTTGTGTGGATGAAAGAATTGGAAGGTGGTGGAAGCAGTGACAGAGGAAGATTTGAATGGTGCAGCTGAACTATGCCTGCTTGGCACAGGGGAAGGAGATAAAAATAATTCCTTTCCCTAATTAGCAATAACACAGTTCACTGTTACAAGCAGGAAAACTTTAACTCCTTACTGGTGTAAACTGTGCTTTTTGGTTTCTTTATGGATTTTTCCCATCTATTATGTTAGAATCAGAACCACCTCACCAGCTTTCACAAACAACCGGTCCAGTTGTTTAATGTCGTTACAGACTTTCTGGCCTTTGCTTACTCCTGTTTTCATTAGGACCACCTATTCCTGCTCACTCAGTCTGTGAATAGTCACCAAAGAGTTAATTTGCACCTTAGTACAAATGAATGGATGGAAATTTCTAATGTGAGTATGGGAAACAATAATGATTTTCTGATCAGTTGCTACTTTTGCTTAGAAAGCAAAATTTAGATCTCTAGTTAGGAAGGATTAGTTGCTTTTACTTCTTGTTAGCTTGTTTTGTTTTCATACACGAGCAAAATGCTGTAATGCTTGGTTTGCAAAACCTCACAGAGAAATGTATTTGTACCTACCCATTACAGGCCCTTTTCAGGGGAGGGAGAGAGAAGAGGAAAAAAAAAACCAACCCAAACAAACAAAGGAAAAAAAAAACAACAAAAAAACCCCAAAACAAATGAAAAAACAAGGCCAAACAACAGAGTTTGAAAGTCTTTCTTTTGGGACTAATTTACAATTCTACTTCTTAATCTGTTTAAGTAATATGCACAGATGGTGGGAGAACTATACAAAGGTAATGGATAAACTAGTAAGAGGGGGCTGTTTTAAAAGAAAAGGCAACCTTAACATTTATATCTAATCAATATTGAAGTTCTAAGTCAGCTAAGTCCTGTATTCCTAGCCAAATGACTGAGCATAAGTGTATTTTTATATGGTTCTTTAACGTTAAGTGACAAGGAAAGGCAGACACTTAAAAGTATTTGACATTCATAAGCATCCAAAAGACTTTCTGTCATCTTCTATTTATTAATTTACTAGACTAGAAAAAGCAACAGTGCTTTGTCTTTTCCCTTTCTTTTGGGGCAGCAATCAATGCACCCGTGTCAAACCTTAGCTCTTCTCATCTAGACTTCATGGTGTCCATATCCCTTCTTCTCTTTCTCTTTGCTGTCATCAAACAGCTTTTTTTGTGCCCATTAACAGTGAGGAATGCCACATCTGGAATGTCTGACTCCTGGTCTGAAAGGATTAAAGGGACACTGAGTGTATTCCTGCCTCTCCTGAAGTCACAGCCCCCTTCAGCAGAAGCAAACTGAGTGTCAGTCAAAAATTGTTTGTAAAAAATTCCCAGTTTAAATGAAGTGCCTTATTTTATATATCTGCTTTAAGAGTATTTTGGGTGCTTATCTGGTATAACACAGAAAGCTTTTAATTAAATAACAATAGTGTTCTACATCATTTTGAATGCTGGTGTGTATTTGCTTTGCATATTTAGCTTTGTGTGTGAAATGTGTTCAGATTGTGTATACCATTCAGAGTAGAGTATAGGAATGAGGTGATTTTGAAAATAAAGGAAACAATCCTCTTTCTTTAAACATCAGAGGTGACTGTATGAAGCCTTTTTATTAAGTCTGTCCAAGAGTATTTAGGCAAATAAGCTAGTAAGCTGTTTTGGAAGAACCTGAAAATTTTGTCATAGGGAAATAAAGATGTTATTTTGAAATGGAGAGTTAAAGAAAAAACCCACAAAAAACCCCAACAAAACAAACCTTGCAGGGAAAACAGAAAACTTCCTGAAGGGTTTAAGTAGTGTACCTTGCACATTAAACAAACAAACAAAAAAATCCTTTTCACTGTTACCCATAACCAAATAAAAACTTTCAGCAAGTCAGTATGATTTGATCCTTTTAAAGCTGATTTTCATGTTTTCAAACTCCTATCTGTCTGTCTGCCCCTATTAAAAGCTATGAATCCATTGTCTGATTTTAACTGGAGTGCAGAGAGGAGCAGTTTTAGGGACTCTTGCTGTCCCTACAAGTTTCCCAAAAAATGGACAGAGTCCCACGGGTTCCTCTTATGGAAAGACTGCAGTGGGAACTTCAGTATCATATTAATACCTGAGTGTTGCAGGAATGAGTCAATCACAGGGAAAAGATTAAACTTCCCCCTTGCTAGATGGAAGAACCCAAACACAGCACACAGAACCACATGGAATGAAGCTATGTGTGGTCTGCCCTGTGCTGTTGTCATAATGAGGGGTATTTTAGGATTTGGGATTTTTTTTTTTTAATTTATTTTATTTTATTAAAGGGATAAATATTTCAGCAGTTTACTAGCTAGCACTGGAGAAAGGGATGCCAAATATCACCTCTTATCAAATATGTGTGTTTTCCTTTTCTATCAGAAGAAGAGAAAATTGATGTTCTGCAGATTCCTTAGTCAGTATCTGTGGAAAACTGTGTTGCTATGCCACTTACCTTGCTGTCTCCTTCTACAAGTGATCACAATGGAAATCCAGCCAGGGCTATTCAACTGCAGGATTGCACAAGCAGGCAAATACAGGTGACACTGATCAAGGATGCAGGGGACAGGGATTTCAAGTCATCTCTGGGTATCTCCTGTTGTACCAACAGTTGCAGGGTCTCCGGAATTACTGTGCAGAAATGCATCTAAGTGCCTCACCCCTGAGGTGGACAGGAGGTTATGCTTTGAGAGAAAAGGGGCCAATAGATGTTACTGCAGTTCATGCAATACAAGTGGGAAAAATTCAGAAGTATAATAATGTCACCTTTGGAATGACTCATATTAGTGTTTCAGCCATGAGGTTAATGTTACAAGCAACATACTACCAGCCAGAGGCACAGTTGTACTAACCTCTCCATTTCAGCATTTACACTGTGTGTGACACTCCATTTGTAAGCACACAAAGCACAGTTTAGCAATGTGCAGGGCGTTAGTTAAGATTCACATTGCCAAATTTTCTTAGCAGAGTTTGTTTTTGTAGCAAGCGCTGTGCTTGCTTGCAGTTAGATTCTGCCTTGTGTGTTTTATTTCAGCCTCAGTCCAAACATCCTGCTTTGGACCTGGATAAAACAGGAGCTTAACAATGGAAATGCTACCGGTGACACTGCTGCAGTTGCAAATGATGCTATTATAATACTTAGCTGGTATTCAGGAGCTTTCAGTCATGGGTTGAAGAGATCTGATTGAAAATCAGATATAGACATATATGGAGAATTCCAGGTTCCCCAGTTTCCTTGAAGTTAAGTGGAGTGGGCACTTGATTATTATGAAGGCTAGAATTGGATTGAAGAATCATACTTAAAGGTGTAATAGAGCTGAGAAAGTGTCAGACCTTGGAAGTACCTAGCCCTTGATTGTAGCAGCTGGAAGTGATTTAACAAGTACTTGAGGTGACAGAATCAAATGCTTTATGTGATGAATGGGCTGTTTCAATATAGCAAATGATTTTGCTCTTTAAAAATCAGAATTAAACAGTTTGGTTTTTGTGAGGAGTGAGATCACAGAGCAATGAAGTGTATGTGTGCACGTGCCTGGAGATCTAGTGTTTCATGTTAATCTTGTCTTTATAATAATAATATGTTCACTTTTTTTTCTTTTTTTTTTAATTTACTGCTATGCACTGGCCCTTCTCGATGGGAGCATGGGGAGTGAGTGTATTTTATGCATGAGGGTATCTTAAGAAGATGAAATAGCATGACCTATGTAGAATCAGCTCTTTTCCTTAATGACTTGTAGGATGAAAAATATATTTGCTAAATAATGTTTTTAACCAAATTTAGGAGGCAAATAACTTCATATATCTGTCACAAAACAATATTTGACAACTGGGTATCCAGATGAATATATACAAAACTAGATGCAGAGTTGGGAGGAGACTCCTTGCATTCATGCAAGCCTGTGTGTTTGGGGCGGGGGGGAGGTTACTGAAGTAGTGTCTCACGTTAGATTGAGTCATAATGGCTTGTTTAATGTTGTTGCACCTATAATTCATGCATCCTGTCTTAAAAGAAGTTCCACTCCTCTCAGCATTCCCACCATGCAGCAGGAAGATTTGTTTTTTCCATTCACTGCGACCAATACTTCAGTCCTTATCTTCCTATTACAGAAAAAGAAAATCCCACACTCCCAAATCTTCTTTGAACCTCACTCTATAGTTGTTCAGTGAGAAGAACAGTTAATTATAATGTTAAGCTCCCTTGTATTTTTGTACAGGAAAGGAAATGTGCAGAGAGGAAATTTAATGTTAATTTTTGGTCTTCATATGAATCAGAATTACTTGGGCTGTTAACTGCTCTGCTGTTTCTGTTCAATTTTGAACATGTTGAGTGATGGACACAGCCAGTCTTAAGGAACAGACAGAAAAGGAATTGCATTTTTAGGTTCAGTGTCTTAACAGCACCAGGAACACCTTCGTATGTCAAGGATGACTTCATATTGAAGTGGAGTCACACTGCCCCTTGTGATTTCTGATCTGACTTGGGGTCTAAGAAGGTTGCAGAGGGCTGGAGCTTCTAGTAGGGTACATGACTGTGATTTCTTTAGGGCTAACCAGTTAGCAGCAAATGATCTTCATGTCTCCTTTTGATTCCCCTAGTCAGCAATGAGACATGCCGATCTTTGAGCAGGCTCTAGCATGTGGACAGATGCAGCCTAAGTTCTTAAAAGGCTGTATGTTGACTCTCTCTCACTTTTTTTTGGATTGTGTATTGACTGCTGACCTCAGCGTCACTGAGCAGAGACAACAAACCTCTGCAAATTCGAGGTTTTCAGAGACAGTACTGAAATACCTCTGAGTCGACTATTACTCAAGTATATAGAGAAACATTATTCTTAAGACATACAATACCTCTTGATCTTTGATCTACCATGCTCAGAACTCTCAAGTGTTTTCTTCTCTTGTACATGACAGAACACCATATCCATGCACAGCAGGGGGGAAAGTCTGGCACATCGGTTCTTACACTGGAGCAGCCCATCATACAGCACCACCTTCTCCCTCCAAAAGCAGCCAACATCACTCCTTCTCTTTTGCTGTATTAGCTTCACATCCCAAACATACCTGTTATGTGAGGAAAGGCCTTTCATTTACAAGCAGAAAGCTGATACAGTTCCTAAAACTGGTAATGTAAATATAGCAGATTATCTCCTAAGCAATGCAGTATCAAAAAATAATCAAGGGTAGAAGGAATTTCACCAAATCCAAACCCTTCCCAGGGAAGAGTGAACTTCAGCATTAGGTCAGAGTTAGGTTCAGGTAGACAAAAATGTTGGTCCAGGCTGATGCTGGGAAGCTGTTCAGTTTAGGTTAGTGAAATGCTGTTAGTGGTGGCATGTTCATAGGTACTACCTTTATGTCTCTGAAAAACATACATTGTTACACCTCCCCCAGAACTAAAGAACAGGTTTGAAATGAACATTTTTTTTTTTCTTCAGAGATATTTGCATAATTACACAAAGTGTGAGTGTTAATGAAGAGCTAGTAATAAAACTGGATGAATTAGCATGACTGAGTGACTGAACGCAATCCTGTTGATCATAGAGTTAGGAGTGGTTTGCATTTTGCCAGACTTTTTTTTTATAGTAATCTCTTGCAATTGCACATTTGAATTTGAACTTTCATTAATTATACCTTTATTTCATGAACATGAAACTTCATTGACTTAAGTGTTTACATCAGTAGAACACCTATTCTAAAATATGTGCACCTGACAAAATTGTTAATGAACACCTCACCACCACCCCCAACACAAGTACATTTTGGAATCACTCCAGTTTAGGAAAGGTATGTTTTCTTTTATTTATTTTTTAACACTTAGTTCCCTCTTAATTATTTTTGTTTATTTGTTTTGTGGTTTGTTTTTTTTGGTTTTTTTTTTTTTTTAGCTTCCAGGCTACATTTGTGTGTTGTTTTTTTTTTTTCAAAAACAGTTATGTAGTGCAATCTCAGGATGAGAAAAATAGTTGTAGAAGCAGGATACTCCTTTGACAGCACTGTTATCCCCTCTACCATCTCCTTGTCCCCTGGTAGTATTTGTTACTGGTCTGCAGCCAAGCTGGTTACCTCAGCTCTGGTACAATTAGGTAGGTGAGGCATGCAAGGACATGTAAGAACAGTGGAGAAAGATGAGTTGTAGCTCAGCCAAATCACTTTGTACTGAAGTGGAGCCACTTGTGGGTTTTGTAATTCTGACTCTATTAGGAAAGTAATCACTGGAAGTGCCAGATTAAGGAAGAAGTAATGTCTTAATCTCAGTAGAAATACAGCTGGCAAATCAATTAGGTACCTCTGGCTTTGGTTCCTAGGTATGTTTAAACCTCATTGTTTTCAGTGGAGTTAGATCACGAGGCCCATAATGTCACCAAAAGTCAGTGTTGTGTCCCTTTACCTACTTAATCATGACTGAAAATATCACAAAGCACCAGTGTGTATTAGTAGATGATGTAATAACTCAAAGGTTTTCTTTCCTCTTTTGAGTACTCGCAAAAAACTTGCCCATAACCTAATGATGACAGTTGGGACAGAGAAGATGATTTTGTTGTATGTTTGAAATTTCTGCTGTCATAATCATTTTGACAGAGGAATTCTAGAAGTTTCAGTATGAAGTTTGTATGAAAGATAGCCTTATTCAGAAAATTTTCACGTGTGATTTCATTTAGAAATTAGATTTTTGGAAATCACGTGTGATTTCATTTAGAAATTAGATTTTTGGAAATGATTTTCTCACTCTACATTTTTGTGATTCCTGAGATTGTCCCATTTTTAGGCCTGGAATACTGAGATCTTCAGTCTCTAAACCTAACTGCTAAATATTCAAGTGCAAAGAAAAATGATGAAACTTTACAGTGAAAGCATTCCTTCTCTGTTCATATTCTTCCTCCAAAGATGGAACAGGCAAGGAGATATGTATCAGCTTTGGCTTTTATTAAACCAAATATCTGATAACTTAACACTGAAAATATATAGAATATAATATTATGTAATATGTAGTAAATATTTAAATATAGCTATTTAATTATTTAGTAGAACAAAAGACAGGGATTTTGGTAAACTATGTGACCCATTATATGATTTCATTAAAAAAATACAGAATATAATCTTATAGCTCATGAGTGATTTGAAGTGAAAACGTTCTTAGGTGTGTAGGAAGAAAATGGGAATTGTACTCTGGAACTGAACAGCCAGAAATACCTATATTATGGTACATACAGCCTGTGAGATTAATACTGTCAGAAAGTCACATGCAAGGGTGAAGACAGTTTGAAGTGTAGTTGAAATAAAGTTGGCAGGCCATAATTTTTTTTTTTTGACAGCAAAATAAATAAAACATTTTTTATGCTTAATGCACTGTAAAATAACCAAGCCCATACTGAATACCAGGAATTAAGAGATTCCCTTCTGCCTAGTCAAGTGTAACTGAGCACTCATAACGTGTTATTTGTAGAAACAGATGAGGCAAGCTGGTTTAGGAATACTCTAATAAGAAAACAGGTGAAGGGCATCGCAGTTCAAAGCAGGACATCCTCATTTAGAGCTCTGCTAAGGAGCAACACAGGCAGAATTCTGTTCCCCAGTGCTCTCAACATTAAAATCCAGTACTTCCCCAGTATTTTCATCTGGAGTTTTAAGCCAAATTTAGATCTTTCCTCACCTGTTATAAATCTATGCCAATAAATTAACATAACATTGCCATTCTTTGGGATGTTTGTGTCAAACACAAATATGGAAAGAATGCAGGAGAGAGAGAGAGATAATGGGGTTTAAGTTTAGGAATGTATTCAGGGAGCATAGGTCTGTTTTAATAATGGAAAACCTAGGAGTCACATTTTCTCCCTGTGAACCTGTGCCTTGAGCTTATAACTTGTTACATATCAAAATGATTTTGTAGAAATATTAAGCTATTTCTTCATAGATTTTTCAACTACTGCTACAGATTATTATTTACCTCATTATTTTTATTCTCAGTTCAGTCTTTTCCCTTTCCTTTCATTTTGTCAATGCCCTTTTGATCTGTTCCACTAGATCTTATGTAATAAGTGGTAAGAAGTCACCGTAAATAATTTAAAATTCTTGAAATTGTCTTTTCTTGAACTGTTCTCCCCAGCAAAATTTGAAGGTCACTAAGGAAAGTTAGAGTGGTATTATTATGGGTGCTTCCAGTTAGGGACCAGGAATTTGGCTCTTGTACTCTTGGCCTGGCCTTATTCCCCCTCCCAAGATGGAGACTTCCCCTGGAATCTTACAAATATCACAGTAGCCAAAGAAAGCTGACAGAAACAGACAGTGACATTCTACAATGCTATCATTCTGAGATCTGCTTGAAAAATATCATTGATATATCTGGGACAAAACAACAACAGCATACAACTTTTATATGGGAATAGTGTAGGACATAATAGACAATAATTGAAAATGCTGAATTTTAGATGATGGGACAGGCCTGAGTGATGGAAAGATTTGGCAGCTAGGTTCATACATAAATTTCTTCACAGCTTCATGAAGTTCAGGGATGTCTATGGAGACCTGTTTTTCTGAAAGCAGTACACTACAGGACTCCCTAAATTTTTCAGTGCATAATTAAAAAACAAAACAACCCTTTGCCTCTTAGAGCTTCTTCCTAAAAATTCTTCAATCTCTTAACCTTTAAATCTGGTCTTTCCAGCTTCTTCTACAGGCCAATTTATAGCTTTGCAGCTTACAACTGACAGTGATACTATGTACCAGTCAGTTGTCCCCTGCAGCTAGGTGTATCTAGTGTGAGAGTGGTGTGGAAGGAAATGTTGGTGCCATAAAGCACAGTGCCCCCAGGAATGCTTAGAGAGATAAATTAAGAGCAGGCCTGGTTATCTGTACAAAAATACTGTGCTATTCTCACACACTAGCTGCTTTGAACTTGCTATCAGTCTGTGAATAAAGCACATGTAGCTAAGCTCCTCCAACTCTCTCCTCTCCTATTGTGTTTCCTGGTATTTGCCTTAAACTAGTTGCCTCTTGCTAATTAGGAAATTGCCTGTCCCTAGTCAACTTACACAGGGACAGCTATGTGTTATGGCATCTTGACTTTTGCTTTTCCATTTGAGAATTCAGCAGCTGTCATATTTAGGTTTTTCCCCTTTAACAAACCCAACACTGATCTTGCAGATCATACACACTGCACTTTAGACAAGATAGATAATGACTTGAACTGCAGCAAATGGGACTATATGACATCACACTTTTGTGAGCAGACAAATCTGTAATCTTATTTAGTTTGACAGGTATAAAGGGCATTTCAAAAACTGATTATATCTGCTGTGATTTTAAGGTCTGGGATATGACTGGAAAATCTTCATCCAACCTATTCCTTAGAGAAAGAACTCTTCAAAAGAATAATGTGATGCCACTTATTTGGGGTATTAAAACACATTTAACCTTGTTTTTTGTTTGGTTTTTTTCCCCTATGGTGGAAAATATGACCTATTATCCCTGTGGGGACTCCAAGGGTGAGAGTGAGGTTCCAGAGCTGAATCTCCTCCAAATCTGGAGTTGGGTCTGCAACTGAGCTTTGCAGATCAATGTGAAATAAAACACTAAACATGAGAAACATCTGAACTCTCATGAAAGTGTGGAACTGTGCTGATTTTTACACAGAATTACACAGAATTATCATAGAGGCTGGACTAGACCTTTGAGATCAAGTCCAGCCTAAGACCTGACACCACAACACCTAGCTAGAGCATGTCACTAAGTGCCACATCCAATCTTTCCTTAAATACCACAAGGGATGGTGACTCTACCACCTCCCCTTTCCATCCAGTGGAAATTCCAGGCCATTCCAGTGTCTAATCACCCTTTCCATCAGGAAGTGCTTCCTGATATCCAACCTAAACCTCCCCTGGTGCAGCTTCAGGCCATGCCCTCTCGTTCTGTCGTTGGTTGCCTGGGAGAAGAGTCCAGCCCCCACCAGGTAGTTCTACCCCTTTCAGGTAGGCGTAGATAGTGATGAGGTCTACCCTGAGTCTCCTCTTCTCCAGGCTGAACAGCCCCAGCTCCCTCAACCTCTCCTCATCAGACTTTCCCTCCAATCCTTTCACCAGTCTTGTCGCTCTTCTCTGGACCCGCTCCAGCACCTCAATATCCTTCTGGAAGTGAGGGGCCCAGAACTGCACCCAGTACTCAAGGTGAGGCCTCACCAGTGCCAGATACAGGGGAAAAATCGCATCCCTAGTCCTGCTGGCCACACTATTCCTGATACAAGCCAAGCTCCCACTGGCCTTCCGTGCCAGTTGGGCTCAGTGCTGACTCATATTTATTTGGCTGTCAACCAGATCTGTTTCTTATTGTGGAAGCCCCATTGTCAGCTGGGGATAAGATTCATAACCATTATCTGATGTTTCTGTTNCCAGTACTCAAGGTGAGGCCTCCCCAGTGCCAGATACAGGGGAAAAATCGCATCCCTAGTCCTGCTGGCCACACTATTCCTGATACAAGCCAAGCTCCCACTGGCCTTCCGTGCCAGTTGGGCTCAGTGCTGACTCATATTTATTTGGCTGTCAACCAGATCTGTTTCTTATTGTGGAAGCCCCATTGTCAGCTGGGGATAAGATTCATAACCATTATCTGATGTTTCTGTTAATAGTCCGCTAAAACCATCTGTGATGGATTTGTGGTGCAGCATCAGTCAAAAGCCAATATGTGTAACAGCACCTACCTGCAGGGCCCCACCTTTGGGAATGGGATGCATAGACCTCAGCTGAATCCCTATTCTCACAAAGGAAGATTTGGGGTTTTTGTCACATCTGCCCAGCTTTGCTGGGGGAAAAGCTGATGCAATCTTGAAATCCAAGTTCATTTTCCCGAAACTTGAATGCCTCCCTAAAGCCCAGAGTTAGCAGCAGTGGGGATGGGATTCACAAAACCACCCACTTCTTCACTTAGATGTCAAAATAGGCTCTTCACGTGTGGATGGCACATTGATATTTTTATTTATTTATTTTAAAGTATAGCTGGCAGAGGTGTCCATCATTTATACAGAGGGCTCATCCTTAGCTAACTTGCACAAGCAGAACAGCTTCATTAGAGGGAGGGGCAGACCTGTTGCTGATCTCATTCTGCAAGTGCCACAGGCACCTCCACTCACCCCCCTGTACCAGGGCTGGAAGGAGGCCAAAGCAAAAGCAAGAACATAGAGAGAATAGTACTGGGATGAGGGATTCCTGAGGACTGTCCTAGGACGCTCAGGGATTTTTACAGTTTGGGTAGGATTTGAGGTGGATGTCAGCCTTGCCCTTGAATCCTGTCACTGAGCCAACCAAGTACTTTTCTTTTTGCCCAGCCAAAAGATGCTAGGACATGGTCATCTGTTGGGAAATGGAAAAGTTTTAATTTCTTGCTCCATCTGCATCACAACACAGTTTTCTGAAGAGCAATACTGAGACAGTCTCTTAGTGAATTAAGTGTGGCTTGCATGTTTCACCCTAGCCTTGTGAGACTTTTGTTATTGGAAGGTAAATTCCCCTGCAAGTTGTCTTTGATGCTAAAGGAAAATATTTCTCCGTAGTCCAAAGAAAATGCATTTAAAAATACTTTATAATGTCATAAACCATTAGAAAGTGTGGTTTGTCATACTGATAAATTTCTTGATGTGTCTCTGTGGCTGAAATTACAGTCCTTTAATCTGTGGTTTCTAGTCCAATCTTTAAAAAGGCAATTCTGTTGGAAATATTTTTATAATTCCTCCTTCCTGGCTTTTGTTATTAACGACTAGTCCAGTTCTGCTGTCACTAACATGAATGGAAATGCACTGCTGGTTATCTTGGTAAGGACAGAGCTGTATGGGGTATGGATTCCTATTATGTCCTGCTGGAACATCATCATTTTGTTAATTGTCATAGTGTAAATTTTCAGGCTGTGTATCATGAATATTAGTGAATTGATAAACTTCCTATAGAAGAGGTGCTTCTTGTCTGTATAATGCACCCAGAGGGGTTCATGCAGGATGAAATTAGGCTTGATTTCACTCCATTTTGGGATTTGTCCCATAGGGTTTTTCCTTTCTCCTTTTGGTTGATAATGTAGGAAGATTCCGTAGGTGAGTCAGGACTGTATCCTTAAACATACTGCTTTGAAGAACATTGCCACTTAGCAGTCACTCCTCATCTGAACAGCCTGGAAGCAAAGCTAAAGTGGGGCAAGTGTCACCTCTCTGCTGCAAAAGAACAATCGGTGCTGCCAGAGTCCTGGCACAACATGTTTTCAACAGAATGGTGTGATTCAGTTGCTGACAGAAACAATCTTGACAAGTAAGCTCTTAAGTCTGCCTGTGTGTATGACAGAGATTGAAAATATTAATCCTTGAAGAGATGGATGTGTATTTTATTGGACCACTGGTTATTCTTACATGTCAGAATTGCTTTTAACTGGGGGGGGTGGGGGAGAAACAAAAAACCCCACAAAATACTGTGAATAATATGTATGATGTCTTTAAGAAACACCAACTTTGAAAAATATGTTTATTATTGAAAGCTATTCCCTGCAACTTCATTCTTACCTTTGTTATTTTGTAAGCTCTGAACTCAGGCAGCTTTGAATGCAAAATCATGCAGCACTTATTATATAGTTTGAAATATTCTTAGTCTATTACTTGATAATTGTAAAAGGACAAACAAAAACCAGTTTGGAAGTGGAAAATGCCATTTCACTACAACCAAATTATTTTAGTGACTCTGTTAATTTTAGATAGGAGAAGGAGGCTGTGTATCTCAAAAATAAGCATCTTTTTCTGCTCTTTAAGAAAACAGAAATCCCAGTTAAGGAGGGAAAAAAAAAAAAAAGACAGCAATTACCTTCCAAAAAGAAGTCTATAAAGTGGATACCAAAAACCAAACTCACAGAATAGTCTTGAACATTTGTAGTGTCTCTTCTTGTGGGGAAAAAGATCCATTGTGTTAATGCTAACAATGAATAATCATTTTAACACCTGTATTATTTCATTGTCCTTGACCTTATTGTGGCAAAAGCCTCTTGGTTCTGGTAAGAACTTTTATTTGGCAGGCAATTGAAGCACAGTCTGAGCTACTTTACTGATTGAGCCTTAGGTATCCTAGATAGGGAAAAGAAAAGAAGAAAAAAATTGCCTTGCCTCTGGATATGAACAAAACTCAGTAGTGTTTTCAAACTTTATTGTGCATTACGTGTACTTCATTTCAGACACTGAAATGAAGATGCTACCTAGTAAACCAGACAATACAAGGTCTTTAAAATTTTATCCTCAAATCTACAGTAAGCTTTGTAAATAAAATCTTCATTTCTTTTTAAATTAGCAGAGGCCTAAATATTTTATCTTTCTTACTTCTTTGTTCCTTCCTCGGTTTTAGAATTATTATTTTTAAACTAACCTGAATCTACATAAAATTTCAAGTCAAAATATTCTGATTTTTAACTTGGATATCCATGGTTTTCATAACTGAAGTTCATGGGTAATGGTTAAATCCTCAGCAGCAGCCATGGTACTAGTTTTTGTGAAGGAGAGTTTGTTTTACTAACTTATTATTTATAATGGAGCAGGGTAGTCCTTGTGCTGTGCAAGCATGTAATTGATTGACTTATTCCTGGAAAGGATGGAAAATCTACCAAAGAATGTTAAATTCCCTTACAGCCTGTCAAGTCACTGTATAAACAGTATCTTTTTACTTCTGTGCCTCTTCTTTCCAAGTGATGATGAAATACTCCCCATGAGGAAGTCTCAGTTTAACAGGCTTACAATGAAAAGATTTTAACATAAGTTTGTAGTCAAGCATGAATTCTTTTTTTAACTATACAAACATTTTGATTTAAAATAAGACAACTACTTGACTTATTTTCCTTATCTCTTCTTTGGTTCAGAAAATGTGAATTAATTTCTTCTCAGATTTATAAGTTACTTTGCAAGTCAGCAGTCCCAGGAACTTCTTAATTCTATATGAAACTGTCTGTTTCTGGTTCTAGGGGAAGGATTAACACAGTAAAACTGTGGTTAGATCCATTATTTTACAGATCCACATGTTTTCCCCTGAAGCCCTTGATGCAAAACCATGGTGTGCTTCAGATATGTGTTCTCTGAATGACATGAGCCCCTTGGCATAATTCTCCATCTCCGAGTAGAAGTTGCTACATGATGAAGACCAATATATATGCTTGATCTTGCACCATACACAATGTTAGGGCAATCATGGGGACACTTACCCAAACCTTCACAGGCACTGGGCCAAAAAAGGAAAGATTCTTAAAACAATTAAGGGTGAGGAAATGTGGAGTGAGAATACCAGGGAAATATAAGAAAAACTAGACTTGATTCTTTGGAGCCTAGGACTCCTTACCTGGTTGAAAAGGAAAACAAAAGCTCTTGCTTTCACTGAGGGTGGTGAGGACAGTGAAAGTTACTTTCCAGATCACTTTCCGACTTGTCTTCTGCAAGTCTCTTTGGAGCACCTGTCTATCATGAAAATAATTTATTTTGTCATGCCCAGTAACACAGTTATAGTCGGTTTATGGAAGCTTATGTAGCGGTTTCACCTCTAGCTTTACCCTCTGTTATACTACATCACAAACTCATTTAAATAGTGATATTAATGTTTTTAGAGATCACTACAAATGGTTGGCAGCATCATTGCAGTTAATGTCTCGTGGGAGCTATACAAGGGAATTTTATCAGCTTCAGGCCGAGGTATTTGATGAAGTAATAACAAACTAGCTTTGAATTGTCTTTCATTACCCTTTATCTCTCCTAGAGAGAAAATAATCTTATTCAAATTATAATGGCCTCTGTTATCAATGTGGTTTACTATTTATTTACCTGCACATGGACATGCAAATGTACAGGCATTCTCCTTTTTTTACCATACCTGTAATGAAATTCATTAGCTATCAGAATCACGCATGACCACAAATTACAAACTAGTTATTCAGAAGTGTAATTTCCTTAGCACAAAAAGCATTAAAAATAAAATTAAAATACAACCTTTTTTTTTAGGAAAAATAAAAGTACCTTGATAAGGTGGAAAATCCAATCATTAGGCTTTAACTGTACCTTCATTTATCTTTGAGACAAACATGATATTCTAATTCAGAAATAGATAGGCTTCCTCATGTCTGGGCAGACAGAGAGACAGGAAGAAATTTTTATCGCTGCAGGGGGAGGGAAGTCCTGGGATTGGAGAAACGAAAGAGATCCAAATGTCAGAGCTTTGGCTCTCCCTGACCAAAGCACCTAAACTTTCCAGGACCAGACTTCTTTCAGCCAAACAGGTAGGAATGTGAGACATGTATGACATGGTTCTAGGTTATTTTTGTTATTTACTTGGTGTTGTCAAACATTCAGTAGAAAAAGGGAATGTGTTAGGACATAACTGTGAAGACACATACTGGGAAAATACTTATTTCTTCAATGACTAGGTAGCAAAACAACTGGATATGTGCTGGTACACGTGCTCTTTCTACCTCAAATGTATGCTGAAAAGACCCAAACCCTACAAACTTGGTCTAGTGACTGTAAATCAGACAGCAGACATCAAAACATTTTGTTACTTGTTCTTCTTTTGAAAGGCTGCTAGGGCAGAAACAGGCAGGTGGACTGTTAGGACTGCCTTTTTCTCATAGTTCATCTCATTCAAATGCAGCGTCAGGATCTTTTTCCACTTTTTCTTAGTGTTACAGAATCTAAATTCTTCCTTTCCAGGCACAAGCCACACAACAGCCTGGGAACTGGCTCTTCAGGCTGATCTTGACTGATGCACTAGATTTTCTCTGCCAGTTTGCCATAAGGCCATTGATTCTGATAGATTTCTAGTCAGTGTTTAGTTACTGTCACTTTAATTAAAACCAGGCAAGGGGAAGTGATTATTTAAGCCTTCCTTATCAGAGCAGCACTCAGAGTGAGGACAAACACTCTACTGCAAATGACAGATATTTTTTACCATGTAGTCTTCAGGCTTATGTCACAGGCAAGTGTTAAATATGATTTCTATTCATTCTCTTCAACAGAACTAGATATAAACCAGGCATGTAACTATAAACAATACCTAATAATATTTATAGCAGTATCTATATTAAGCTTTCTTTGTAACATGAATAATTTGTTGTTGCATTGTATCTGAAACACCCAGATGTACATAAATACTGCATAGACAATAGGGATATTCAATTCTGAACAGATAAAAGACTTACAGAGCAAAGTGGAACCCGAATTTAAGAACAATACACGTACATTTAAGTAGATTTAAATTAGAAATGCAGTTCAACGTTTGAATGGCAGAGAAGCAAAGGTGCTTAGCAGAAAGTATAGAAACATAAAATATATAAAAGCTGATCATGACAGATTTTTTTTTATAAATTGAAATTGGAAATAATCTGGAATTGAGAGGAAGCAGTCATAAATGCTAACCATCTTCCCAGCAGATTTTAAAAAAAATTTTAAAATAGTCTTAGTGAATAACAACATAGTTGCTTTAAATGGAAGCTTAGGTGAAGGTGGCTACTAGACTGCCTTAGAGGAGAATTCTTTTCAGTTGTGAAGGTAGGTTAAATTCATCAAAATACTGTTTGCCAGATCAGTAGGTCTAAGATGACCAAGGATGCCAAGGTTAAAGGCTGAGTGAAAGAAAAGAATGGTCATTTCCCACAGCCAACAAAACAAGCACACTCAAAGGCTGTGAGATTTCATGCAGCTCTTGATAATCTGTCACTTGCCCTTCACTGATTTGGTAAGAAGGATATCCTCACAGCAGTGACAGATACTGGCTAGTGCTTTTTGTAGAGAGAAGCAGATTCTAGGAGATGAGAACTTCTTCCAGAATAACAGAGGTGCTGGAAATCTCCACTATATGCCAATACAAAAAGGGATTGAGATTTACGGGGGTTAATTTTTGGAAACAGTGTTAAACCTGGGTCTTCAGTGGTGCAAAATATTTCCAATTATTTCCTTTTGTTACAAAACAAAAAAAAGAAAATCCTGCCTGCTACTTCTGTTATATAAAATTTTCCTAATACTTGGAAAGATTAAAAATCCCTGTTCTGCAAAGCAATGCTGTGCAATTCTGCAGTTCTCTACTCTCAATTAGATCTGACATCATAATTTCTAGCCTGTTCTAAATTGTTGGGAATTGTTTCTGTGTGTATTAAAGTAGTCTCAATATTACACTTGTCTGTGAAATGACCTTTATAAGCCTTGTGCAAAGACTATGACAGCATAATAAATTCCTTAAATATGTGTTGTCAAAGTATTATCAATTTTTCTAATATCGAGTGACAAGTTTTACAATTTATCCTTAAAGCACTGAGAGGAGTTCACAAACTGAATTTAGTCCAGTTGCTTGCTTCACCACTTACAGCATTATAGTTCTCACCGATTCTCAGTGTTCAGACATGATACTTAGTGCGAACAGTGATCTTGAAAATGTACACATTTAATAGCAAGAGAGGCTCAAATCACAACTTGGCTTTCTTGAGTTGCTTCAAGTTTGGATCCTTAGCCAAACTTTTCTGCCTTGAGCTTTTCCGGGTTTGTAAGTTACAGCTTGTAAGAAGTAATGTTCACTTTGTAGTTCTAAAAAGCTTTAACTTTTACTAATAGCAGTAATAGTCCTAAATTGATGTACATGTTTGTAGTTCTAGCATTTTGAAACAACTGCCAGTGGGAGAGAAACAAACTTTCCTCCTGGAACTTAAATTCCCTTCAGGCAGAAAAAATCCAAGTCTGTTGACCTTTCAAGATTACCTAGAGGCTTATGAATATACTCAGAACTTTTGATGGTTAAAGAATATAGGATTTTGTCTTTAAGCCTCTCCTGGCATTTGTGAATTCTGAGTATTTTTTTCACTCTTTTACAAAATGTTTACCTACTTACACATTTAACAAGAAAAGTCTCTTGTAAATCAAGAGAGTAAGCAAATAAGCTTCTAGGTAGCCACAACATGAATGTCATGTTATTCAGTCAGTATGTCTCCAGACTAGTGCATTTTTACAAATTTTCTCCTAGTTCATCCTTCTTCTAAAACACCAAGGGCATTTCTGTATTTGTTTCTAAATGTCTTTTTTTTTTTTCTCCAGACCTCCTTCTGTGCCAAAAGCAGGTATAGTCATTCTATTATATAATGATGATCCCTTATCTCTCTTGATAGGTGAAAAACAAAAAGCATCAGTAGATAAACTAGTTCGGAGATTAGTCAGAGCCTCATTAGGGGCCAATGCAGTGAGAGGAAGAGTTTTTCTCTATCTATAACAAGAGGTTTGGAGTGAGGCTCATAATTTACACCCAGTCTTTCACTGAACTGATTTTTATCTTTACTATTGAGACTGAACCCTATTGTGCCTACTGTTTCACCTGTTGTCTCTTTTGGAAGTTTGGCCATGACAGATGTATTTCATGGATATTACAAGTTTTCCTAATCACTGTGACAATGTTGTAGTTATTGTCAAGAGATGCAATGCAGAAATGTATCTGGATATAGAAAAAAGGTAAGCCTAATCTGTCTAGGTCAAAAGTGACTTCAGGTATGAAGCTCTTTGGAATGTGGGTGACACTTAAGCAAGAATTTCATTTGGCTTCTTATAGAGACAAGATCCAGTCAGGAAACTCTGCTGATTGTGGAACTTTGTCCATCACAAGAGGAAAGGATTTTATCTGATGTATGCTGTTTCCAGTGAGGCATTGGGCACTTCTCCATATATTAGAAGGTATCAGTTTTGCTAGTTCAGGATTAGCAAAAATCCCCTGATGCAATAGGCGTCATGGAAAATGATGGATCACTGAGGACTGACTAAAGTTTCAGTCCTTTTCTTCCAAACATAACTGCCTCCCAACAGCCCTCTGGTTTTTATCGTGATTTTATTTTTTTTAAGACCTATTGCTATATATCTAACGCGGTCAGTGAGTTCTTGCTCAAAAGAGCACCCAGGGGCACTGAGATTCAGCACTGAACCCCAGTCAAGGGTGTTGGCAAAAGCTGGTCAGTAATTTTGATATGGTTTCATTTCTCCCTCTGCATGTGGTCATCTGACAACACTGTACCTCCTCTACTTCCTAGCTGTTAGAACTCTGTAATGCCTGTGCCTGTGACAATGATGTTATCTGTTGATTTAGCAGTGCAGTTTTAGCCCATGATACGGAGAATGCAAAAAAAATTGGTTTAGCCTCGCTAATCTGGAATCTTCATGGCTAGTGTGCATGCTCTACTTCCCCTTCATGTGAATTTGGTTCTCCGTGACCAACTGTGTTAGGTGAGGGTTATGGGAACTCCACTTCTTTTTCCACATATCTGAACTAAAATGTCTCCATAATCCCAAATGCACAAGGTCTGTAATCATTCTCAACAATTTATCTTCTCCATCCCAGCACCTTAGCTGAGCTCTCGGAGAGGAGGCAGTTACCTGGGATTGGCTACTGCCCTAATACTTCCTTTGGCATCATTAAAATGCCCCACCTGAATGGTAGGTGCAGCTTTCACTTTCAGCCCACCTGACAATAACATATCCGAGTGGCAGATACTATTTACAACAGATTATATTATACATGGTGTTATAGAACTAAGCAGTTCTTATTCATTAGTAAATAACTAATTCTGTCCTTAGTGTCAGCAGGAAATTGTCACAGCAACACTCCGTGGAATCAGTGTTGAATTCCAGCTGAGTATCTATGAGGAAATTTGCAATTTCATACCAAGTGCCTCATTTTCCCTTACTGTACTGAAATGAACCCATAAAAAGCTAAAGACGTCTTGAGGATGCAGCATGAGTGGGATAGCTTTCAAGAGCTATCATAGCAAAGCTTGAATATTCTGGCACTTCGTGTGCCCACCTAATTCCAATCAAGCCAATGCTATGGGGCATTTGCTAGGAAAGGTGCAGTCTGTGCAACAACTCAAGATCTAACTTGTGAAGTTTCCTGTGTTAATTCTGTGGCTTAAGAATGTAACAAAGACAGGCATCAGGTCTCTGCTCAGGCTGTGTTGCAGTGTAGAATAGGTACGACTATTATTTCTAAATATTTTCAATGTCTGAGATCAGTTTCTGCCGTAAACTGGACTTTATTTATTCTTTCTTTTGCTCAAAAGGCAATTACAATATGATTTAATAAATATTGCATGATGACAAATTAAGTGTTCAATGAGAGAGCAGATAGAGCTAGTTTTATTGGGTAATTTAGTGTGGAAACAAGTGTTCAAAGCCCTAAAAAAAACATGTCACTTTCTTCTACTCAGCAAGGAGAAAAGGAGCAAACTCTGCAGCCTCCTAGATACCCAAAGTTAAAATGATCTCCCATGTGATGCTAAATGGCACGGACACATTCTTTGACCACAAGAATGTGTAAACTTCCTACCTCCGCCACCAGCGCAAATAGGTACAGGAAACACTGATTTTCACTAGAAAGTCTGATGAATGTTTTAACAAAAAAAACCAAAACAACACAACAAAAGAAACAAAATTAAAACCAGCAATATTTGTGAGGTTTGAAATACTCGAATCTAGCCATAAATTTAGTTTGTTGCTTATTTTAATACACGCTTCATTGAGACCTTTGGCTCTCTGGAGCTGCTGGAGGGTAGCCGTGCATGACAGGGATTAGTACTGAACTCCTCAGGTTCCTCAGGCCTTAAAGCATGAATGTGGTCAAGCTGTTCTGTGTTTCCTCATCCAGGATCCCACCAAAACTTTTCTGTGAACTGAGCTATTTTCCATGTTGAGGCCTTTTTAATTAATCTTTGTAAAGGTTTAGAGAAGTCTTGGATGACAAAGGTGGAGTAATGAAAGAAAAAATATTTTTTTCCTTACTGTTATTATTAGATAAAACACAACCAGCACAGGCTTTATTGATCACACCCTATCCTGTAGCAAGTTATCAGCCTAGCAGTTGTGTAATGGAGTTGGCTTTGCATGCAAATGAGAATCGTTTCATGACACAGAGAAAAACAATGAGAACCATTGTTTCCAGATAATTTATACAGCTATCAAAGCATTCTTTTTTTTTTCTTTTTTTTTTTTTTTTATGAACTGAATTCACAGGAGATTTGTGAAAGTTGCCTATCAGGTCAAAGGCTAGTGCTTTATGCACTTAATCATTCATCCCTCCTTGATTAATAGACTTTTTAAACAGAATCATATATTAATAATGTAGGCTTTAACTGGGCATCTCGATCAAAGAGCAGATTTTAAAAGTTGATTGGTTTGTATCCTCTAGGCCTGTGATAAATGTCTAGAGATTTCTTGTAGTCATTTTTTTCTTGTCATATTTTCATTCTGATATTCATTTCTCTCTTCAACATTGTCACATGAATATTTAAAACAAGAAATATAATCAGTTCAGGGCTTTTTCTCCAGTGCCAGGATCATAAAGAGAATAACTGTCATTCAGTACAAAATCTCTTTATTACAATATTTAAACACTCTCTGGTTTACCTTGCTTGTTGGGAAGCATGACCTGAAAATCTTATATGCATCAATAGGATTATGATTTGAAAGTTATTCTTTGGGTTTGAGGTTAAGTGGGATTAAGGAGAAGAAAATTTCTCAAAGATAAAAATACTATGGAGTTAATAATTAGAGCAAGGTAGAAAATTTTCATCAAAACAGTTATTGTTGGAAAATGTCTCATCCACTGGTATCAATATCAATACTGATACTTTCTGGGAGTCAGTCAGTGTTTAGGAAATTCATATATGTTCAGTTAAATCAAAATGTGTACTTCTTTGTTTGTTTTGAGATTACTTTTTATTTCCAAATCTCATTTTCTTCAGAAGTAAAATCTTAGCTGGGATGACTTCAACTGAAAGGAAACACTGTAACTGAGCTAAATATTTTTGAAAACTTTAAATTAACAGTTAATTTTGTTAATGTTCATTATAACTTGGAACAAAATCAGTTCTCTGATTGAAAGAGTAACCCCAGTTCCTTTTCTGGGTCAGGAAAGGCTCAGTATTTTTATATATCTATACACACCCACACTATGTGGTATTCACAACCTTTCAGGAAGCATAGGCCCAAGTTTACTGTGTCTCGATTAAGACCTGTGTGTGTATATATACACACACATATATATTACACCAATATTAATCACAGTTTACTTATACTACAAAAGTTTCACCACTGTGAATCTGAGTTGACTAAATTGCTTCCTGGCTTCTTTTTTTTTCTTTTTAATTCATCATACATAGTGTTGTAGGGATGCAATTATCCCACTTAATGGGAGCTTATAAACATCACTATGTTCACAAAGTTATCCCTTCCTTTTCTGTGTCTGTCCACAGATTTCTGGTACAATCCTTCATCTGAACCCTGCAAAGTTCAGTTTGTTTAATTGTTTTTGAGGTTTTGGTTATTTTAATGAGTTGGTTTGTTCTTAATGAATATTAAATTTGTGGGATAAAAAAACAGATATCCTTTTTACTCTTTTCCTTATTTAACAGGCATGGTGACAACAGTAAGGTAATATATTTTTCAGCAATTCCATTACTTTGTGAAAAATAGATTTGCAAGTGCACAAGTAATTTTTAATTGTCCACCAGGTTTTCTTTCCTCCTCTTCTGCTCCTCCTTTTCTTTTGACTGTTTTACTTTTGTGGAAATTTTTTTTTTCCCCACCTCTCCTCACTCAAAGAAATTTTGTTTTTCTTTTCTCCCTCAATTAATGTTTTCTCTGGTCTTATGCCACACCAAGGATTGCCCTTTCTGCCCCATGCTGTCTTCTCTTCTGATAACATCTC
Source organism: Chloroceryle aenea (assembly GCA_013399075.1). Classification (NCBI taxonomy): domain Eukaryota; kingdom Metazoa; phylum Chordata; class Aves; order Coraciiformes; family Cerylidae; genus Chloroceryle; species Chloroceryle aenea. The sequence continues at coordinate 63,474 of VWZY01008965.1, forward strand.
AGGGAGCACAGTCTGTCTATTCCATCCATGAGATCTTTTTGACCCATTAAATTAATCTCTTCCCCCCCACCCCCCCAAGCTAGCTAGTTGGCAGCTCTGCTGCAAGAAACACATAGCCATTAAGATGGATGGTATTGACATCTTCTGCTTTCTTAGGGATTACAGCAAGTCTACCTTTCAATGAGCCATAGCTAGCTTTTGTTTCTCTAATGCAATCCTGTGTGACTCAGAGTGCCACGGGCAGAGACTGTGGAGAGTTGAGTTTTGAAAGCCAAGGGGGCCAAACCAAACCTTATCCCTGGTACAGTGCATGCTGTTGCCAGAGGAAAAACTGAGGATAATATCAAGTAAAGTCAGATGAGTCCTATCATGTCTATAAAGTCTGAAATAATAGCAAGGAGAAGGGAGCCTGGGGCCAAGTGTGAGAGAGAGCACACAAAACACTGGCTACTGGCCATTTGGGCTTCTTGGCTACTAGTGCTGTTGAAGTTGCTTCTAATCTGGCAGCATAAGGATTTCTTTCAGATACTGCTAGAAGGAATAGAATTGACACATTAACTTTCTTAGTGGAACAGTGCTGACTGACAAACAACAGTTTCTGATGAAACTGTGGATGGTGGGTGACCCACTGTGTTTAGCACTTTGGCAAGCAATATCCAAGGCGATATCACAGCTCCATTCTTTTTTAGTTTTAGGTTTTGTCACATATGATGAGTTTTAAAAAAAAAAAGTGTGTGTGTGAAAGGATGCATGTGTGGGTGAGAGAGGGAAATATGTGTTGTCAATTTTGCTTCTGGTCTGACTGTAACCCAAAGGAGAACAGCCTTCACGTGACTCTTATCAAGCCATTAGGGATTACCTATACACCAAAAGCCGTTGGAAGGCAGAACAGAGCAGGTTCTCCTTTCAGAGAGACACTTCTACTCAGTAACTATTGATGTGGCAGGACAGAATCTCCCGGATGCAAGCACTGAGGAGGAATGTAAATTTTAAGTCCATGCCAACACACATAAGCCTTTCTTTCTTTAAACTATGAAAAAAAGCTTAACTTTTATTGATCTAAAGAAAGAAACTGAAAAATTCAGTTCAAGTTTTTGAAAATTCCAGGGGCCTTTTGGTGAAATTACTTTTGTGTTGTTTTGTTTTGGTTTGGTTTTTTTGATGATGTAATAGCAGAAACATGAGCAGATGATGTCAGCGGCAGAAAGTTTCCACCTCCTTGGATATGAGATATATGTGGACCAGAGGATGGCAAAACTGCTGTTGTCCTGGACCTTAAAGTAAAACCCATTTTAAAGGTCCACGTACAGCTTTTGGGGAGCTTTCTTTGTATCAGGCAAAATGCTTACCAAGCCTGAGACATTTAGAAAAATTAAAATCAAATTGAAGGAAAAGAATTGGGGATTCAAAAGGCAGGGTTTCAACTAGTGTGGCCTTAATAAAGAACATCTTGTTCCCAGAAAAGATTTCAGGGGTATATCTCAATGTAATGTAAAAAGAAGTTCCACCTACTTCCTCTTCACTGGTACCTCAAATATTTGATCTACTTTGTAGGCAACTCATACACTTCAACCAAATCTATAGTTTCATGTTCTAAATTGTGAAGATAATAATCTTCAAGTTTTTCCATAACTTTATTTATATTGCAGCTCCCATGAGTAAGCCTCTTGACCTACGGCAGAGCCTACAGTGCTAGAAAGAGGAAGAGAAATTATTTGTTTGTTTGTTTTTGGTTTTGTCTTACTGTTTAGATTTATCTGTTCCTTTTCTGAGAAAGTTGTCAGGGATGAAGATGCTGCTAATAGAAAATTCCCTGTATTAAGAAAAATAAGACTTCAGGAGCTGTGAATAGTCCTCCAAAAAATTATCTGGCCATACAGAGAAGCTTGAAGGACAACTTCTTTACACTGGAATTTAGAAAATTCAAGTTCAGGTGTTAGGTTGTGTGAAGTCTCCATACTGAATTCCAGTAACCCTTCTGCTTACAGAAAAGTAATATTAAAGATTTTGCTTTGGCAAGAAGAAAGGAATTCTGTAAACTGTGTGAAACAATGCAGTTATAGATTTAGAGGGTTTTTTCAGGTAAAACAAGTGGGTTTACTATTTTAAACAAGATCGGTGCATGTATGAAAAATGTGATAATATTTCTGAAAAGCTGAGCATATATAACACAGTAAGTGTAGCTCATATCCCAGCTGAGCTGCGAATCATTCTCAGTTACAGTTGGCAGCAGAGGAGCAGAGTGGAGGTTTGGTGAGCTCCTCTCTGGTGGCAGGACTATTGTCAGCTGTTTGACTGGTGCTATGATGGAAAGGATTTTCAGAAGCCATGTGAGACCTGGTGCCTAATCCATAGTAAAGTCTGCTCCTGTGCACTTAAAAGATCAGTATGTTGACACCTTGAAGAAGCAGATGGATAGCTTATTTGCTGAAAAGTAGCATAAGATCAACACTTGAATAATCTAAGTAACATAAAAGTTTTATATAGCTTTGGTAGAGGCGGTGATTTTTATCATCATTACAACAGCATTCCTAAATAGCAAACTGCAATGATGTGGCCAAGTGAAAAAGGCTTCCTTTGGATCTTTTTTATTAACTTTTTATAATGAGTAAATAGGTATGATTAGCTTTTTGCATGTCCATTGATAGTTTATATGTCTTCAGAAGTCAGGAAAGCACTGTTTCAAGGGTATCTTACACTATATATATATTTCTTTTTATTCCCATCAAAACCAGTATCTCCACCTGTAAAACCTTACTTCCTGAGAGTATAATTCTGCAAGAATACATAAAAATGTGGTATAGTCATATTCTTACTACTGCTATGTGCCATCACATGCTTCAAACATTTTTCACTTTCACTGACAAAGAGTGAGTCAAGGTCATCTCTTTAGAGTCCAGCAATTCATTAAATATTCCAATTGTTCAAATATCTGCAGTTGCATGTTCTGCTACCTCTTATTTTCCATTTTTTTAGTAAATAATGCAACACTTACTGAAATTTTGATGTGGTTGACTATAATTCGTATCTTAAATGCCATGTGAAATCTGTATATGCACCTATATCTAGATAACCTTAATATTTATATTTATGTATCCATAATACTTAGTTATATAGAAACACAAATTTAAGAAATCCTGTGGTACCTATTTCGTATTCATTCCATAAGCATCCCTCATCATCAGATGCATGACTTTGGCTTCACAATGTTTTCATACCTGAGAAACTCAGTTACTGCTTTTTTTTTTTATGTGCTGTCTAATTGATATTAATCCTCTGTATGCCAGGGATCAAATTCATCCATGGATATCTAGTAGAAAGACTCCACCCTTTGAGATAATGCAAATTTACACATCATTTTTGTTGTTCTTGCAGATTTGTACATAAGTCTGTCAATATAAATAAATTTATGTGAATATTCAAAATTACCCAAATTGAATGCATCAATGATGTGGATGAAAAGTAAAATCAGTGTTATATATGGTCGGGTTTTTTAAATGGTAATTATTTGCCATTTTCGTAGCATTAGAATTGTAAAATACCCTGCAGCACCTAACAATATACTGTATTGGAAAAGTTCCCTAATTCCCATCAGAAGACACAGGTCTTTGTTTTCACAATTTGACCCTTAAGGTGTCTGTTGAGCTCCTATCTTGAATTAAGTTCCTTTTTTTTTTTTTTNCTTTTTTTTTTTTTTTTTTTTTTTTTTTTCCAAGTATTACCCCAAGGTTCAGTATACTATTTATTTCACATGGATGATAAAAGGAAGGAAAATAAAATATGTCATTTGAGTCCCAAGTCATCCAAAGGTCATCAACCTACAAATGTAGGTGTTAATTACAGATTATGTTGAATATGAGGCCTCATGTTTGGGAAAATGAATGTAAGCTAAGAACAATGGCAAATACAAATAAGGATGGAGAGGTTACACAACTGATAGATGCTTTCACATTAGTAACAAGGAGCTTCTGAGTAATTTCAGTAAGGGCAGAAAACAATGTAATATTTTTTTGCAACCACATTAGTGCTTTTGCATCACCAGAGACAGAAAAATGGGATTTCATCAGAAGACTGTTTTGGATGGGCAGCAAACTTCCACTTTAAAACATCTAGTCAGAATTGAGGCAGAAGAGCAGCTATGCAAAGCTCTAGAAGCTGGGAAAACTGGGAGGAAGTTTGTTAGTTTTTACTTGCTGAAATGAGAAGAGCACAGGTAGACATTTTTTAGTCTAGAAATGACCTGAAAGTTCTCTTTAGGATGAAATATAGGAGAAAAGGCCTCGTATAAACTAAAAATAGCTGCAATAAAAAGAAACCCTGCTTACTGAATACCACGAGTAAACAGTTAATTTACCAGTGTTCCAGTTCATTTAAAATATATTACGTGGCAGGAGAACCTATTGTGAAGTATGAGAGAGATTAAAGACAATTAAGATGAAATGGCAAGTGGGAAATCCCATGTGACTTAAAATGAATTTTCTTTGTTCATATTGTGAAAAGAGAACATTTTTTTTCAGGAAGAATTAAGGAAAAATTGCTAAAAGTTTAAATATTTTTCTATAATAAGTCTACTTTTTTTTTTTTTTGTAGTTAAGGCCCAGTAGTTTCAGGCAATGTGGTGCATTTCTAGGCTTTCTTAACTCTGTGTTTTGATTTCTCCATCTGCAGTAACACTTTTGTACATAGAAAAACTGTACAAAGAAAATCAAACCCTAATCATAAAGATAAGGAAGATAAGGGTCCTACATAGCCAGCCATCAACATATCTGTTGTGTTTTTTTCCTTTCTTAAAGCTCATGCTCCTTGACTTGTGGTTATTGGTAAATGTAGTTAAATCCTCTATCAAGCCTTTAAAAAACAAAACCAAACAAAACAATGACAACAACAAAACCACAAAGCAGCAAAAACCCCACACTTGGATACCTTTCAGGCTAAAGTATTTATCTAACATTTGAATATTGAATACTTGGTAAAAGATGTGGGTCAGTTTCTGAAAATAAGGTGCTCCTGTTTGTAATTGGAAACAAAATGAAGAGATTAAATCTGCTGCAGTAGCATTTTGTTTGCTTGTTTGTTTACCTCTGGAAATTTGGTAGTTAGAGATAAATAGATAGCTGTTGTCTTTACCATGACCTCCAAACATCTAGAGATGCGCAAAACAGAGTAGCACAGGCAGTTTATAGTGCTTTGTCTTGGAATGGTCAATATTCCAGCCCTGGAGAGGAAACCTGAGGCCACTTCTGTGGTATAAATGAACAGAACTGCCCTAAAATGAGTGCAGCCCAGCCATTTGTCTCCAGCTACACATCTAATGTAATGCAAAAGAATTTAGTTCCTAATTTTTCACCAGTCCTTGCATGAAGCTGAAATTTAGGCTTAATATTTTCTGAGACACCAAAATGTCACTAGTGTTTCTACCATAACAGAGATGCTTTAGTTAAGGAAAGTATATGACACTTTTGAATGTTGGGTTTTTAAGCATAGTGAAACTGCTGAGTAATTATTTACTAGGCAATTGTACAATCTTAACTCACAGAGGAACAGTTTTTATGCAAATCCCAAAAAACCCAGTAACTTTAAATAGGAATCAGGATTGGGCTATGACAGGCATGCTAAGGTTTTTAGCTAACAGCCTTTGTAAGAGATGTCAATTTTTATTAGGCTATTCTACTATTTGAAGTTTTGCTCTATACAACATGGGACAAAAATTTTGAAAAACAGCATCTGCTGTCATAAATCTTGGGGATTCCAATAAGAGATGCTACCATAAAAAAAGATAAGAAGCTCACCTAACAAAGCCATTGCATCAAGGGGAAAAAAAAAAGGAATCAAAAGTTCTTCATGACATTCAATCACTGTTTCTGTTTCATATGCCAGAACAAGAAGCAGAGATTACTGATAATTTCTATATTAATTCTTAACAATTCCAAAAGGCAGAAGAACAGATAATAATATTATGTATTCTCGTGCTAAACTGCTCTTCCTCCCTTGCTTTTTAGGTGGGCCATTGTGCTCTGTCTATTGCAGATAATCTGTCAGGTCAGCAATATCAATAGTTTTTATTACAGGAAGAGGATGTTATCAGCACCCTAACTGTTCATTTAATTAGAGATGTGGTACTGCTGTTAAGCTTAAGAACAATTTGAGGAGGGAAAAAGAAAAACAATACATTTTAGAGTTCTTAAAGAGGCCTAGCATTTCCCAAAGGAGAAAGGTAACAGTTTATTTAGGAAGCCATGCTCAAACTAAGCATATTGGCCTATGGCAGGCTAGAATAATAGTAATGTCATGGCTATTACACTCTTGCATGAGGTAACTGCAAATTGGTGTAGCTCTATTTACTTCAAGAGTAGTACAATCGTTTCAGCAGCTGCAATTGGTCTCCTGTAGGTCTCCTATAAAGGCCTCTCATGACAGATTGTTTTCACAGGTGTTATAAATGGTGGACAAGGGGGGGATCAGCCAAACTTCTGATCTTGGGAAAGAGATTGCAGAAAGGTCTAGAAAGAAAGATCTCTCCCTTGCCCATTCATTTTGACCTGCTCCCCTTACACTGTCTGCCAAAGTCCAACTGCCTGGTTGTGTTGGATGCTCTCCACTTTCTCTTCTGTCACTAGCTTGGATGTGGCTCCAAGCACTGCAATTATTTCTGTTAGTGCCTGTTTTATGCTCACTAACTGGACCTTGTGGACTTCTTGCAACAGTATGGCTTTTAGTCTCGATGTATGCTAGGTTTCATGGGTGTTAAGTTATTTCTGTCCATTTATCTGTACTGAATGCTCTACCCTTGTTATTCGGCTTTTAAAGTAGTGCTTTCTTCTTCTTTTTTTTTTTTTTAATGTATTTATTATTGTTTATTTGTGTGTGTGTGTCTCTTATGGCCAAAAGGGTGGGCTCTCTCTCCAGCTCAGAAGGAGGTGTCCTGTCACTGATAACACTTATGCTGTGAACAGGGTTATCTTATGGCTCTCTTCTTGTGCTGAACAGCAGAAGGGCGCAGTGACAAAATTAGGTGGCTTGAAATCTAATGTGGATTTAGATTCAAAAACAATAAATACATTCTGGTGGATTTTAGCTTCTCATTAATATCCAGGAGAAAAAGAACTATTTTGAGCTGATGGGCAGGGATGATTTGACTGTGCAAAGAAATATATAAACTAACCCTGAATATAATTAGCTTGAAAACAAGGGGAGTAGAGCTGCAGAACTTCAGGCTTCAAATGGAAAGGAGGCAAAAATCTCTCTGAATTAAATTGGCTTATGATAGTGTGATCAATTACCATACAGGATTTTGTCTTCTGAGGTATTTGCTTTTTTTCTTTAAATATTGTCTGAATCCTTTCTCCTCTTACCACTATCACCGAGCTGCAGATATGAAGACTTTCAGTCAGTACATGAAGTTTTTCACCAACTCAGGGACATAAAGTGAAACGTTCATGCTTTGCTGGGTTTTATGCTTAAAGCTATGGTGTAGGTGCGAGGAATGGTTCTGTCTATGCTGGTTCGGTCTGTCCAATGCAGGTCTTGGCAACATCTGTGGACTAAAATGCTAGCTGGAAGCAAACTAAGCCCTGGCCAGAGGGGAACTCCTGCTAAAGCACAATTGAGGCAACAGTATTTATGCCATCTTTGCGAGCTACTGGCTATGTTTACAGTGAAATGGTGGTTAAGCTATGGTGTATGATACCATTACACCTATATTTCTCCAAATTATAGTTTCTTTTTATGTCAATGAGTAATGAATACAGAAAAAAAGTAGATGAAATTTTGGACCTGCTGAGGTTTATGGGAGCTTGGCTTTTAGCTTTAGGGAGATAAAATGAGATGGTTTCTCATTTTTGTTGTCTGTCCTGGTTTCAGGTAGTCACAGAATGGAATTACTTCTATTCTATTTTTTTGCCTAAGTCTGTCAAGGGCTAGGGCTGGGCTGGCCACTAGACAAATGACAGATGGTCTCTGTTGACCCCTCTCCCTTCTCAGAAGGAGAAGAGAAAGGGAATAAGAGAGAGACTTATGGACTGGGAAACTAAAAAGGCTTTAGTGAAACAATAACAATAAAACAAAATATGTACAAACCAAATATCAAAGCCAAACCATCAATAGCAATTACTGCTGATATTGTGGGGCAGGCACTGGAGAAGTCCCAGAGTGGACTCAGGAGCAGACAGGAACTTGATTCAGAAGATGGATTTGGGAACCTCATTCAGGAATGCACAGATGGGGATCACAGATGGAACAGGGAGTCATAGAATCATAGAAATGTCTGGGTTGGAAAGGACCTCTAGACATCATCCAGTCCAACCCCCCTGCTGAGAGCAGGGCCATCCTCGACTAGCTCCGGT